>JADFUC010000391.1:1800000-2075234 GCA_019722365.1 Lithospermum erythrorhizon | reverse complement strand
ATCCATTGTACTTCGTTCAGTTACGTATTGCTGATTGATCTCGGCTTCGGCCTTTTCTCGAGGCCATTTTGGAGAGACATCATCTTCTTCGAATGTAGTTGTTGTTTGCTTTCTGCTTGATAGCAATTCGGACGGGGAAGCGGTAGTGTATATCTGAGAGCACACACATGTGAGCTTTTGATGGCGTATCCTCATCCTTAAGCATTTTTCGAGTCTCATTGGCTAGTGCACACCTTTCACGGGTCAGTGCAGGTAGCTTTCCTATTGACTTCATCCTTTTAGAATAAATACCCGGCTTTGAGCAAAATGTATACTTGATCTGACATCACATTTTTTTGGTAGGATTTCCAATTCTCCATGCTCACATCAAGCTTGTCCATCAATAGGGACGACAAATCCTTCTAAGGGTTTAGAGGTGGAACTCATCTTCTTCATTCTTGTGACAGGGAGGTTTAGACCTTTAAAACACAGCCAGGACTCATGATCTCTTCTCTTGACATTATTTGATAAGCGAATCATTGGAACTTTAACGTCTTCTTTCTCGCTTCCCTTTGTTTCTTGGGTCTTTAGAAGAGCTTCTTCTTTTGATGGCTCATCGAATTCCTTGTTCTTCCGGATATAATATTGTCATCCAGCGGCGACTGATTCAACTTCGTGAATGGGTTATCGTCTGCCTTAATCAT
This sequence comes from Lithospermum erythrorhizon, assembly GCA_019722365.1. NCBI lineage: Eukaryota > Viridiplantae > Streptophyta > Magnoliopsida > Boraginales > Boraginaceae > Lithospermum > Lithospermum erythrorhizon. The sequence goes on along the minus strand of JADFUC010000391.1, from coordinate 2,074,551 downwards.
CCTTTCAACTCCATCTTTGCTATATTTGAAGCATTGGTGAAATGGAAGGGACAACATTATTGGAGTGTATCCATGGTCATCCAAGCAGCATGTTGTAGGTAGTCTTTGCATCGATGACATGAAACCATGAGGTTGAACTCATATCTCCTATGGATAGGCAGAGGGCTAACTTTCCCGGAATCTTTTTGACCCCCGTGGTTGAAGCCCAGCAGATAAATAGAATGCGACTTCTGTTGTAGTTCCTCGACCGAGAAATACCAATTATCTTGAGGTGTACGATGGTAAAAATATTTCTTCTTGATCCCCCGTCAATTAGATCGGCCGACTCTCTCTTCGCTTGCATACCGGATAAATACAGTCGGTTATGGTTGTACCAATTTCAAATACAGCTTCATGTCGATTGAAGATGATGATGCTAATTCTTTTGAAATTCTTGATCAAATTATATATTAAGATGAATATATAGAACATTTATAATTGAAGTAGTAAAAACCAGAACCAAGTATGATATATTTAATGTGTGGAATGAACTAGCTTGTATAGTGAAGTAATGAATTAATGATGATATTTGATGTGAGTAATGAATGAAAGTTGTGGTTCTTTATTTATAGGAGGAGAAAGCTTGACTATTTTTAGAGCAGGACGTCGCATTTAATAAAGGGATATCTTCTTCGGCTATTGTTTATAACTGACTGCCGGACGTCACGTAGAATAAAAGCGGACATCCGCTAATAAGATAATCTGAATGTTTTATGACTAGTTACCGAGCGTCGGTTTCCCGCAGTGGATGTCGGCTAATAAGGGTAAGAGTCCAACTAAGATGCCTTGTACCGGACGTCGGTTTAATTAAGCAGTGCGCTACGTTGACGTGTGCGGCGATTGACGTCCTTAGAATTCGTAACGAGAACGTGTAGGGAGGAAACGTTTTTTGCTAAGCCTCGGCGCGCCCCTTATTAAGTGGGCTAACGAGCGGGGCGTGGACTGCGGGCATTGGGCGGCAGCAGGGTAACGAGTCGGACCTTGAGCCGATTAGAGCTCGGCATTCTTGGCACCTAGCGAGAACAATAATCTCACGTACTACGTAGTAATATAATACAACCCTTGACATAGCTGATTGTTAAAAGAATTAGAGTATTAATGCAAATATTATAAATCTTTTTACTTAACATGAGTTCGGTTTTTATAAGTCGGTATGGTAGTAAAGTGATTAAAATTAAGCTTCACAGTGATTGAGATATATCCGTAATTAACTTTCATGTTAATATCTTGAAATACTCCGTACTGGTTACAACGTTTTGACACTTTTTTTTGTATATACGGGTAGTACAAGCCAAAAAGTCAACCAAAGTCCGGTTGCAAAGACCAAAGTAGCAACAAAATACTTGTCAGCTTTAGCAGCAGAATCTATCACTATATAAAACTTAGCAAAAACCAAGAAAGGTTTTAAAAAAACCATCATTCCATTATTAAGTTCAATTTTGTTACAAAGCTTGCTACTTCAACTTCTTGGTCTAAAATTTATTTTCAAGACTTCATTTTGTTTGCTTATGCAATGAGGGAAGGATTAACAAAAAAGGGGGGTTGACTATTGAGTTTGTTGTCTGATATTTGCTTTTGGGTCTGGGAAAAAAGAGAGCATAAAAGATTGGAAGTTCTTGAAGTTTTGGTTTAATGGGAATTTGCTTGAGCAACCAAGTCAAGGCTGAGAGCACTTGTCAAACTAGTACAGGTAAATAAGAATTATTACATAGTCACAATCGTGATCGCATTTTGGTTTTTATGTCTCCAAAACCGCGTTTAAAACGTAAATATCCCAATTTTAGTGAAAATTATAAAAGTTGATATTTTAAAAATATACGTTGAAGCTTGAATACAACGAAACTGGTATTTATATTATTTCTTTTCGATTAATGAGAATTCATGGTCAAAATTTTCAAAGTTTGACAAAAAAATTCAAATGTGATTATTACTTAGGGATGAAGTTATACACATGAAAGTATGGATAATTTATTTCCATGTCATAAAAAAAAATGGCACAATAAATTAAAATGGCACAATACATTACATATGCTTGTTCTCATCTAGTGAAAATACTCCGTAGTAGATAGTGATAACATTCCGCTATTGGGTCCATCCGGAACATCCCTGATATCACGGGCTAAGGTTGTGTTACTTGTGTAATATATGACCCTATCCCGCTTGAAGCCTACTCCAAGCTACTCCAAGGCAGACATGTTCATGTATAAAGTATGGATAATTTGTCTACGTAATTAATTTCTTTGATGATGTATTCATTTTAATGGATATGCGAACTAAGTTAATTAAAGTACAATATTTGGATAAGAGAAAAAAATTGACCTGTAAAAATGTTCATTGCTTGTTATTATGTTAGTTTGCTAATATTGAGCTTATTCTGACTCCACACAGCACTACTTTGCCTTAGATCCTATGGCTAAGAGTTGGCAACATTGTGATACTAAGCTTTTTTTAGTAACCTTCTTACATCAATCTCAGCCAGATTGAATGTTTCGTTCTTTATTAATCTTGAATCTAGTGTTTCTTTTTTATGGGTCAAAGTACTCATTTTCCTTCTAGTAATAGAATACTAAAAAATATTTAGTATCATAAGTCCAAACTGACTAGGATTGGTATAGGTTTTAGTTTAACCTCTTGTATGTGCTATAGTCAGTAATAATTGTGCATTATGTCCATTTGCTGACTGCATAGCATGAGTTGTCTATTGCTATAATTGGTGAAATTGAAGATTGTTGCTAAGTTTGTACCTCTCTTTTTACAAAATAATTGGAGGATGCTCCAAGCTACTCAATGATTAGATAAATCCATGGCACTTCAACACATAGAAGTCAATAGCATGATATAGCCTAATAGCACAGGTAAAGCAGCGTTAGCGCTATTGACATGTAATAGGCCCATAGCGAATGTGAGCAAGAACTCCCAAATTAGAGTGATATAGCTCGAGTAGCTCGCCTTTTTCATTTGCATCCTTAATTTCTCCAAGCTGGCTTTGCTAGCAGGTTCTTGCTAAAAAAATGTTAGTAATGATGGAGCCGACACAAGCAATTCGTGCAGCAATGTATCCACATCTTCGATACCCCAAACTCCTCGGGATGAGGGTGAGATCCTGCAATCGTCCAACTTGAAGAGCTTCACATTCAGTGAACTGAAGGCAGTCACCAGAAATTTCCGTCCTAGTAGCGTGCTAGGAGCAGGGGGATTTGGTTCAGTTTATAAAGGGTGGGTAGACGAGAGGTCGCTTGCAGCATCAAAGAGTGGAATTGGGATGGTGGTAGCTGTCAAGAGATTAAACCATGAAGGATGGCAAGGGCACAAGGAATGGCTGGTATAAACATAAACTTTATTTGGTTGATGACCTGTCGAGATTAATCCTTGGATTTCTTTGGATTTCATGTCTTGCCTAAAAAGCCTTGTTTGTTCGCATGCCATGAAGGCGTCTTGCTTTCACAGTTTCACCATCTTTTTTTATGATTAGTATCTGCATCTGAACTTATAGCATGTCAGGAAATTTAGTATTTTTACATGAGTGGTCAATGGGGAAGCATGTTATTATAGCTGAAGGCCTCGGGTTAGAGGCTAATGTGCGGCATCTGTCATTTCTTTGGCTGGTATGTTCCAATAACATTTCCAGTTAAAGAATTGTTAATTTGGCGAACAACACTGGATATTCAGGCTGAAATCACCTATCTAGGGGAGTTGCACCTAATCTTGTAAAATTGATTGGTTATTGCTTAGAGGATGAGCACCGGCTTTTGGTCTATGAGTTCATGCCAAAGGGTAGCTTGGAAAATCATCTCTTCAGGAGTAAGTGTTAACTTCCTTTGCATGGTTTGTTTCTTAATACCATTTCTATTGACGAGAAACACATATTTGTACAATCCTTGCTCATAATATAATTCTTGCTGTCCATTGAGTATTAAAGTTTTATGTTGATACCCTGTTGTTGTTATTTATGCTACATAGGAGTTCTTTCTACATCATAAGAGCATAGTGGTCACACCATAATAACAAAGATAACATTGCGCCTTATAAATTATTGTATTTAGACAATTAACATGTGACTCATGTCTATGACTGAACAATAGAAAATCCCTGTATAAGAAATGCACTTCTACAAAACTGTTATGGTATTAAGAAATAATATGATTTTAATTCATTCTTTTTACCCGACATTTAACAATCGCCAATATCTTTTAAAAGTTTCATCTAAATAAGATAAATAATATCATATTTTACATAGTGACTTAACTATTTATTTAGAGCACACACTATTTAAGATTAATAGTTTTGATTTCTTGTACTACCCAATACAAGAATGATCGACATTTTTATAAATCAAAACCATAACCGCAGTATCTTGCAACAAACAATTTGGAAGTGAAACGATCAAGTCGGACAGATACCACAATTTCGATCTTTTAAGTACGTACAACATAATCACCACATAAAACACATTAAATTTACTAGTAAATGACTTTTTATTATTTCAGATAAAAAAACTCCTTAAACTTATTTGTTGCATACTCGGGCAAGCAAATGCAGACCACCATAGATTCACTATCAACCCCCCCACCTCCAGCAGGCAAGAAAACACACACTTGAGGGGTCGGAGTCAAATCGATCGGACCAGCGTAAACCGGCCTCCCCCACCCGAAATCGGCCTTCTCATAAATGGAGAACCTAGTCCATTGAGTTATAGTCAATTTCCCTCCAAATTCAAGCATTTTAGGCCTATCCACATCCAGCAAAATCAATGGTTGTCAAAACAGTCCTCAGATACTAACACAACTTTGGCGAGCAGACTTAAATCGTATCGGCTTACCATGAATAAGATCATACACGCACTTGTGACCATGCCACACAAACTGCATTACCATAGAATCCATCTTTCAATGGAGGATTGGAAAGCTTAGTCCTGACATTAACAGAAAATGTTAGGCGAAGCAAGTAATCTTAAGGTTTAACATCCAAGGCTTTCACCCATGATCTCCAAACATGTCTGTCATTGCATCAAAAGTGGTACAGCGAGTTTCCCTTCGGTGTGCCAAGTTCTTCAAATGGATCTGATACTCTCTGGTAATCTTGTAACATTTCTGAACCGGTTTCACTTGCCAAAGACTCATAGTAAGAGTAGATCTATCTTCAATTCGTTTGAACTCCGTGTGTGGATACTCAACTCTAGGAGGAACACGAGGTTTAAAGATTTCTCGATCAACCGAGGCGGAGGATCGACCACCCGGTATTTTGTTCTTGCATTGCGGCCGGGCGTTGAGAAATTGCATCGCTCCCAGTCCATCCACGAAACGATGGCGAATTCTCAACCGAGGCTAAAACCGCCTGGCCGGGTGCGTGACTTGAGCTATTAATAATGGCATATCAATCAGCTTATATGGTTCTTCATTTGGGAACTCGAAAATCAAAGAAATATAGGCAGGGTTAGGCACGGAAAGGTCTCCGAGACTCTCCAACTCCATTTTTGTGCTTGCCTCAATGAAGAGCACGCCTTGATCAGGCCCGAAAAACACTTCGAGTTTTCCATTTCCTGTCTCCCTTAGTCTCCCTGAGAAAGGATAATATGGCACTATCACATTAGAAAGAGAATCTTTAAGGATTTAAAGCTTGATTGATCTCTGGAAATGCTGGGAGTGACGGTAAAGTATACCGTCGGGGTAAAACTTTCGTGTTCGATCATAATCATGAGGAATTAAAGAGAAGTAAAGGGGTGTCTCATGAGACACTGGAATGGAAACCTGCTGGAAGTATAGTGGTTTTATTGTGTGTTGAAACTTCTATGTCCAGGAGAGGAACATTGGCTCTTCTATCCATAGAGCCATTGGAAAAAAACACAAAAGGATATTCACATCCATGATTTGTAGATGATTTCACTAGCAGTTGAGAAAAGTTTAACATGCAAAAGAAACAATCCAAGATCCAGAAACATAAATATAGTTTCAAAGTTGGTGTGAAGCAGTTGATGGTAAAAATTAATATGGTTGGAACATTTTATACACAGGATAATTAAACTTATGACAATGTTGAAAGAATCATGGCTATGCATTATTGTAAACTATTGTTTCATGCAAAGTTGTAATGCAGTCAATTGATTTTTCACTTGTCTGTTGATTATAAAATCATACATTATAGGTAAATAATTGCGTTAAAAGGAATTGTTAATCACAATAACAGAAGTAAATTACTCCGTATTTGTCTAATTTAAACATATTTTTTACATTAATTCAACACTTTAGCATCCAAATCATCATTCAAACTTTTGAACATGAAATCAAATGAATTACAAAAAAAAAGCAATCATTTCCAGACAAAATGTACCCAACATAGCCTTAGTGAGGTCCAACAACCAATAATAATATCATTACAAGACCACTATTCTTGCCACGTAGCGAAGACACAATAATCTACTGTACTACGTAGTAATATATCTGGCCATGACATCGCTGATTGTTAAGGAGTAAGTATCAATTACAAATATTCTCATCTTTTACCCAACATGAGTTAGGTTTTATAAGAATTAGGTATGATATAAGTGAATTAAATTAAGCTACAGTGATTGAGATATATCAAAAGTAATTAGCTTCATCGTTAATATCTTGAAAATATACTGGTTACAACGTTTGACACTTTTTTTTGTATATACGGAGTACAAGCCAAAGTCAACCAAAGAATCAGTTGCAAAGACAGTAGCAACAAAATACTTGTCGCTTTAGCAGCAGAGATCTATCACTATATAAAACTTAGCAAAAACCAAGAAAGGTTTTTAAAAAAACCATCATTCCATTATTAAGTTCGAATTTTGTTACAAAGCTTGCTACTTCAACTTCTTGGTCTAAAATTTATTTTCAAGACTTCATTTGTTTATGCAATGAGGGAAAGGATTAACAAAAGGGGTGACTATTGAGTTTGTTGTCTGATATTTGCTTTTTGGGTCTGGGAAGAGCATAAGGTGGAAGTTCTTGAAGTTTTTGGTTTAATGAAATTTGCTTGAGCAACAGCAAGTCAAGGCTGAAGCACTTGTCAAACTAGTACAGGTAAATAAATTATTCCACCATCCTAAATCTTGAATAGCATTTGAATACATGTCTCCAAAACACGTTAAAACATAAATATATACAGTACACGGTGAAAGTATAAAAGTTGATATTTCAATATACGTTGAAGCTTAGTCAACAAGAACCATCATCAAGAGTGGAATTAGGTGGTGGCTGTCAGAGGTAAACCATGAAGGATGAGGGCACAAGGAATGGCTGGTATAGAAAGCTTAAACTTTATTTGGTTGATGACCTGTCGAATTAATCCTTGGATTTCTTTTGGATTTCATGTCTTGCCTAAAAGCCTTGTTTGTTCGCCATGAAAGCGTCTTTGCTTTCACAGTTTCACCATCTTTTTTATGATTAGTATCTGCATCTGAACTTATAGCATGTCAGGATTTTTCCAAAATATCTAAACCGTTAAGGATGCATCTTTCCATATGACTAATGAGTGTGTGCAGGCTTTTAATATATTGAGGCATAAACTTATTTATGCTTCTGTGTCGTTTTGATTGGACAAGGAACCATTATAAATTGTAATGCGTGCAAGTGATTATGCCGTTGGTGCAGTGCTCGGACAAAGAATGAGAAGGTGATGAGGGTATTTCTTATCTTGAGCAAAACCTTCAATGATGTTCCAGCGGCCAATTACACTACTCTTGAGAAGGATTTCTTCTTTGTTGTTTTGCTTTGGATAAGTTTAGATCATATTTGTCGGATCTCGTGCTACTCTGTTGATCATGCTGTATTAAAATATTTGCTTTCAAAAGATGCTAAGCTTTAGGTTATTAAGATGGATATTTTTACTTCAAGAAATTAGACCTAGAAATTAGGGCCAAGCAGGTTGAGAAAATGTGGTGGTGATCATTTATCTAGAATTGTATGTCGCCCACAGAAAACACCCGTTAAGGAGACTTCCCGATGAACAATTATTTGGTAGTCACTGAATAAGTCATCTTGGTATCTTGATTTTGTTAACTATATCGTTAGTAGAGTCTTTTACCACTGAGTTAACATACCCGACAAAGGAAGAGGTACATTTGATGTGAAACAATACTTTTGGGATGATCCGCTTCTTATTCAAGTTTTGTCTTGATAATATCATTAGGAGGTGTATCCACGAGTGGCGACATCTAGAACATTGTCGTGCCGAGAGGTAGGAGGCATTGGTCCCTTGGTTTTTTAGTACAAAGATTCTGTCTGGTTTTATTGGCTACCTTATTTAGGATTGTAGTACCTTTGTGAAGTCATGTGATGGTTGTCGGAAGAGCAAGTAATATGTCTCGCAAAATGAATGCCCGCACTAATATTTTCCCTGATGACTTGTTTGGCGTTTGTGGTATCGATTTCAAGGCTTTTTCCGTCGTCTTTACCTTGATAAGTACATTACAGTATATGTGGACTATGTGTCCGAAAAAAAGTGGGTGGGCTTGTTGCTTTTCGAGCTAATGATACCCCGATAGTCATATGCTTTGCTTAGAAAAATGTGTTCGCTAGATTTGGGACTCTTGCATTATCATTAATGATGATGAAGGTAAACATTTTTTGTAATAAAACTTTAGAGGCATTGCTATATAAATATATAGGGTAACCCGTAAAAGTTGCATTACCCGTACCGCCTGAAACAAATGGGCAGGTTGAATTGTCTAATAGAGAGCTTAAGTGCATTTTGGAGAAAACAGTGAATGCATCTCGTAAGGATTGGTCTAAGTTAGATGATGCGTGGGCATAGGACTACATTTAAGACTTTTATTGGTATGTCTCCTTATCGTGCTGTTTATGGTAAAAGCTTGTCACCTTCCGGTGGAGCTTGAGCATAAGCGCGTTAGGCGGTGAAATGCCAAGTACGATCGAGTATGCGGTGCAAAGAGATTGATGGATGTGATGAGGCGAGAGTTCGTTTGGGAGGCATGAAAATGCAAAAATTTCACGGAGCGAAGCGTGTTAATCATAATAAGCGAATCTCGCCTCGGGAGTTTCAAGTTGGACAACAAGTTTGTTTGTTTAATTACGAACTTCTACATTTGTTCCCGGAGTAGTTAAAATCTAAATGGTTTGGACATTCTTATTACCAAAGTTTTCCACATGGTGCGGTGGAAATACTTCCGTGAGAGAAAGGCACTTTTAAGGTAAATGGTGAGCGGCAGAAGCGTTATTATGGTGGACATGTGGAAAGGAAGCCATCACGGTGGTCATGTTGTATGCACCGGCTGGTTGAATAGTGCGAGTCCTTCGTCGGGGCTAAAGGCGTTAAGCGTGGTATTTATTGAGGCAACCCGATCTTTTAGATTGTAGTTGTTTTGACTGCTTGGTTTGTGTGTCGAAAAAAAAAAAATTTGAGAATTTCGTAAATGTGGCGTTTTGAAGGCGGGTTTGGATGACAGAGGAGGTCAAATTTTTGACCCTCGATGGCCTTTAATAGGAAAATAATGTGCTCCCGGCGAATTAGTTACCAAGCAGTGATGCGACCGCGAGTCGAATTTTTAATTCAAAAAAAAAAAAAAAAATCAAGGAAGAGGCGTGATATAACCCCCAATCACACCGCAGCGGCAGCCCCCTTTAATTACCCCAGCGCCTCTCGCCCGCCTCGTTCGCAGCTCGCCCGCGTACCCCAACTCGATCGCGGCTCGCCATGAATCATTGTGACTCGATTCGCGGGTCGACCAGCATATCCCCCAAATTCCTCCCGCTCCGATTCGCGGCTCCGTTAGCCGCCCCGCCTCTGTCTCAGGTCGAGATCCCTTTTGTATTTCGGTGTGTTCGTGTTCGTTTTAGTTTGTTTATCTCTTAATTTTCAATTTTCAATTTTATGTTGGTGAAATTTGATATGCTAAATTTCTGGTACTTTATTTTTAATTTAGGTTGTTATTGATTTATTTTTAGTTATGTCTTTATTTCGACACGTTTTAAATCGTTGTTTAGACTTGATTTCGGTTTTTTGTTCGTTACTTCTTTAATTTAAAAAAATAAAAAATTTGTGTTAGCGAGTGTGTTATTAGTTGTGTTTTGTTACGTGTTCTACATTGATTTGGGGTCGAATTATCTAGTGCGTATGCCTCACAAACTGCGTCAAAAGGTCGGATACAGAGATAAGTCCGTGGTTTTGCGTCGACCCCCAGCTCCTGTTTTCCGTTCACGGATGATCTTAGTGGCAGTATAACGAGAGAAGGACAATGTTGTGCTTTTGAAAGCGGTGAGGAGAAGGCATTAGAAAAGTCTTATGAGATATGTGAATATTTTGAGAACTTAGGTTGGGATGTACTTTTTGGTCCCTCTCTTCAGTTATCGATCTTGTTAAAAAGTACATGCCAACATGGAGGACAAGGTAGCATCCAACTTTCGCAGCCATTAAAACAGCGTCTTGAGGAGTTCACATAGAGCTTAATGTAGAGAACTTATCTCGGAAATTTTACGGGTTTCCTCGAGGAGGTTAACGACCTTGATGCGAGGCGACAATGGCGGATGCAGGTTTGATTTTCGGGTTGCGTAGCATTTTCACTGGCGTAGTGCGGTCTACGGCCCCATTAGTTCATTAGGATGAACTTTTTCCTACGTAGTAATAGGGTATATATCCGGCCGCGAGGTTGGAGTGCTCTGGCGTGCGATGATATTGTATTGTTTGCGTCGTAGTTTAGTTCACCTTTCTTCATGAGAGCGGCGTTAAGAGAGAATGTCTATTTTCTATATATGATGTTTCGTAGGTTGGATAGATTTGGCGCCTCGCTGCTTTGTGCCCCGTCGTTATAAATGGGTATTGCCTTAAGCATCTTTGTTTATCTAGGCTGGCAACATTAGTATTTGAGGTTAGGTATTAGATTACGCGTGTTTCGGGATCGGGGCGAATCGGGTGTTACTTAAAAGCTTCATCTGCCGAAGGGCCGAGGGATCCCCGGGCGGATTCGTACGCTAACAAATTTGTCGGCCGGTACTTTTGTCTACGGGGCGCTGCCGGATGGTGATCGCGCGTGAGCCGGTGGATGGTGCTTGACCCCGATCGGTGGATCTTAAGAGGACTTGTTAAGGCGGTTACTGCGTAAATTTCGGGCGACGGAGGATGTTGATGCCTCCCGTCCACGCTAGCTGCTGATGCCGAGTAGCCCTTTGCGGCTTTGTGGGAAGTTTTACTTGTCTACTTTTTATTTCATATTTATGCATTGAGAGGCGATGTCTTGTTGAGAGTGTAGGGGAGTGCGTAATGATTGTCCTTAAGTATATGATAAGTTTAGCGGATGAATTGGCCGTATCACGGATCGATAGTAAATTGTATGTCATTCGATGATGATTTTGTGCATGATTGGCGAGTTTTTGACTTGACATTCTTAGGCGGTGTGATGTTTTGATTGAAGTTTTGAGTGGATAACTTCTTGTTAGTGAATATACCTACGTGGTGAGATTTTTTGTTCCCTAATTTTATGTTAGAGTTTCTTTTCTTTGGTGTGATCTTTCTGTCGTGTTTTGTATTAGCCAATTGTTTTTGTCTACTCGCGTTCTTTGTGCATGCATAAAAATGATGAAGGCATTTGGGTTATAATCTGCGTTCTCAAAAGTAGCTTGATGTATTATCAGCTAGTGACCCCGCTTGAGCCTAAGTGACGCTTCTTTGTGATTATACGCTTATAAGCTAACCCTTATTTTTACCATGTTGTCCCTACTTGGGAGTGTGTAATTTTGAATTATCTATGTTGAATTGTGGCTTGTTAAGAGCTTGAACTAATCAAGTGTGGGGGAAGGAGAAAACATTGGAAGATTGGAAGGTTAAAGAAAAAAAAAAGTGTAGAAGTACATAGTGAGAAATATGATCTCAAAGTGAAAAGAAATTGTGTCTCAAGCGAATTATGAAAAGTATCTTTGATGTTATGGGTGTACTTCTATGAAAAAAAAATATATATATATATATATATATGAATAAGTAATATGGTAAGTGAAGGATGGTAGTTAAATGGGATGTAGAATGTTGGGTTGAAGGTTGTAGTTGTTTAGACATACTCTTTTCAACATAATTAATTCATTCATCTCCTCGGTATTAAAGTCGAGGTAAAATATTTTCCCTCTTGTCATAGCGCCATTCTGACACAATAAGACGCCCGATTTATGTTGCATGTATTGTTGATGGATTGATAGTGTATGTCAAGCATATGGTAGAAGCATGCATGATTCGGAGAATTGGCGTAAGCGGTAACCACTTTTTGAGTGATGTGAAGTGAGAAATTATTTAGTAAATTGTCTACTCGATAAATTGATGATATTACGCTTAGCTAAGTAGGAAGAGCCGTTACTCGCGATTGATTATTGTGCGAGAACTTAATAGATATCTGAAGAACTTGAGATCTTGGATGTTGTTGTCGTTTCCTGTCGTTTGCTTGAGAATGACAGAGGCACTAAGTATTGAAGGGGGGTGTGATAAGTGTTTATTATATAGTGTTTTGAAGCCTAATTTGCGTATTAGGCGATGTTATTTTACCTTGTCAGATATAATTTTCTTGTTTTCGTTTTATTTGAGTTTAGGCAATTATCGGTTAAAGTGAAGGAATCAGAACTTTGATTGAAGATATGAAGCGGTCATTAAAATTCATGGTGATCGAATAAGTGATTGACCCCACATTAATATTAGGTTATGACAACTTTATAAAGAGGAGTAGTTAGAGTAAAAAAAAATGATATCTACGAATTTCTAGATCAGAATTTATCATCTTTGTTGTAGTTTTGGGCTCTTACGTTGGGAATTTGTGGCACAATTGAGAAGTTAATTACATGTGCCTGAAAGGCAGAAGGTTTAGATTGATTACTTTTAATTAGTTGAATAATTAGTCAGATATTTTTTTATTGTAAGGATGAATGCCATTAATTTCATGTATTTATTTATGTCTTTTATTATGAAGTAATTTTAATTATTAGTCGGGTATGATGTAGTTGGATGGGATGATTTGATTTTCTTGGAGTTAATTTAATTCTAGTTTCATAATTAGATTATTTATGCGTAATTAGTATTTAATATCTTGTCAATATTAAATTAGTTCATATAAGTGATTAATTGCTAGAAATAGGGTTGTAAACTACGAATTAATATCGAGAACACGTGTTTCGAATTCTGTAAAATATAGGTAATGCCATGATTTAATAAGCATATGTTATTAAATATCTCCTATTTTAAGCTATCGTAGAAATATAGTTAGTTTCTTGGAGACTTAATTGGTGTTCTTGGTAATATCGGTGTATAGGAGCCTGTTTTTTGTTATGAATTTAAGTAACTACTAGGTAAGTTGAATACGACGTCGGAATGAAATCGTATGTCATTATCTTAGAATATATTAAGTAGATTCACTTTTTTGTGCATTCGTTTAGTGATAGCTAATTTAATTCTTTAGTCGATTTAGTTAAGTAGTCTAGATTTAAATTTACTCTTTAATTATTAGTTAATTAAGGATTAAGAAAAAGACTTGGTACTTAGTATATTGGAATTTGTAAAGGCGATCTTTCGTTCTTATTCATTATACTACTTCACACGACCGGTCTCGTTGGAGCATAAATTTGTGTTGTCAATTAGTATACGCATAAAGACATAGCATGTTAGAAATTTGGTATTTTTACGCTGAGTGGTCAATGGGGAAGCATGTTATTATGAAAGCTGAGGCCTCGGTTAGAGAACCTAATGTGCGGCATCTGTCATTCTTTTAGCTGTTAATGTTCCAACTTTCCCTGTTTTCCAGTTAAAAAATTGTTGGTAGTGAACAACACTGGATATTCAGGCTGAAATCACCTATCTAGGGGAGTTGCACCACCCTAATCTTGTAAAATTGATTGGTTATTGCTTAGAGGATGAGCACCGGCTTTTGGTCTATGAGTTCATGCCAAAGGGTAGCTTGGAAAATCATCTCTTCAGGAGTAAGTGTTAACTTCCTTTGCATGGTTTGTTTCTTAATACCATTTTACATTGACGAGAAACACATATTTGTACAATCCTTGCTCATAATATAATTTGCTGTGAGTATTAAAAAGTTTTATGTTGATACCCTGTTGTTATTTATGCTACATAGGAGGTTCTTTCTACGTCCCACTTTCCTGGAGCCTTCGGATGAAAGTCGCCCTTGGAGCTGCAAGGGGACTTGCCTTTCTCCATAGAGCAGAAACAAAAGTCATTTATCGTGATTTCAAGACTTCTAATATCCTGCTTGACACGGTATATGGGGAACCATAATTTCTTCATTTACAACTTGGCGTCCTCGATGCATTAGCTTAACTTAATTCCATAATCTTAAACCTAATGATTCATTTACTGTTGCCTCTTCTCCATCTTTAGAACTACAATAAACTTTCACGAGTTTTGGGTTTGGCTAAGGGACAGATAACCGATGAATAGATCCATGTTTCAACAAGGGTTATGGGGACTATGGATATGCAGCTCCTGAGTATATGTCCACAGGTATACTTTTTAGAAATAACATTATAGTTCTGCAATTGTTCTTCCTTTTTCCAGTGGAGACTTCTGACTTTTGAAGTTGACACTGTTTCCCATTGTTTTTAATATATATCTAGACCACCTATTTTGTACATATGGCTGTCCCATTCATGAGTTTTTGCAGAAACAAGCTTATCATATTCGGGTCACATGAAAAATACAAATAATGAGAAAAAGGTTTCTACAAACCTCTATAGAGTTGTGTATTGTTATATTAATTATACTGGCTCCAATAACATCAAGCTGTTTGTTTCTGTCCTGCCTAGATACGGCTTTTATTTGGTGCAAGCTTCCTTCTGTTATTGTCACTTGTTCACCATTATCTTACTATGAATGACTGCCTTTGTTTGAAAGGTCCTTTAACTACCAAGAGTGACGTCTACAGCTTTGGAGTTGTTCTTGAAATTTTATCTGGTAAGAAGGCGATAGACAAGAATCGGCCACCAGGTGAGCAGAACCTTGTTGAGTGGGCAAGACCTTACCTCAAGAGTAAAAATAGAGTTCTTCATGTTCTGGATCCTCGCCTTGAACGTCCATATTGCTTGAGCACATAAAACGTAATCTCGCTCTGCAATGCCTCTGCATGGATCCCAAGGAGATCAACCATGGAGGGAAGTGGTAACAGTTTTGGAGCAGCTTCGGGACTCGAGGAGGATCTAGGATCAATCGAAAAGTGCAGCAGTGGTGTAGCCAGCCGACCAGTGTCCCTAGGTCTCACCAGAAGCAGCAAAGCTGTGAAAGTGAGAACTATCTAGACCATCAGCCTCTCTGTATGCCTGAGAAATGAAAATTACAAATGACCTTATTTTTGTTATGGCTGTAATTTAAATAGACAGCCAAGACATACCATTAATCTTTTGCTTGTACAGCTTCATTTAGTAATAAACAAAGAGTTCAATCTAGGCATTTCTTCAGCTGCTATTTCCTTTTATGACGTTACTAACAATATGTATCGTGCGCATAAAGAGAGACAGCTTCGTCTAGCGGAGATTCCTTATTATGTTGTTAGTGAAAAAAAAATTAAATTTTAATATTTAAATCGAAAATGTAGATACCTCTATGAATAACTAAAACAAATTAACAAAAAAAAACATTGTTCTAGATTACATGATAAAGTGAAGAAATCTTGTGTCATCAAGATACATATGAACAAGGTAACAGTAAACTATGGTCAGAATCAGATTGAACTCATATCAATGTCATGGATTACTTAAGTATATCATTAGACACCAATCATATTGACCATAACCTTCGACTAGAAAAATCCAAAATTCCTACCATCACTTTGTCAATTCAATCATTTGTCACACATATAAAGTAAAGAACGAGTGTTAACAACAAACCATTAATCAACAGACAAATAATTTACTAACCCGTCTTCTTATTGCAAACTATGACTGCTAAGAATTTTGAACCTAATAAGTACTAGAATATAGACACATGGTCCATAAAAAGGGAGCAAATTTTGGAAATGTCGAACTTGTATAGTAAAGAACACTAATTTTTCTATTGATGATAATAACATTAACATTACAAATTAACAACATACAGGATACTGGGCAGCCAAAATCCCAAAATCATTGGACTATGTGACATTTTTTTCTTCATATTTTAGATCCGCGCCCCTAGTGAGAATCGAACTTGTAATCTTGCACAAAGCTCTATTCGATATACTCAACGCTTTGGGAATGACTTTAATATGACACTACTATTTACACATATATTTAAGCTATCACGAACGTCTCCACAGGAGTTCCTGTGTAATTGGCCTCAGGAACCTTTCCGGCTTCCAGAGCTCTGTAGCTTCCTGATATTGTAGATATACTCTAGAGCATAATCTGCACCTTTCACTCTTTGAATGTGCCAACCTAAATACAAGGAAAATAACCATCAGAACAGATCAAAATTGCACTAGTGACTAATGATGAATACTTCTACGGTAGCGATAAATCAACATACATGGACAGTGTGAAGACCAACACGCTTCCCGGCCTGAATATTTCGGACACTATCCTCGAAAAATAGCTGAAAACGAAAATAAACAAAAGTTAATAAAAAACAAGCATCAAAATCGAACTATGCTAACAAAACAAGGTTAATCTTTAGCTTACAGTTCTTTGAGGGGATATATTGGCAATTTTGAGAGCCTTCTCAATGGCAGCCTCTGAAGGTTTGCAAACAATTGGTGTCTTAGGTAATCCAATCACATTAATATTATTATTGACTTGAGAAAGATGTCCAATGATGTCGAAAATCTTAGCGTTGAGCTAATATTATGAGGAGGCAAGGGAGATTTTCGACCCACAAGTAATATCATCCTCATCATCGAGAGACAGTGCTTTTGTGAATAGGATTCAAAGTCTCGAAACATATAATCCCCTCAAAACAACCTTCCAATCCTAGTCGATTTAGGGCCACCGATGCATGGACCTTATCAGCATTTGTGAAAATCTGAGAATCAAAACAACAAAATATAACCAGTCAGAGTGAAATCTTCATAATTTACTGTTACACACACATCAAACACCTTATGTTTAACAAATTTGCAATACTGAGACTTACAACTTTTCTAAGAGGCAAGCTTAACAAAAGACTTCTCAATACAGGATCAGGCTTCAAATTATCATAAGGTAGTCTTCCATGCACAAAACTGCAAAACAAACACATGGTTATCATCACTCATGTAGTTATATATTTCGAAAATCAAATAAAAAGTAAAACGACGTCTCTTATAGCGAAACAATAATCTTCGATTCATGTTCTCACCTATGATAGTCATCATAATCGAAATCATAACCGATTGCCTGGAAAAAGAACCAAAAATGAATTCAATAATTGATGTATGCAAGGTCTAATATCAAACATATGAAGAAGCATTTCAAGAATCAAACAATTTGAGGATAAAAAAATAAGCAAACTTACCCTGAGACCTGCCATGGTGGTCCCATAATTCTTGTACAATACATTGCACAATTCAGGAATTTTGCTCCTTTCAATTCCAAGTTTTTCATGCATATAATCTAGGACAAAATTGAAATAAAATAAGGACTGACTAAAATTTAATAATTTATAAAAAATGCTAAAATCACATATTCACATGCATACCTTCAATATTCTTTCGGCATCCGGCAGCAAGACCAGAACTTAGGGGATACAGAGTGTCATCAAGATCTAAAAATTTATTAAAATTATTAGGTAATCATCAGTGGATCATGATTCTTAAGTTCTAAAAACATTTTATTGATTACTATATTAATTTTCATAACCTACCATATTTTGTATATTGTACACAACTAACACAACTACACATTGATTAAAACAAAAAAATACATTTTACAAAAAATAAAATGTCACATGTTATATATTTAAATTAACTTTTAAAAACGAACAAGCTAAGACATGTTACAATATTACAGTGTTAACGAAATATAACATATATTATTATACAAAGTGTAACATATAGTGTATTCCATTTAAGAAAGAGAGAATAGAACTTACCAAATAGAAGACAATCATAATTGTGTCCCTGAACTTGTCTGTAACGGTCCTCGAACTCCATTTTAGTCTTGTAAAACACCTTGAGTAAATAAATGAAATACGTAACCATTGAGTACACTAATAATCTAAACTTTCTCATCATTCTAATAATTTTCTAATTCTTTTTATACCTCAATTAATGAGAATAAACCACATAATTAGTTCCATACGTGATACGTACTCTATAATATCAATATAATGAGTTTTTCTTGTCACAAAATAAAGAAAATGCATGCAAAGTCAAATTTGGAAAAAATAAAAAGGAGAACATACCACAAATTAAAAAGAACGAAAGGGGGATGAAGAGAGTCCAAAATGTGGGGTTTGTCTAAAATGTTGAAGCAATTGGTGCTATGAATTCTTTCTTTGAATCAAGTTAAACTGATGATGAAGAAGGCCAAAGGAGAAGGGGGAGAAAATATGGAAGGGCATCATGGGGTTTTTATAGGCATTTCCAGGTTGTACTCTGTGGACTTGCGCCTTCTGCACGTCTCAATTGCTCTCGAAATCTCCAGACTGCCCTTTAGATCATTCAATTCTTTTATACTACACCACCAATCAAGATCGTATACTTTTGATATTTTTTATTTCATATTTAGAAGGATGTTACGGAGTATTTGATATAATGAAATAATATAAATAGTCATCGACGCATAAAACGTTTTTCGGAAGAATAGGAATTGAAGTTCAAAGCATATTCCATATCTTTTTTTGCTATTCCCAATTTTAATTCTTCATTTTATTATAAGATATTTAGGTCGTCGCTTCATAGCTAAGAGACGACGTTTGCACCATGAATCCATCATTATATGTTCACATACACATCTTTGATCTCCATATTTGGCGTAACAAGTTTGTTTTGTTGAGATTTTATGATAAGATCTAAACTATGCACCCCTCAAGCAAGTAATTATTTGACCTTCATCACTAACTAATAGATTATTAATTGTAGACAATTTTATTTAATTAATTAAGTCGAGCATTTCATGTTTGAAATAAAATACAAAAAGAATCAATATATGACTTAATCATCTCCGTCCGATCTGTTCACAACTAGAATATGTATAACCATGCGTTTATTCTCGTTTTTAATAAGGCTTAGGGATTTATAAACATGAGTGTAGTGCAGTGGTAGGCCTAAGCTTTTATGACAATCTTGATAGCTCTGATCCAGCCACACAAAGAAAAAGTGATTTATAAACGTGTGATTACTTCAAAGTACTATTCCAACTAACTAGTCAACCAACAAAGTCATTTAAATAATATTCCTTAATTTCAAAATTAATTCACGTTTGAAATTTGCTGTCAATATTTTGACCTTGAGTATTTACATTATTGTCGAAAATTATAAAATTGATATCATTGTATTAGATTTTTAAAAATATTTTCATAATATTATTTTATTATAATTTTATATAATTTATATAAGAGTAATTAATGATTGAGTTATTATTAGGAAAGTGAAAAAAATACATTAATTTAAAATGAAGGGAGTACTCCGTATATCATAAAACGAGTACCACTAAAATAAGATAAATCATGACCTCCATCATTTGAAGTGTTCTTTAAAACATAAAATAGGCTTTATTTAAGTAATTATATAATAAGAACTCATTGGGGTTTGTTTTTTTTTTTGAAATATTATCTTATAATACAAATAAAAACTCATTCTTACTTAAAGTTTTTTATATCGTCTTTTTAAATAAAACAACATCGACGAATGATGTTCTTTATTGAAATTATTGAAACCTTTATACATGTCTTCTGTCTAGTAAAATAAAATAGTCAATAATTAAAATTGAGCATTATTTTTTTTCTTTTCATGTATGATTTTTCCCTTAGTTGATTCATGCTCATAATGGGATAGTAAATGCGTATAGGGTGGGGTGGGGTGGGGGGGTGGGTGGGGGAGGTATTGCCCAGGATTGAAGTGGAAGGATATTTGGTATTGACGCCGAAGGATTTTTAATGTAACGATTTTTTTTAAAAAAAGTGGAGGGATCGAAGTCTCATCGTGTTAAATGTCATGTGAATTTAGTTTTCTTTATGGAAAACTTCGTATGGTACCCGGTTAAAGCTAAGGCATTAGATTATTGGGCGGTGACGAATTAGTGAAACGAATGGTATCCTTTTATTTATGAATCATTGTCAAGTAACTAGAGGCTTATAATTCCAGCACAACTAGGGGTTGCTTCTTAGTGATTCTAGTGGACAAAAATCAGCAATTATTTGATTATTGGGATATATGTTTATCCCAATTCATGATAGAAAATGTGGTTAGCTAGTTATTTCAATTCAATGTCAACATTAGTTTAATCATCCAATATTATAAAAGGGTAAAACAAAACATACTAATAATTATTGTCATGATTAGCTTCGAGCATATTAAATTATATTTCTCGATATATATTTAAAAGATAAATCATAAAATTATTTTACCTGACAATATATATATATCCGATCGAGTTAACCATTAACCTCTTAAACTTGACTTGTTGATACCACTCATATTTTCCCCTTGGATCAAAAAGTAAAAGGTCATTGAAAGGGTTCTCATCACTAATCATCAAGAAGGCATCAAATAAATCAGCCAACTTTGAAGCCTTCACGGGGTCTGGAGGTCTAGTTGGCAAAAGTTAGTAGGAGCATATTAAATATGAACACGAACCAGATTATTAAGTTTATGTCCACATTAATCATTCATAGTTAAACCAAACCGTTGAAAAAAGTGAATGTAAAATATTTGAATATATAAAGCTAGACCACTCTGTCATTATCAAAGCACCACTAGCTATAGTTACATTAAAATGGAGTAGTGACGAAAATGACAACGTTATAGTGATAGAACTCGATTTATTCAATGATTAGTAATCAATAATTGGTTCCATACTTCTTAAGATTATTCAAAAGTGCCCCGGAATCATATTTAAAAAGACAAATACAAGGCGTATAGAAAGACCCTTGTTTAGAAATATAACAGAATTTGATAAGTTCTCTGATTGAAACATAAGTATTTTTTGATCCGTGAGAAAGGATACATTAACATACTCTAACATCATTAAAAGACTCCCGAAATAAGGAGGTCGGATAGTACATTAATACAATTTTACCCTTATGATAATAAGAAGGTTATTTTCATATTGATCAAAAAGTGACTACTATTTAATAATTCTCAATAAATAAGAAATGTAGTGTAATAAATCATTTTGATTTATTTCATTATATCCAAAAGTTTTTTTTTTAAAATTCAAATCCTAAAATTGATTAACTCAACAAAAAGGATCAAAGTAGAGGGAAAACACATACAACATGCAGGAACAATAAACATATCAAATCAAAGTAAATTAATGTTCGTAATTCAACATAGGTAAATTATTAATACCGATTATATCAAAGAATTAGAAAATATAATTAAAATCTTTTAACTCCATTAGTCATGAAAATAAGATGAAAGATTGTTGGTTTTTCACCAAATTACAAGTCATTTAAATAAAAAGATATTTAGTAAATAAACAAAATTGAAATTGATGCTAAGCTCTGGTAGTTTCTGAACGGCCAAATTGAACAAGCTCTTCTATTGTCATTTTAGAGAATAATTTACACATATGGCTGGTTATGACTGCGACGCCCATGATTTTTTATTTGTGTTTGTGGTATTTGTATAATGCCAATTTGTTATGCTAGACAAATTTCCAGATAGGTTAGGTTGCTCCACAACTTTGGGGGCAGAGCGGAGTGGGGTTGGGTTTTGTTGTTTTCGGTCACACAAAAATATATATACCTTAAAATCTTTTTTTTTTTTTTTATAAATGGATGACCTACACTTGTTATTTGAATGCGCACTGAATAAATTTCGAGTTGACATAATGAACTGGAAACTACGACAATCAGGTAAACCATATTATCTAAACCATGTATGATAGGTTCGACCAAAAAAATATTTACCATTAAACTTATTTTCCTCTTTTAAAGTATGGTCTTAAACTGCAAATATTAATCATTCGATATTCTTGGACTTACACATATTGCACATTGGAGCCTTGGAGGTGATAAGTGAGACTTCTAGAAATTGTAAGGTCTAGATTGGATCCTTTTAGATATTTAAGTTTCATCATCTTGTATATAATAAAATCTCAAATTTTAAAACTTAATTTTCATGTTATGATGGAGAACTAGAAGAGATTCTTAGGTTCTTGTAGTGTACATTAAAATTCAAGATTTCTAAAAATATATTCTCTCTATTTTTTTTAATTGTCATTTTAGTCAAATAAATTTATTTAAAAATAATTGTCGATTTAACATAATAAATAACACTTTCACATTTTCAATGTATTTTTTAATTATTTTTTCTCTTTAAATTAACAACCAATTAATGATATTATTTCAATTGATTGTCATTCTATATTTTCAATGCATTTTTTGACTACTTTTTCTTTTCCTTAATCTATGTACAAATGGCTAAAACAACAACTAAAAAAACGAAGGAAATACATCTTATTAACTAAATCAGGGATTAAATCTAGAGAGATAACAAGAAGCGTTTTCTCCTACAGATTCCGAAAATTTTGAAAATTATATACTCCACATGAGGGAATTGTCAAAATGGTCCCAATAAGTATAACTCCGGTGCAGTTTGGTCCACGATAGTGGCAACGTAACAAAATAGTCCTAACAATTATCAAGCGGGTGACAATTTGGTCCCTAAACTAACTGGACCGTCATTGACTAACGGTCAATGCGCAAGTATATGACAATTTGGGGTCAAATTTCAAATAACTTAACATGTGGGAAAATTATAATAATATTCTGTCCAACTCCACCGTGTTGAAATTTAGCGCTACCTCTGTCCCAAAACTATTGTCCAATTTCAATTCCCCAACATCCAACGAAAGCAAAGTAGTACAATTATTCTCCACTTTCATCAACATAGAATGTTATATTGTTCCCACTTTCATGCATTATAGCGCTGTGTACAATCATTTTGAAACAAATCTCTCCAATTTAAGTGAAAAGTTATAAACTTTTTAATTGCCTATTTTAATTTTGTAAAGAAGTGAACAATGAAGTGTACTATGGTTTTGAAACAAAATCAAACCAATTTGAGTGAATAGATTGTCCATTTGAATTTTTAAGTTGGGGAGGGGGGAGGTTTTCTGCTGCTGTAATTCAGTGATAGGATGGGGCTAGGGGTGGGTACAGAGTATGGATGAGGGATTGGGAAAGAAGGTGGCTGGGGGGAGGTAGGGTGGGTTAACGGTTGAAGGAAGAAGATATTTTGGGGTAGATGTATTTTTTATTATTACTCTATAATTTTTTAATATATTATTTCTTTTTATTTTAAAATTATTAATTAATTGTTGGTTATTTAAGTATTATTATTAAGAATTTGCCTACATGTTAGAGATTATTTTAAAATTTAACCCCAAATTGTGTCTCGCACTAACGTGGCGTTAGTCAATCGCGGTCAGGATTAGTTTAGAGGCAAAATTGTCATCCAGATCTAATAATTCTTTGGGCTATGATGTTCGTTAGTATCGGCCGAAATTGCCAGAGTTATATTTATTGGGATTATTTTGTGATTTATCACTCCACATCACAATATAGGTTAGTCATCATTTAAATTGAGTACTATTACTCATTTTTTAAAATTTCACCTCTATATTTTAATCTTGGATCCATGCAACCTAGTCTATATCAAATCAAGCAATCCTAAAATCCCAATAATTGAACCCATATATTGATAAATATCACGTCAAATTCCCAATAATTTACATGGTGGTATGATTTTGATCCATTCCTCACAAACTATGCTAATTTGGATTTTGGAATTGTGTGGCCAATAATGCACCTATAAGGTTTTCTTATTGTGTCTATAAAACAATTAGTATATATCTCTATTTGTACATCTGGAACCAAAGAAAGATTGCCCAGCATGCTATGGTCCTTTTCTTTTTTCCATTTTTTATTTCTTATCTGACATTTATAGTTTATTAAGTCAAATTTTACTTGTATTATTATTGTTGGAGTCTATATCTAACAGCTCACAATGTTACGGCAACGCAAAGAAATGGTTGACGTAGATGGAGAATTGTTCATTTAAAAAGGTTCAATGAATATCTATTGTGTGTTCTCATATTTACCTGAATGGCACTAATAACTTATTATTATGGTTTCGACTAATAAAGTCTATGTTGAAATATAAAAACAAATGACAACATGCAATAATTGATATCCAGTTTAGCATATTCAGAAGGATAGGTGAAAATGTGATATGCCATAATAAAAATAAAAAGAAGGCAAATCTACAAATGGCCGATCTGCTGCCCTAATCTAGTAAAAGTTTTATGTGAGGGTGATGAAAAATTGATATTTTTTAAAAGAAAATCATAAAATTTAGGCTAAAGGGGCGAGGCAGCGAGGGGACTAAATAATCACTCAAAAAATGTATAATAAAATTTTATTTTTCAATAGTAGACATAGACATCTTAGTTCCACCACTATCAATAAATGACACATTAATCTACTGCTTGAGGATACATATTTGGTCCCGGTGTATTCGATCTAAATATTATCAACATTACAATTCTAACATTTGATATTTAGCATATGATGCAACTTCAAATTGACCATGTTTGACTGATGGATTGTTTAAAATTTTGAATTTCACAGGCAATGAACACTATCCCGGAGACCCCCCAATGGTAGATATATGAACATTAACATGTCTCAATGTCTTTGAAGAGACTACTTCTAGGGGGAGGGAGGGAGTCGGATAGTATGCAACCTTACTTATCCCTTTGATAACAGCCTTATCCTTGTGATAACAAGGGAACCTCCTCTGGTGCAACCAGCGATGGCCCATCACCCTGTACAGTCTCACTTTCAGGAGTAACTTTCTTTTGATCATCCTCTCTGAACCCTTGTATAAATTTGTCATAGTTTGTTGGTTCGCTGCTTTTAAAGGGGCGTTCACCCAGAACTCGAACAATGTCTTCTTGATGCAAGACCTCCTTTTCAAGTAACAACTCTGCAATCTGAGCAACATGGTCCTTGTGCTCTTGTACCAGTTGTATGGTGCGGTCATAAGCTTTCCCTAGCCATTCCCTTACTTCATTGTCAATGATTGCAGCTGTTTTGCTGCTATAGGGTTTATTCTTCTCCGACGAATCGTCCTTCTGAGGAAAAGACAGAAGACCAACCTTGTCACTAAAACCATAAACTGCCACTTGAGCATAAGTCATCTTTGTGACTTTTTCCAAATCATCCTGAGCTCCAGTAGAAATCTTTCCTAGCAGAACCTATTCCAAACAAACAAAATTTGTCAGAACTATAGTGCATTTTTTAGA
The DNA here is from genome assembly GCA_019722365.1 of Lithospermum erythrorhizon. Lineage (NCBI taxonomy): Eukaryota > Viridiplantae > Streptophyta > Magnoliopsida > Boraginales > Boraginaceae > Lithospermum > Lithospermum erythrorhizon. The sequence continues at coordinate 2,049,130 of JADFUC010000391.1, read as the reverse complement.
CATTAAAATAACTCTGTCTCTGCTTCCCCTCTGCTTCAGAAGATATTCAAGCTTTTAGATAATTAGATTTGGTCAAACATTCTATCATAAGAAATGAAAGTGAAGTCTTCAAGTGAATTACAACAAGCTCACTTCCTCCAATGGTTGGTATGCATATGGGATATCTGGCATCAACGAAATAAATCTCTACATGAACAGACTATAAGATAGCCTGCAGAGTGTGCAGACTTCGCTAAATTTTTCTTTCATTCATTTACTCAGGCTGCATCTCTGCTTCATGGTGTTGAAAATGGAGTGAATGTGGAATAAGTTAGTTGGGGTCTATTTTGATAGGTAGCCAAGTAATGTGCTATGTCATTTGGCACCTGAACTGATACTCTTTATGTAAATGTTCCTTTCAGTTCATGAATAAAACCATCGTTTACCATCAAGGAATGAAAGTGCTCACTGGCACAAAATGTATATAAAACACAATCAACTTTTTTTTCCCCATTATTCAGAAAGAGGACATCAAGTTTTATTAAGAGTATAAGTGGAGTTTCTTCTTCTCTGAATTATAAGTAGCCTCAGCCTAAGATTCAAGGTTATGAACACAAACAAAAACAGGAAACGTTAACAATTCCCTGGATTATAGTCGAACAAGACAACTTAAGAAAGAAACTTAGGTGCACAACTTCAACAACCTTGAAGGCTTGAACATGTGTGGCAACTCTCTCAGTGCATTTCAAATGTAAACAGTTATTAAACTTATCCTGAAAGAACACACAAACAGCATAGAACTTCGAAATATACCTGTTCAGCCGCTCGACCACCAAGCGTCATGCATGTCATGTCAAAGAGTTGTTCCTTCGTCATCAAAAGGTTCTCATTAGTAATATACTGGGCAAAACCAAGAGCTGCAGTTCCACGAGGGACAATTGTCACTTTTAGCAATGGTTCTGCATGTTCCAAAAACCAACTAGTCACAGCATGGCCAGACTCATGGTAAGCAACAGTCCGCCGTTCAAGCTTACTTATAACCTGGCAAAAACAACACGCGCCAATTACTTGAAGTTTTATGTGATATGGCGTGAGTGCGTGACAGCATAAGATCATCAATGGGAAGAAAAGTATGACCTAAAAGATATGTAATATACTACCTTATTTTTCTTCTCAAGACCCCCAATAACCCTGTCAATGGCAAACTCAAAATGATGCATAGTTATACTTGAATTTGCACCCCTTGCAGCTACCAGTGCAGCTTCGTTACATACATTTTTTATGTCTGCTCCAGAAAAGCCAGGGGTTAGAGCAGAAAGCCTCTGGGAGTAGCATGATGGATCTTGATCAAGTTTTAGCTTCTTCAAATAAATTCGGAAAATCTGATCACGGCCTTTAATGTCAGGTTTATCGACGGTGATTTGACGATCAAACCGACCTGGTCTCAACAAAGCTTTATCTAATACATCAGGGCGATTAGTCCCTGCAAGTACAATAACACCAGAAGTAGTTCCAAATCCATCCATTTCAACAAGCAACTGGTTCAAAGTACTTTCACGCTCATCATTGCCTGCGGAAACGCCATGTCCTCTGGCTTTACCTATAGCATCTATCTCATCAATAAAAATTATGCTAGGAGCACACTCTCTAGCTTCTTGAAATAAGCTCCTGACCCTTGCAGCTCCAACACCAACAAACATTTCCACGAAGTCTGATCCTGCGATTGAGAGGAACGGCACATCAGATTCCCCAGCTGTTGCTTTTGCGAGTAGTGTCTTTCCGGTTCCAGGAGGACCAACAAGAAGGGCGCCTATGGGAATTTTTGCTCCAAGCTCCTCATACTTTTTGGGGTTCTTGAGGAAGTGCACAAACTCCATTATCTCCTGCTTTGCCTCATCACAACCAGCTACATCCTTAAAGAAAACCTGCATCACCAAAGAAATGATTCCTTATATTCGATCACCTATTACATGAAAATAGTATTCAAATATAAAGTTATTCAATAGGGCAAATCGTTTCAAAACTTATCCAGCTCACCTTGTTCTTGGAATTTTTATCCATTTTTGTCACCGGGGCCTTCCCAATATTGAATATTTTAAGTATACCTTTACCTCCAAGACCACCCTTCATTATCTTACCCATAATGAATAAATATCCTATAAAGAAAAGAGTAGGAGCAAATAGAATTATTTCCTTGAACCAATTCGTTTGGTTAGCATATGTAACGGGGACATAATAATGAGGGTCAATTCTCAATGACTTCTGAGCATCCTCAAGCTTCTTCTCAAAATATTCAATACTTCCAATGTTGAAATAGTATTTATATTGCCCGCCATTTCTTGCAGGATCTATGCCATCCGTAGGACCTTGAATGATATCAGGATTTGCTTGATCAGCTCCAGGCTTTGTCTTTACATAAACTTTTGCACGCGACTTCTCAACCACAACAACATGATCTACAAGTCCAGGTTCGAGTAGCTTATTTTTGAACTCTTGAAAGTTGATCTGGAGGTTGTCATTTCATAGCTTATTAGTGCTAAAAAAGATTGGCAAAGCTTGTGTAATCTTTACTAGTACAAAAAGAAGCAACATGAGAACTCATTTGTCCACAACCCTGCAATTAAAATACAGCTCCAGATAAGAAACATTCAGATTCAGTAACTTCGACTACTTATTATTTGCCAACTACATCAACCACATATCTACAGTGCTAGGGAAAGTAATACCAAACTCCCAAAAATAGTAACAGGTGTGACAAAATGTGGATCAGGAGGAGGCCAGACTTTAAGTAGAGTCTCTACTATCTTATCAGAGTAAGCGAGTAAGCCAATATCATGTACTACATGTTTGCACTTGATCATAGTAGAGAACAGCGAAATAGCAAAGAATGATTGACTATAGAGCAATATCCAGGCTATTTCAAGAGATCAAAACAACACGACCTAAAATCTTAAATATTAGTAACATTGAGCATATCTGTTGAAAAACATAGACCAAGTAATTGCAGTGACTAGACTAGTGTTTGTTCAAATTTCATATACTAAATAGGTAAATTCTAAAATCCAGATTTGTTCTGAAGACGCCCATTGTTGGAAAAATCCCATAATCCAAACAATGTGCCCCTGCTTTTAAGTCTTTAATATCAGCAAAAGGTACAAACCCACATTCATAAAGAAAACATGCAGTTTAGCTTCTCAATGTAGTGGAGGGGGGGGACTAAAATTTCCAGCAAGCTATCATGCTAATTTGAAGTAATGTACCTAACCCTATTTTAAACTACAACAAATTAAGCTTAGATATAGCCAACTACATTATAATTTCCTTGCTGAGAACATCGACTTCGCCTAATGGTCAGGAGGCTTTTAGAGACTTCGATCTCCTACCTTCAACTCTCAGGGCAAGTGATTTTTCAGTTTAATACATACATATATATGATTTCCTTGCTGCTATATTTGAGAGTCGAAGCAAACCTCTTGCTGATTTGGAAAAGTATAAAATATCCATGAAAGCACCAACACCACCAACAACAATGACAACAATGATACAGCCATTACTGCTAACTTTCGATTTCGTTTAAAGAAGCTGTCTTGTGAGCCACCTTGATCATCATCTGTGCCCGAATCCTCTGAAAAAGCATTTGAATTACACCCAAACATGAATGCTAGAGTACAACTTCACAAACGAAAAACGAAACATTCCAGAAATAAGAAGAATTCCAACTCATAATCTTTCTTCTCGATACTACATTGTAACAAATCCTCACAATCATCAACTCTCACATATGATTCTGCTAGTACAATTTCCTTAGCAATGTCATCAACTCATAGTTAATTTACTCGATCCGGTTTGATTTTTCAACGGTTAAAATTAACAAATTTTGATTACTTAATCCAACGATACAACCTATATTTAAATCAAAATTATAATGTTAATAGTAATGTGCGTGAAAATAGATTTTGCCATACTTTTCAACAAAACATTAAAAAATATTCGAGGTCAAAATTAGTGAATTATTTATTCTCATATAATATCAACTTAATCAATTATCTGCATTTATATGTAATTGTGACGACCCAACAAAATTAGTTATATAAAAATATCAATCACACTCTTTATCTCTAAGATGAATTATTTAGTCAGTTAATACAACTTCATAATAATTAACGAAAATAAATTGAACTTACATTATCTTTCCTTAATTTCAAATTAATTAATTGTCAATTTTAACCCATAATTCTTTTTATTATTTAATTCGAAAAATAAAATTGATATCATTGAGCTTTGTTTTAAAAAATATTTTCATAATATTATTTTTTTGTAATTTTTCATAATGTGAAAAAAAAAATTGATGATTAAAGTTATGTTTCGAAATTGAGAAAATTAATTAGTTTGAAATGGAGTTAGTAATATAATAAAAATAAATTGAGTTAACAACTAAAATATAATTAAATAATAAACATTACTTGAACCCATGAGGAAATTAATTGAAATATGGGTCCGAGTAGAGACTTCAAAGTAGCTGCTCAATTTAATGCTAATTTCAGCTGATATTTATGTGTCAGGGTATTTATACGCAAAACTGATAATCAAAAGTGGTACAAATTAATTTAATCGATCTAATGTGGGTGCTTGCAAACCATACAAACCAGCGACAAGTTGCGTGTTGATTCGATCGAGAAAGTGTTGATAGAATCGGTAAATGCATGTGTTGCGGATTCGTCGAAAGTGATTAGTAGGAAATTGAAGTCATGATTTTATAATTATAGATTAGCGTCTTCATAGAAAGCAGTAAATAGTGCGGGCCTTGGGCAAAATATTGTATCGTTGCCTTAAGTATTTGTCTGTGTGGAGAAATAATAGAAACTGCATGCTATGGCGTATTTTATCATTATTTTTATAATTTTAATGAAAGTTATATAACAAATAACATTAGGACAAAATATCTTCATATACATAAGATATATATTTTTTATATATTTAGAATGATATTATTTCAAATACAGGAGTATTACAATTTATGAGAGTATTACAAATCTGTTGCTTTGCTAACATGCTAATTAATATATAGTTAGGGAACAATTACAAACTATTACAAATAATAGAAATTACTATTGATACAAATAAGATAAATATAAATAAATATATGTATCCTTGAAACTCGAACCCAAAATTTTTTGGTTGGAAGCTTTGAGATGAATGTCGTTATGGCTATAGTCATGCATATACATAAGAGCTTAATTCATCCAGGCACGACTTTGAGGCATTTGAGAATAAGCGCAAACGTTTTAACGCTTCAGTAGGCGCGGGATACGTTTTGGCCTTATAAGCTTCCGAGAAGTGACGAGCACTTTGTGCTTTTCGAAGGCCAAAATCCAATTTTAGAAGGATAATTTGATCCAAACAACATCCACTATCACTTCCAGTCCCAGTCTAACTAGCTTCAATAGCCCTTAGTGCTTTTTAACACCCAGCTCATTTCAAACATTTTAACTCTTGTCACCACCTGAGCTGTTATACACACACGAAATAGTGTTGGGTTTGGGTGTGAAATGGCTTATTTTGCCACTCACATTGCGAAGTGTATTGTAGGAAGTTCATTAAGGAGTAAAAATTATCGTTATTAAAAATTCTTATGCAGTGTGTGTATAGTGTTTATCTCCACTCAACTAATAAAACAAAATCCTTTATCATCTCCAACACAAAATTAAACCCACCTATTACTAAAAAATTATTAGAAAAAGAAGAAGATATGTCCCAAGAATTTGGAGGAAGAATTGCTAGAGCTTGTTGATTTCATTAAAAGAATCTGTAAAATCTTTATTTAATTAAGGAAATTATTTTCTACTACTATTTTATACACCTAAAAATGATAACTTTATGAATGTAAAACTCATTTTAAGTTTTGAATCAAGTTTGTGTGTGTCTGATGGGAAGATTGGCTACATTTTGAGTGGAATTGTGCTATATGAAATTATGAAATTGTCAGAAGAGCTTGTTGGAGGTTCTTTTTGTGGTAAAATGGCTTATAATTAGGAATAGCTAGACACATTTGATATTGATTGTTAGTAGTATTGTGGTTGTGTTTTTATGATAGGCTAATGACGATTGGATCATGTTTTCTAATTTTTTGTTAATGTGATAACTTATGCTGTTTTCCATCCGATCATTTGCGATAATTAAAATATAACAATTCATGGATTCAGTCGAATTGTGTGTTTCTAAGGGAGTGAAAAAATCGTTTTAGTTTTTTGGCCTTTTGAGCTTTGAAATTTTCCCTCAAAAAATAAATATTTTAATATAACTAACTTACCCTTAGGTTAGCGTCGTTTAAAAAGTCGAATGAAAGTCGAGGCTCGAAAAGGATGATTTTGAAAAATTGGTGCCAAAAATACACCCAAGTACCTCTTTAAAATATTGAAATGTTCGGGTATTTATTTGAAATATTTGTAAGGTTGGAGATGGGTAAATTAATCTTACATAGGTATTAATGAATATTATTGATACATATAAGGTATTGTATGTATGCAAAAATAACTATACTATTTTTAATAATTTTATAGTTTGTTCCTAATTATCCGAGAAAATGCTCAAATATAGTACCACTATTAACAAATTTCCCATCTATGAAGTCTTTTGATTTGATCAAAGTTATACTCCTATTTGTCATTTTTGTCACATGCAAAATCAAGTGGGCCCAAAACAGATTCTAGAGACTAAAGTAACTAGACTACTAGGTATTTCTTTACTGATTAAGGTTTGAATGTGATAACCTTTTTGAAATTGGGCCCGAAATTTGATAATTAGGTCTTGAAACTCGAAGAAGTCGACTTGACAAAGTTGAATAATCCGTTTGATTTCAGATCTATTTAGTGTATATTAGGGTTTATTTCAAGTCTCTTTAGATTTATTTCGTGACTCCACAAGTATTTCCAAATCAATACATGTTCCATTGTCAAATATATTTACACCTTAATCCACACATAAATTTTATTGGAAATGATATCCTGTGTTCATTTTATGACCCATTTCACATCTTCTATTTTATGAAATTTATGCATCATACGTTAATTTGTTGCATTATAACAATCCTACAATCAATCAAAACAACATATATGATAAATGAGATATAAAAATGAGTCAGATGATCCTTTTCAAAATTACATAATCTAGATTCGATTCTGAATGCTTTGCAAAGAAGGCATTTCACCTAGAAGCAAGAGAGGTTCAAAGTGGAAGATCAAGCCCTTTCCCAATTTCCACACCTATTAATTGCAGTATTCCCTTGTTCAAAATCTGAAAACAATGTAACAAAAAAATCAAAATAAATAACTCAAGAAAATGTTCTGATTATGTAATTCTAAAGTGACATAAAATTTGGGGTGATGGAAAACAAGAAAGATAACCAGTTCAACAATGAAGGTTCCAATGAGTCCAATCATGCAAGCTCTAGAATTCCATATCTCAGCAGTCCTAGTAAATCCAAGAAATGGTGCACTAAATTTAGGCTCTGCTTTCGGGACTTCCACCTGAAATATTAAAATAATTACTATATTGAATTTCTAGTTACGTACATGAATACATCAACATGCCAATATCAATATGCTTCATGTTTTCGAAGAGGCTCTGCATAACCGATAAGGGGTCGGATCAAGACTGTTTCCGAATTGGCACAAATATATACATGAATATGCTTCATATGTATATGCATGAACTTACCCCAGCAGGAAGCTTAGCAGCTTGAATTTTGAAACAGACCCTTCTTGATGAGGTTCGGCTACTTTGGTTCAGATTATTACAGAGGAATAATTGGGTTCGAACATCAATTTTTGGAACATTTGGTGCAAGGAAAGAGGATGAAATTGGTGGTGAAGTAGCCATTGGTGCTCAAAATTCTAACTTCCTGATTGATTATTTATCACCTATCATACATTCCTAAATTTCTTAACTAGTCCGACCATGGAATATGTTGCAAAGACTTGTTCACGTGGGATCGTATGCACCACTAGATATTGATTTATTATCTACACTCCTCCAGGCTCCATCTAATTTTATTTATTGTAGTTTTAATAAAATAGTCTAATATGTGTTTATGCAATAATTTATACCTATAAATTTGTGTGATAATCTATAAATTAATAATGTTTGTATTCATTAAATTATTTAAGCATTTAAAATTGACATATAAGTAGTATTGTCTAATAATATATGAATATGTGGATAAAAAAAAATTCAAAATTAATTGATCAATAAAAAAATAAGTTCACATTGAATTGGGCAGTGATTAGAATGTTTGTGATTCGAATTGTGGATTCAATTACTCATCGATATAGGAGGAGAAATTTTTAAATAATGGTGGAATTATAACATTTAATCCTACATACACAAAATAAATTCATAGTAAGTCGATCACTTACATCTTCGAATACTATTCAATATTGAATTTCATTACGTCCATTTTTCATATCACACTAAATTTGTATATGTATTACAAAAGTCAGTCTAATCAAAAAATGATTTACAAATTTCTACATTATCATAATTAAACTTTAAACTTAACAAGGTAATTAAATATATAAATCTTCTCAATCTTCAGAAGCCAAACAGTCCCAAGCCGTATATAATTTGTTATGTTGAGGGTACTAAAATGAAACAACGATCAAGTATGTCATATAAAAATGGCAAATTAAATCCCTAAGGGGGCGTTACAGTTTCCCATTGATTGCAGTCTCTCATATTGACTTGTACAACACCATCATCTTCGCCACTGATTATTTCACAACATTGCCTACGTGGTGCCTGTCCATTGATTGTTAATTCAAACATGTTAGCCACTCCATCAATATCACAAAAATTTCAATGAACTAATAATGAAGACACGGTTGAAACCTAGTCCAATAGTTCACATAAAAAAATAGTCCAATAGTTTACAACATAGCATTAGCATGTTCTATTTTCCTAATTATGCAACAATTGTAGCAAGATTTGGTGGGTAGAACAAAGGTACAAAACAACATAACATAATATAAGGTCACAAATATATGTGAAGAGTATATCGTAGGTGCAATGTGCTTCATATCAATCGAAAAGTTGGTTCATTTCATCACTTGACATGTGTAACAACTTGTAATACAATTTGCCTCACTAGTTATTAAATAAGTAGAAATGATGAAAGAAATTAGTACCTTTTGCCAAACTTGAGGGTCCATAATTGAAGCTTTGACATTGAACATTCTAATAGACAAAGCTGCTGAATAATCATCTCTGTCACATTGCTTATGAGAACTAGGATTTGGCCTCTTGTAGGAGGTCAAGGTCCGATGATGTCCTAGCTCAGCACCACCTTCAAAGAAATATATTATGGGCCTCTCACAGGGTTCTATACTCATGATCCTTGTATTAAATGTGAAGGGTTCTTGACTCCAAGTCCTCCATGATAGAAATGTTTGCAATGGTGTTTGTAAATCTTGTGGTGTTAAAATTGTAGGGTACAATTGAATTGAGTAACCCCAAGCAATTGAAATTGACCAATTCTTTGCTAAATCATAACAGAATGTATGTTGAAGGGCTCGACTCGGATCGAGCTTGTAGGCCTCTGTTAGCTTCTTTGCAGACTCGATCCTACTCATTTCAGGAAACAATGGCTGCATCGAATCTAAATGATGTAGAGACACTAGTGGCGCCATTGGATGCGCCGCTAGTATTCCATATGGATTTCCTCGTACATCCATCTGTAAAATAAATATTCAAATAACTATTTCAAAATCCGACACGATTCAATATCATGACAAATACAATAACGTTGATTAATGTATGTCTTTTAGGTGATGTAACAATAATATGTTATGCATCATAATCTTTAACAACTGTAATATATGATTCGATATTAGATTTACGTACCTGATGAAAACCGAGTTCTTTAGTCAGGGGAATGCCAATTTCACTCATACAACCACCAATTTTCTGATCAGAACCATAAACGGAGGCGTAACGATCAATGCAAGCATCCAAGATTCTAACAAGTTGTTCAGCTAGAGGATAGCTAATTGCAAATCCTCCTCCACCATAAGCCATAGTGTATGTATGCACAACATCTTGCTCAACACTTTCCGAAACACCACCTATGTAATACATCTCATTGTGATCATATTTTTGTAACACTGTTAACAAATTATCCGGAAAAAATATTGTGTCATCATCCCCCAGAACAAACCATCTCACATTAGTCAATCCTAGCTCGAAACTCTCTTTAACAATTCGAGCAATTCGTATAGCCGAACGTGAGCCATACCAACATGTGTATTGAAACCGTGAAGTATCCTCGGACAGTTTGAAAGGAGGGGAGGTCTCGGGCCATGGCTCGATTGGGGCTTGTTCGAGCCAGACATATCCCCGGGACACATTAGGCTGCCACCATATGTCCGAATATTGCCTACGTTCGTTCCACGTCTCAGTTGACCCCCCAATGCCGAAAAGAACATGGGACAAATTGGTCTTCTCAGGATGATCTTGTTGTATATTGAAGTTTCGCCATGAATGAATGAAACGATTGTCACAATCGGCGCAATACTTAAGCCATCTTGTTTTGTTCGAGAAAGTTGAAAATGAGACTAGAGAAAGTGAAGCAACTAGGCAAATAGCCAAGAAACCTTTCATTAAAGAAGTGAAAATATGGATGACTTTTATGTGTGGACATTTTGAGGGTTTAAGAGGGTTGTGAATTAGTACATCATTTTCATGCTTCATCTTGAGAGATTTTAGTGGCTAGAGAGGATGAAGATTTTGGGAGGCTAAAATATTGGGGATTGTTTGAATATGTTAACGTTTCTATATATCTTCATTATTTCCTAGCTAGTTTGAAATTTCGAAAAAAACAATGCCGGCAAGTCAGATAATTTCTCAGGAGAGTGGCAAGCATCAACTTAAGCACAATTATTGAGTCAAACCACTACTTTTTTTTTTTCTGATAACAAACAAACCACTACTTATTTATCCAATATCATATATGGTTATGATATAAAATTGGGTTTGCCGTATTGTCGCAAATACATAATGAATCGTATCATGCAATAACATAACATTTGCCGTTTGGTCTAAAATAAATTGAACCGACTCGATTATCGAACATGCAATATATAGTAGGATTTTTCGAATTGAATAATAAGCGATTACTTTGTTACTCACCTTGCTAACAATTCTAGTGGTAGATTCATAGATAATATGTTAACTCGCTTGATCGATAGAACTTAGTAATTTTTATAAAGTAGTGGTATAAACATACCTATAAAAACATAAAGTTATTTTGATAAGTGGCGCTATATAGAGCACTTTAAATATAATCATTCTCTAAAAATGTCCAAGTATATATCATTTGAATTTCTTGAACTAAATTTTCACAATTCATTTCTCCAAACTCTTCCTGTTTCTAACCAAGGAAGCCTTATTTTTTTCTCTCTATCTATGTCAATTAAAACTACCTTTCCCATTCAAAAAATGTCGTCTCCGCTTAATTTGCTTCAAGATACTCAAAATAAATTGAATTAAGAGTTGCATAAGATCCAACTTGTCCTTCTTTCCATGTAAATATAAGATTCAAGATTGATGATTTTCTTCTACAAATTCAAGATGGACTAATTAAGAATTTAATTTCACAAAAAATTATAGTTTTTTTAATGTACATCTAAAATCTTTTTGAATCTAAACAAACATAATGATATGCAACGAGAATTATAGCAAACTGAAAATACAATATTTTTTGTTTAGATTGGAAACATTCACATGCTTTTAGAAATTTCAAAGGCAAATATAGGGATTTTCACCAAATGGATGGAAGATGAAGACGGTTACATGAAGATACTAATGTGAAATGAAGGCAAACCCAACTATCTTTACCAGCAGTCATCTCTTGGTTACTAATGTTTAGTGTTGTTACCGGTCCGAACCGGACCAAAAGCCGAACCGGGCCAAAAAGTCGGACCGGATCGGAACCGGTCGATTATCGAGAAACCGTGTCCAGAAGCTGAAAATACAAAAAAACAAAAATACACTAATTAAAACATATTTAACAATTCGAGAAATGAGGCTTTCAGTCAAATCAAAATAATAAATTCAGCAGCAAGTAACAATTTAATACAAAAAAATAGTTAAAACTAATAAAAAAAATTCGAGAAAATACAAAAAAATAACAATTTGGATCGGGATCAGGTTTCGAGTCACCGATTCACGATGCGTTTGGGATCCGGATCGACATTTGGATCCGGACCGGATCCGGTTACATTTGAATCGGTTTCGGGCCGGGTCAGGCCAGCCCATTCCGGACGGGTTTCGGTTGCCCGGCCCACCAACAATAGTACTAATGTTCTTCAAAATTGGATGGCTTACAGTGAATATCATCTTGCATCATTAAAGATGTTTTTTGGTCTAAAGACATTGAAGAGAGAGAGATGGAGTTCTCTCATTTAGAGAGAGAAGAAAGATGACAAATGAATCAATACTTTTTGTTTCAAGTAAAACTTAACGGTTTTTGGTAATTTCAATCAGGGGTACTATATATAAGGGATTATATTTAGTATTTACGTTTTGATAGCTAACCCTATAAAAATAATGCATTTGGCTGGCCCAACTATGAGCGAAATGAATAATAAATTACGATATACTACTAAAGACTCCCAAAGAATCAAACACATCATTGGAAATACATTCTCAATTTTTTTAGTTCATTATCACTACGAGATGGCAAATATGACAATTATGACAGTTAACAATTTAACTGATAAGCAAGCAGTTATGGCAATAAACAATTTAACTGAACAGCAAGCAATGTGACAAGTTCTTGACTTCACAAGGATAGTCCTTGCAAATCTGACCATACTCCTATCCAAGGAAAAACGCGGTAGCTGAGTTGCTCGATGGTTGTTTAGTTCTTTTCTTGAGCAGGAACTGAACTTTGTACCAGCTGCATCAATGGCCAGAAGATGTCGAGCCTGTGAAGCTTCTCTGGGACCTGTTCGGGTTAAGTAATAGAATTAGTTCCGAAGCATCATGAAAGTAGCAAGAGCAGAGGGCCGGCATACATACCTCAACAATAAAATTAGCCAATTTAGAATCAGACTGTTGGTCCAGGACTCCTCTAAGGACAGTTAATTCCAGCTGATGAATCACTTCAGTAATCTCAAGAAAGCGCACAAAGTCATCACAGAAGATCTGTTTCATATTTATGCCCATTATGTGAAATCATAACATAAGCATGCATTAAAAGCTTGCCACTTGCACCGTAGGCCCAATTTATTGAAGCCTCGTCACTTGGAGCATATGCCAAACAAATTAACTGCATTCTGGAAAGACAAACCTGTATGAGCATATGGCGGGGTATCTTGAGATCCTTCACGATAATGGGGCATATATTTTTCTCTCCCCCAACCTCTATGGCCCAGCTCATTCCATTTTGATTACTTTCTAACCCAGTCCTTGATCCTTCGGCAAGAACCTGATAACAGGACAAATAATTGGAAGTAAATCAACAAGACATGAAACCAAATATATATCACAAAGCTTCACAATACAAAACATCACAATAGGTTATGAAGGTCAAGTCTGCTAGTCGGTTACTTAATGTTGGCCTATGTTCCATTAAATTAAGTTGCAGGTGAGCACTCAGTTTTCGACATACATTATGCCTGCTAACGCTAAAATACCAAAGATGTTTATGACAGGTCAAAGAATGAAAATCTATCTTATGTAGTGATCTCAAGCTTACCTCTTCAACGGACTGCTCTCTAAGTTTGTTAGATCGATCAGAAACACCTTTTAGAAACACCAAATGCTTTGCAGTCTTATCTAGAAGACCATCAATGCTACACTGTTGAAAGGAAAGTTCATTTATATGGGAACTAAGAAAGAATAATCAGTAGAGTACAATTTGCTGAGGTGCAGTAATGTCGTTACGAGTCTACTAACGTTTTTACCATCGGGAACAAGTTCCCTCAGCTCCCTGAGTCGATCCTGCAGTAACTGCCTGTCTCGTGGTCTAGATTTGTGACTAAGAGCTGGTCCTGCTCTTCTCTTTTTGCTTCTGGGTGGCTTCAATTCTTTCTCATGATACACGAAATTACATTCTTTATCCTGCTGGTGATCTTCAGTTGTCATGCATGAAGCTGGGGAGAGCAAAGAATTGGTCCAATTTTCTTGATCAAGCGATGCTGACGTAAAAGAGCTCAAAGGAATTGAGTCCTCCAATGTCAATCTGGAGTTCTTATATCCAATATGATCCGTTGAATCAGCCAAATGTTTTCTTTTTTTGGAGTTAAAGGCCATATCAATACCAGCAGCTTTTAGGAGATTTCTTCCATTATCGCCACCTTCAATGAAATGCTCATTTGGATCACTTGATGGTGTAACTCTGTTATAGCTAAAATTTCCAGTACAGTCGAAGCTGTCAGTTTCAATTCTACCAGGATCCAGCTTCGATTGGCCATGACCTGTGATATGAAGTCCAAGAGCTTCTTGCAGTTCCGAGTATTTAGGACAACTCAGCATGCTATCTGTCATTTGATCTATCGACATAGTATAGTCGTCAATGGGATATGGTTCAGAACCTCCAAGGTAGTATTGGATTATATTACTAGAGTTTTCACCATACACTGTAACAGCATCTATCTTGTTCATATTAGGTGATTTACGCATATTGTTCTTCTGTTCAAATAGATTTAGATGAATCAGATCTTCAGCATCACCTATATTCAAGGTATTTTTCTTGCTCCGAAATCTATGGTTTGCAATTGATGGCAGGTCTTCTTTTGAAACAACATAATCGATAATCCCCGGGTTTTCAATGATACTGCTTCCCATGCTAGTGTTAGACTTCATCACATTTTCCACATGACAAGATATCATTGGAAGGTGATGAGTTTCTTCAGACAACATGAATGGTGAAGGGTTCTTGGCCAATTCTTGATGAGCAGCAAGCATATCCTTAACAATAGCAACCAGCTCCACATCTTCAACCACCTAACCCCTCAGGGGAAATTTGTAACAATTGAGTATGTAATACAACACAAATGAGAAATGAAAGACACGTCTTTAACAACCAGTTCTAAGTATAAGCATGTATGTGTTTATATAAGCAGATTACTAAAGCAACAGTAATTATCTTTTGAAAATCATGGTAATCTATTCATGAAGCTCATGGAAGCCTATGTCATCGACACACGTTGACATTTACTAATAGTTAAAGATAAAAAGCTGATCAACCTTGCTAGTCACTGAAACTCGATAACAGAATAGGTATACTCACCGTTTCAAGAGAACCCAGCTGCAAAACTCCATCTGGAATAGATGGTATCAGCAAAATTGTCTGCATACCCCATCAGTTCAAATTAAAACACAGTTAAAGAAGAGAAATCAATACTTGAGACACTTTAACAATGTGGTTTCCATTAAACTTATAAAATCAGCTAAATTTTGGTAAATGTCACAATACCTTTATGCCCGCTGCAAACTGGGGAAGCCATTCATCTGGACACTATTAGCAAAGCATATAGTCAGATTTTTTTGTGAGGAATAAGAAACCCACTACCCAGTCAACGCAAACAAAATAGGATACCTGTGTTATCAAGCTAGAGCTGTATCCATCGGGTAATATATGATCAGAAAACAACCACAAAGGCATTCCGCTGGAAGCAACTTCCCCAATAATCCTGATCATCAAAATAACATGTCCACCAGATATTTCATTTTAGATTTACGTGGAATACATACTTATGAAACTGTCGAAAACAAGTCTAGAAAATGAAGATCCTTTATGATCGTTTATAAGTAAACCATACAAGAGAAATAATAATGCAACAGTAAAACCATCAAAAGCAGAATCTGAATGAATTTAGTAGGTATTAATTAGTGGCTAAGCTTCTTTGGAACATTATTTTCAAGTATTTTTAGTAATAGTATTATATTTCACATAATTAGCTTCAGTATAATATAGCATAGGTAAAAGATGGGCCATACCCTTTTCCAAAAGAGAATAATCTGATAAAATCACTGACACTTACTTAAAATTTCAAATTTTGTAATGCTTCCATGTGTTCTGCTTCACTGCATGTCACAGTATCCATCTTCCCATGTCAAGACCCTGAAGTAAAGTGGCCAATTGGACAATATAAGCGATTCATAGAGATTTTAAACTATAGTGAAAAAAAAAATCTGTGCCGAGAACTGAGGAAAATGTTTGCTACAATCTTGTCTCACCTTTATATATTTTTTTTCTTTTACCCAAAAAAATAATCTAACTTCAAATCATGTGATGCTCAAATACATATGTTACATATCCACTTACATATCATGCCCTTTCTGAAGCTTCCAAAACACAGCATAATTCCAAGGAGTTCCATGGCACAGGCTCTGCAGAAACACTCGGAGGAGAGAAGTCTCCATTTACCAACTTCAATCTTACAGCTAAATTTTCTGATTAGACCAATGCAAAACTAAAAATACTATCGCTATAAACTACTGTCTAACTGCCTCTGTATGATCCTCTTCCCGCCTGCACAATCCATAGACCAGCTCTTTTCTTCAGCGGTGGTTCAGTAGAAGCGAATTTCATAGAATCCATAAATTCACCTTCCGTTGGAAAAATCTTACTAAACTAAATCTCCAAACAGCAACAAGTGATGAAATCTTCAAGCTAGAGATACAAAAAGGTCAGAACAGATTCGACAACCACCCAAACAAACTGAAATTTGGAGAGGCATCAAGTAAAACCAAACACAACTACTTTTAACCTAATCAACCGAAGAGGACAACACCTGCAATTTCAAAGTCAATGAGTCAACTCGTATGATTCAACTACATAAAACTCACAAAACCCTGATTCATGAAGGTAAACGAATAGAAAAACCTGATTCACGAATCAATGCCACATCAAGACCAAACAGATTGCACAACTACTATTTATATATTTTCACGAGCGTTCGATAAACAACAAAAATCTAGAAATGAAAACAGTCTTATCAATTCAAATCATATTACTCCGTCCATCCCAAAAAGATTGTCCAGATTGATTTTCCATTACCCAAATTCAAAAACTTTTATCCTTAATCAACACAAATAAATTTGCTCTGGATCAAAATTATAGCTTTAATAGTAAACAGTACCTCCACCCATGAATATTGTCTAGTACTCTAGTTTGCTTTTCAATCATCAAAATTAACATACTTTGTAACTTTAGTGGACACAAATAACTTTCACATGAATCAAAATCAAAATATTGATACTAAAGTACTCTAAAAATACTACCATTTGCTACATTTGTCACCAACTATTACACTCCCTCGTTTTTTTATTTGAGGTTTTTTATATCAAGTGGAGCTTTGACCATTAATTACCAATTCCTCATTATTCTAATAAATATAAAAGTTACATGACTAGATTCATGTTTGAAAATAATTTCATAATAGCAAATATTATTTTATTATGTAGTATATTTTTTTAACATATAGTTTAAGAATAATGCGAAAACGTCAAAAAAAAAAACAGAGGAATACAGCATATAAAAAAACAATTAAGCTCAAAATTTAACAAGTCAACCATATATCAAAATCCAATACTGGACAGTTTTTTAGGTATGTAGCTAGTCGTAAAGTAGATAAAATATATAAACATTTGATATATGAACTAAAGTAAGTAAGTAAATAATATTACGAAACAGTAAATAAAAAATTAATGAAATATTACTCGTATGATGATGTGCTGGGATTGAGTCCTAGGGACCATTTTTTTCTTTTGGAAAAAAAAATTAATGAATATAATATAATCTGAGAAATATGCTTACAGTTTGGTAGTAATGAAGCATATGGTTGAGTGAACCAAAAAGATTGTCCAGTTTGATAATTGAGTTTGAACTCGGTTATCTCCATAGTTGTCTGAATTTGTCAAGGTTGTCTGAAGATGCTCCGGTAAGGAAAAAAGAAAAGTAAGGGGACAAAATGGAAAAGTATTGGGCCTAGTTGAGTGAGTGGTGTTTACTTTATTTATTTATGGGGTAGTTATAATTGAATTGGGAATGTTTGGGGGGTCTCACCAGCTGGCCCAATCGTTGTTCGGTACTTGTAAACTTGATTATTCATTGGTTTTCTACCCAAAAAAAATTGTTGAACTGAATATTGCCATCTCTACTATTTACGTCTTAATTGGGCGACAAGCAATGGACTGCAATTCTGCACTGCTCTAAGACTCGATCAAAAAAACACGACTTAATATCGAGTCGGACTCGGGTAAAATATTCATTAATCTTAAATAATGCTAATTACTCCGATCAAATTACATGTACCAATACCATTAAAACCCGATCATGAGTATAGCTTTTATAAGGTATTATGTATTAACTGTGTAACCTGCTACTGCTAGATATTCGAATTGCAATCCAACTCACACCATCGACGGATCTCTCAAGAGGACTCTCGAAAGTAAAAAATCGATCGACACCGAAACAACCGGGTAGTTACCCGATTGATAAAGTCTCTGAATTGACACCATGACTCATAACAAGACTACCCGAAACTACAAGTAGAAATAAATGGTATATGCCTCTCAAACCCCTCAATCGGCCGACATCGCTATTATGCGTCAACTAATCAGACGATTTGGGGATCATTATCTTAATCGAACTCACACCGACGAACAGCTTATCTGGCCTACCTCTAATGGAGGATGGGTTGACTATTAACTACCATATTAAAATCTTAGTTGGGGAGGTATTATTATGATTATTCTAATGATGTGTTGTTCAATCATATCATGAAAATGAATTTTGTAGGTTACCATACGGGTGAGAGGTAGAATAAGTTATTAGTCTATTAGATGAGACATTGACCAAACTATCATTCATTATAAGGTATTGAACTATTGATTATGAGACATTGAACAAACTATCTTTCATTATAACTTATAATGCATTAGCAGAGACATTGATCAAAGTATCATCCATTATATACCATCCGAGCATGCCATATGGGTGCTAAAATCTTATCATTTCCGAAAATGAAAAGGCACTAGAGTCTATTTAGTGAATCTCTACATATGTGTTCAAATGGTTTGAAATGGATTTCGAAATTCATACACATAGTATTTGCTTTGAAAATTTTGTAAGAATAACCATTACAAATGAAAAAGTCCTTTACTGAAAACTATAAGGTTTAAAAAAAATCCTATTAGGTATCTACACTAGTTAACGAGAATCCGGAATAATCTATAATAATGTTAGCATCGATTGAGTAGACCAGGCGTGGCAAATTTCATTAGGCAGTAACTGTCACACCACACAGGTAAGGTATTACCATTAGAAGAATAGTTGCAAATGACCAATGGGGTACAAGTCAACTTGTTTAACTATTTGAGGATGTATATATTTGTCAAATCAATGGAGAAGGAGTCAACCAGCTTACTCGACTCCATAATCAGTATGGCAATTTCGAAATTTAAAAAAGATTAAGCGGACGATTATCTCTCCTCAATTTTAGAAAAATGTTTGATTATAATATACAATCCAATTATAAGTTGTTGGGTCAATCATATAAAAAATTACCCTCGTTTATTAAAAATCTTCATTCGATCACCAACTTACTCGACTACATAATCAATATGGCAAACTCACATTTTTTTAATGTTTTTACTGGGGTAATTTTGCCTTTCTTGAAGTTGTATGTGTGCCTTTAACATCAACATATAACCCCAACAATGTTCGAAAAAGACAAAAATACCCTCGCAAAAATGTGAAAAATTAAGAAAAACTCGATTTGAGGCATCAAATCGACTAAATGACCAAGTTTGCCCTCTCATGAATAACACGTTGGATCGAAAAAGACCTAAGTCGAACTGTGACGACGAATGAGTATTTTTAATAAACATGATTGATCTTTGGTTCCATTTGTCCTAAGTTGTTTATGAATGAAATATTACTATATTTCACAAGAACAACTATAACAAAGATCTACAACAAAGTTAAAACAAGAAACTAAACTATAATTACATGTCTTGAATCACAAATGAAGGTTTTCCTAAATACAATACTTTATCTATTCACAAAGGTCAGACGTAAGTGATAAAGACAAGACAAAGTTTGTTTTGAATGAAGAGAAGATTGACTTGTATTAGTATGTTTGAGAGTAAAAACGAAATTGAGAGTTTCTGAATTTTCTAAGTGATGAATAACCACCAAACTCTCATCTTATAGCACAAATCTCTTATCACATATAAATGTGATGTGTCATGATGATATGCACCCACATGTTTGTAATAAATGTGTTGTCATCATTATAAAATGTTACTTGTAAGTCCTTGGGTAGTTATCCACGAAGAGTACGACAAACACCTCTTCCAAACAATTAAATGCTCAAAAACTGATTGCCCCAAAACGCCCAACGGTTAAAGCTACTTGTCAAGTAGCGCACATGGCCGCCGGGCCTAGTGTCGTTAACGAAATGTCTCGGTCCGGCATGATATAATCAGCCTGCCAGCCATGAAACGTAGATTCCCACTGCCCGCTAACATAAACGAGTCAAAGTCAAATCCTACTGGGAGTCTGCTTTCTTAACGGGCGGGTTTAAGGAAACTCTCAGCCGGATCTCAATCTAAATTTTAAAAAACACCCTCAAAAAGTGGGTTCTAACCTAATATAAAAACATCAAGATATCATCCAATTGTCTAAAACATTCATATCTTGTTCCAAACTATAAGAAACAAGATTACAAAAATATTAAAATACCAACAACTATCTTTAAACAAGAAATATCTTACTCTATTACATTTATAAAATTTCATGCCATCGATTTCAAAAAAGAACTCCTATCACATACCTCTTCTTAACTTCAAGCCATACCGCCAAATAAGTACTTGAGGCTTCACAGTTTATCCTTTAAATAGCAAAAACAAAGCACAACATAATTTTCAACTCAAATACAAAAGCCATGTATTCAGACATGACAACAGCACATAATGATATATATTTACTACATTAAGGACTCACCATTATCACATCCTACACTACAGATATGGCAGTCTGTAAGCACATGCAAGTCTCACAAAGAAACTTCATCAACCAATAGTCCTATCCTACAACCTTTCAATTTTGACTTGCTCAACATGCATATCAACTTTCATAAGACAACCAAAAAGAAATTAACTTTACCTTCCTCGCTTTTTACCGCCAAGCTTTGACCTCTAATTAGCAACGTTATGGAGTATAATATTAGATTTAATAATAATGTTTGAAAATTATAAGATAAAAAAATTATAAATGCCAGATGAGAAATGCGGTAACTGACCACTGAAAGCAGTAGAAACAAAAAGTTATATCTTCTCTGTCTATAACATCAGTTATAAGACTAACAACAAAGTTAGACTGACAGCTTCATATATACCTATCCTTACCCAATATATCCTAAACTTACTTTCATCAATCTACAACATCTTCTACAATTACAAACAAATTATATATAAACAAAGATACAATTCCTGATTTGTCATAGATAATAAAGTAAAACTTGTATAAACTTCAGATTACCAACTTGTACAAATTTTTCACCATGTATCCATCAAAGGTATTATTTTTTGCAAGAAAACATTTACTTCAATTAAACTTCAAGGATAATATACATACCAGTGTCAATTTGGAAAAATCAAACTCTAAAGATACATGCACTTCTTCCAACTACAGTTCATTTAAAATTCAAACTACAGACACTCATCTCCAACTTTATAATGAAAAACCATAAAGTTAAGAAATGAATATATCATACTTCCCCCTTCGATTCCATACATTTCTTAACCCGTCACCACCACAAAGTTAAGCATCTCAACCGTTCTACTTTCATAGATACTGATTGATCTATAATTTTTCTCGCACTAAAATGTGTATTCCTGCTACAATCAGAATAGGGATCGAAGCACATTCTTTTCCAACTACTAAGGACCGGATACTTAGCTTCGTTAACCATCCACTATCAAGCACATCGAACTGAATCGCACTTTTAAGCATCTTTTTCTGTGAGAATAATCCAAATCGACTTGGTATTATCAACTTGAATCGCACTTTAAGTATCTTTTTCCTCTAAAAAAAAAAATTGAACAACAATATAATAGAAAAGTAAAAATTACTGAATAAAAATAATACAATAAATAATAAAAAACATATATGTAAACTAAAAAGTAAAAAATATTGGAAGAAGAGTAAAGATAAGCTTAGTCTTTGTGAGAGAAGAAGAAAATTGAAACCCTGATGTTTGAACTTTCGACGCGGCCGCTAATTGCAAAGAAAAGTTGATGTTTAGGGTTAGGTCAAGTTTAAGAGAGTACCAACAAGGCATAGCCTCAGCAAAAAATATGTAGTTATAGCTGGATTTTATATATTTTTTGCTTAATATTATGAAAATGGTCGTATATCGGGTGCGGGTATACTAAAAGCTAAATGCCTTATTGTGAGGAATCGGTTCCGCCCATTTCAATAGTGGGCTTCCGATCTCCGAGACTGCATGCTGTGCCCACCTGACGGTTCTCGTAACCCACCGCCAACAAAGACTACCGGGTTCGAACACACGTTATAAAGTTAGCCGTCATAAATTGCCCAACCTTTTCCAAATTTCGACTTCTCTCGAAGAAAGTGTCCCGCCGGCCTTGGCAATGGCCGCTTCCGGCGCCGCTTGGAGCTATTCCTGGATCAAGCTTTTTGCCTAACTCATACGCAGATAGATAACTTTTCTTACAATCCCCCACAAGTTGTGTGTAACGTTATCTTCCTCATGATTTATAAAGCATAAAGCATGGATGTGTTATCAGTCTACATAGCGTGAACATTTCCAAATCTTCAACCAAGTAGAACGCATCTGTAGAGTCGGGCATTCAACTCTAAATGTGAAAGACGGAAACGCCACACACTTAATACTCAATATAGTCTTCATCAAACACCTTACATGCAATCAAGTTAGTGCCCCTACGACACCCACAAAATAGTAAACATTTATAGCAAGAGCATCTCTACTAATCGAAGCGGCCCCACTTCTCTATGTTACAAAGGCGGAGTCAACCTATCCCAGCTTACTTGATGCATTCATCGGGTAACGCTGACGAACCATTACTTTTTCAAACTGTGATACTCCATTAAGATCATGATCACCTCAATTACAACGTGAATCACAAACTTCAAACTTAATGACAAAGTTAAGCTCACAAGCACATAACTAGCGACTTGTTATTACCCATCGAGTTCTCATAGAATCAATTTCCTAGACAAGACCGACTTTCCATCATCAATGACAATCTATTATTTTTAGATCTATGCCATTACATGTTCTTTCCATTGTACTTCTTCTGAGAGAGGTATCATTAGCTGGTCCGTTAAGATTTATCCGGACTTTGTAAAAGTTAAGGTGATTACCCATTGCTATCATCTATCTCATAAGTATGTCTTATGCTTCAGAGGTTTAGATTCTTCCATTATAGACATCACTATACCGAGTAACACTAATATAACAATGCAAAGAAATGGCTATAATCGTCAGGCTACAACTCATATTCACATAGGAATTTCCTTAACCATTTTGCTTTCGTGACGCCCAAAGAGTTATAAACTCGATTTCATTGAACGTGTCAAGGCAAGTTTGCTTCTTAGAAGCCCAACTAATCGCACCACCACCTATTGTAAAGATCCACCCTGAGGTAGCTTTACAATCATCATTCAGAGTTAACCAACTCGCATCACAGTATCCTTCTAATATTGCTGGAAAGTCATAATATACTAAGCTATAGTCACTTGTTTTCTTGAGATAAACAAATACTCTTTCTATAGCCTTCAATGTTCTTCATTTGAACAACTAGTCTATCTTGACAACTTATACATTCAACGTGATGGACCTTATCTCATCATTCTTATGCTTCTTTCGTAGAATTGAATTTCAGACGCCAAGCCTCCTTTATAAGTAATTCGTACTCTTGATCAACTTGAAGAACGTAAGGAATTTTTTTATAAACTCGATCTCAATTACCTTCTACCAAGAAGATAATAGAATCTGGAGAAACAAAATCGGAGCTCAAGTGTTTTTCAACACGTTGCCTTGACCACGCCTTCAAAGCTCAATTTGATTCACATATTTCTTTCGCTTTCTTTTTATCCCACATTTTCCATTATTCTTTTAGTCAATCATTTGCATTACTTTCACTTTAAAATGAGCAAGGCTCAAATTTGTTCTCAAAGAACTCAACTTGAATCGACTCAATAATTTTTGTTGGTCTCTAAGCTCAATAGTCTATAACTTTGAATTAAGCATATCTAATAAAAACGATCTTATCCCTTTAGCACCAAATGCTTTTGTCGAGTCTAAGATATCAGAATATGCACGACCTCACACTTTGAAAATAATTATCGGGTTTTCCATTCCGCTCATATGGAGAAGTCTTAAACTTCTTAAAAGGTATTCTATTGTAGACGTGGATGTTGTTAAAAGTATTTTACTCCTACAAATCGCTTTCATAACTCAGTTATAACAACATTTCATTTCCAATCTTTAGTAAGATCCTCATTCAATACACAGATCACTATGAATCGACTCTAAAAGTTTTGTACTTCTTTCAACTTTCTTATATGGCTTTAGACATTTTGCTTTAACACAAATTTCATATTTATCATCCATTGAGCCTTGACACTTTTTATAATCATGTTTTAAACATAAACAATCATAATTAACATATCATTAATCTAGCATGTCATAAAGGTTAAGACACAACCAAATAAACAACATATACTTCATTCACACAAATTGAAAGCTTTGAACATCCCATCAACGGAAACATTCTTACAAAGTACATTTACCAAAAATTAAATTCTTCCTTTAATGATAAAGTATACAAAATAAGCAAAAGTATAACTTTTTCGTGAGATGAACTCCAAGTCCGCTACTCTTTGTTCAAAGACTCGCTTCTATCATCGTCACAACGCACTTCTTGTTGAGTTTCATTGTCACCATGTCACATATATTCCTTGATCTCACACCTCACCATCAAGCCTACCTTATTTTCTCTCATGTAATGCCTGTGTTTTCACAATGAAAACAAGCACGTTTTTTCTTAGCAATTCTTTAATCCATTTGTTGTTCACTTTAAGCATTTTTTCTCTCTTCAGATTTAAAGTCTAAAGTTAGTAGTATTTCCTGAGTTTGATTCTTCAAGAGAAACATAGTGGACTTTATTAACCAAGTCATCGGTCTCTACATCTCTCTTTGAAATGCATTTTCAGACTCAATTTTGTAGAGACTGCCAGAAGTCACCTTAAGAGAAGACTTTGAATGAAACATCTTCTTTTTTATATTCTTCCAAGAGGTCGGAAGTTTAGTAAGAATTGCTACAACTGTGATAAATTTAAGAAATTACACACCAATTGCTCTTAAGAGGAACAAAGATTTGCCCTAACTCGTCCAACACATCGCTTTTCATCAAATTTAAATTCAAAGTATTTACTTGGCTAAGAACCTATCGCTAATCTTAAAAATGCTTGTACTTTTCATTTAAAGCATTCAATACTTTGGCAAAGAGGGCAAGTGAATGATGTCATACAACTTTTGGCGCTGAAAGGCTGAGTATGTACCTCTACACAACGCCTCTATCCGCTTATCCTTTTCCTTTCGCAAGTCTCCACTCCTCTGCTTTCTTTGCGCCGAGTATCCAACGGAATCATGAAAGAGCATCCAAGAGAACGTATATTCAACGATGTCAGCAGCCACTTACACGGTTCACATATCTCAAGTAGTTGGAACTATCGAACTTGTCTAACTTTTCATCGTTGAACACACGATTCGCCATCGCCAAAGACCTCTTCATCATCTCATCCATTGCAAGTTATTGTATTTAGATTGAAGGAAATATTACTATATTTCACAAGAACAACTATAACAAAGATCTACAACAAAGTTAAAACAAGAAACTAAATTATAATTACACGCCTTAAATCACAAATGAATGCTTTCCTAAATACAATACTTTATCTATTCACAAAGATCAGATGTATGATAAGCATAAGCAAAGTTATTTTCGTAAGAGAAAATTGACTTGTATGAATAATGCTTGGTGAAAGAACAACGAATTGAGTTTCTGAATTTTCATGATGAATAACCACCAAACTCTCTATCTTATAGCACAAATCTCTTTATTACATATAAACGCGACAAGTAATGATACGCACCTACACGTTTGTAATAAATGCCTGCCATCATTAGAAATGTCACTTGTAAGTCCTTGGGTAGTTATCCTAACGCATAAAGACCCTTCTTTCAAACAATTAAAACATTCAAAATCGATGTCTAACGCTTCAAACTACCGTAGCCGCCCCCGCATAACCGTTACTACGGCCTTCCTTTGGGCTCTAAACACACCAACCACCGCCCCATTTGAAACCTGTTGTCGCAGCCTGCCCACTTTTTCCTGGGCTCTTTGATTTCTTCCGGGAAGAAAGTCTTCCCGCCTCGGCCTTAGCAACGGCCGCTTTCTCCGGCCTTTCCGACTGTTTTTATGCCTGACTCATACGCTTTTATACAACTCTTTTTTAGAGTTTATGCACAGAGGCAATAATTGACACCTCTTTGACAAATATATCCGTTCAATCGAAGATCCGTCAATGATGAATTGATGAATGGTGAACAACAATGGGAATCTACAAACAATGAAACAATAATACTGTACTACCATGGAGTTAGAACTAATTAATAAGTGTCACATCTTATTAAGCTTAACTAAAATAGGAGTATGAAATTGTGAGCGTGAACTAAATTGGCCAAGACAAAATATAGTGCATGGTGGGGCATTGGGACCTCAAACACCACGCGAAAGCCTTTCATGGACAAACAAGGTGAAGGAATTCAATGGAAGTATGAGTCTTTCTTTTTCTTTTACTTCAAATTCACTACTCTTTCACTCATACCATCTTCTTTTATTTCACTATTTTGGGTTACATGTGTATATATTACTCCCTCCACTACTTTTTACCATCAAATTTTACACTAAATTTTGTTTTGAACCAATAAGTCAAGATTGAGTTTTATTTGATGTTAAAATTGAATTTTTTAAGAAGTAATTGGTCACCCCTCGCAAGAAATTTGAGGCGAATGTAGTATAGGATAATAATAAAAGATTTAATTGTTTATAGTCCCCCATTTGTCGCTAACGTTTCATATTATTGAATGAATTTTTTAGTATTTCAATTTATCTATATTATATATAATATGCAAGTGGTGGATTGATGGTTATCAAAGTGAAGTCAAATTTCTAAATACTTATTATACCCTTTAACATTTGCTCAAATCTATCAAATAACTTCCTCATACAAATAAGATCTCTCATAAAGGAGAAATTATATATAAAAAAATTCAACAAGGTTATAATAAAAATACAATATTATATATAAGATTTACTAATACTTTTAAAAAGTAGAATGTATATAGCAAATGAATAGTTTGTACATAAATTTAATGTTTGTTTTAGTGTATAATAGTTATCCAATACCATATATTTTTAAATTCAATGAATTATATATATTCTTATATTTATATTTTCTCTTTTTATATATGTTGTATAATTAAATATATTATAACGATCATGAAAAAATTTACTATAAAAATAATAAAATAATCCGTATGCATTTAAACTCCGTAAATAACCAGTATTATGAACCATTTAAATTTTAAGAGACTATGTTAAGATGGTTAGATCATATAGATTCACCCCCCAAACCATTGGGTACGAAGGTAATCCAAATGTATATATTTTATTTTCATCGCTGGGTTAAATATTTTCAATGATGAAAGCAAATCTACTATAATTTTATTTATTTTTTTATTCTTCATAACTTGTTTCATTTGATCAATTTTTATATGAATTTTTTGAAATAACTCAACTTTGACTAAATATGAAATATTATCTCTTGAATTTATGAAAAAAAAAATCAAAACTGTGACTATTACGAAATCGTTTTACGGGAGTGCGGATTAGAGGAAGTTGATGAATACTTAAGGGTCCACCTAATAGGCTCAATTATTAAGCCCAAAATGATCTTGGTACCAAAGGTTTCATGAAGGAACCCATTCCATCCATCTTAAAAGGCCATACAAAATTTTAATAATAAATACCGTATATTACAGAATAATGGTTATTGGGATTAAATCTGCTTATACATCTTAACTAAGTAAAAAATGAGGAAACGAGTATTTCAAATTATCAAACACATAGAAAAAAAACAAGAAGATTGATGCTTACAAAATTATCAGAAGACCAACAAGATCACAGCCAGATTTATTATTTCTTTCGACATTTAATACCTACGATACGAAAGAACAATAAATAACACACACAAAAAAAGAGACAAATAAACAAGATAAGTGGACAAATATGATAATGAATAATTAGAAGAAAATTATATTAAATATTTTTTTAAAGTTAATTATGAATCATCTAAACATAAAACTATAATTTGAAAGGAATGAAAATAAAATCATGAAAAAAGGTTAAAAAAAATAAATTGAAATAGAGAAAAAAAAGCAATAAATATAGAACAATTAATGATGAGGCTAAAATTATGGGTAATAAAGAGCTTATGGAAAATAACTAACTCAACACAAAAATATATAAATTCATTAACATATGAAAATATTAAATGCCACGATACACTACTGAAGGAGAGGATTATCCCGCATGGAATAATACCACGACATACCTCTAATGATTTGTGCTGCATGCACTACATAAACAACAAATTTTTATATTTTATATCGTTATCGCTGGGACAAAAATAATACAAAATCAGGATAAGAAAAATGAAATAACTTACCTGAGGCGATGACTAACTATAATCTAAAAGGAAATAAAAATAAAGTCATGAAAAAAAAATTAAAAAAAACGAAATGGAGAAAAAATAGGCAAGAAATACGAAACAATTAATGATCGTTAAATTAGGGACAAAGCTAACTTTATTTCCTAAAATTTTAAAATAAAAAATTCTACAAAATACCTACCTAAATTTAATTAATATTCTTAATAAAGACATCAGGAAGAACTAATATCAATAAAGACATCAGAAGAACCAAATGTAAGCATAAAAAAAACTCTGACTAGAGCCTAGAGGAACATGAACATGAAGTGGATCACCTAATAGGCTCAATTATTAAGCCCAAAATGATCTTGGTACTTTAGGCCCAAATACGAATAAATTAGGAGCTGGACGTCTCCATGAACATAAGTTTCACCCAATTGGACATACAATAATTACAATTACTTGATAATATATACCCTGGCTGAGATTAATCATTCACCATAAATCATAATATTGATAAACCTAAATCATTCACTATATAAATCATATTGACAAACCACACTTTCATTATTTGCATTCATAATATTTTCATTATTTTGTTTCAATTCTGGTCCTAAAAAACATTGTTGGATAGACTAACTAAAGAAATATACTAATGACCAGAATACAACTTATTGTTTGCAAGGATTGTAACATCATTTACCTCAGTCCTCATGTACAGAGCAGAAAAGTATTCACCCAACAAAATCATGCACAAGTTGCCCTCCCAAAATGTTTCTTCCAAATTGGCTATTTTGAGCTTCAAACTCACCAACTACATATTCTTGGCTATGTTCATCTAACCCAAAACGCCGAGCTGCATTTCCCGGAAAGGACTTGGATAGGCCAACACTATGATTCTGATGAAGCCCCAACGTTAATGAGACACCATTGCTACCACTTGCCATGTTGGAACCGACCACCATTTGACTAGGATGGCATGACAAATTATTGTATGATAGTTGAACTTCTGGTTGCTCATTTCTGACATGAAGCTCGTCCTTGTTGCTTCGAGAACGTTTTGATCGAAAATCTATAAATTCTGCAGAACCATTGGAGTCATTCGCATACCCGTTGGCACTACTTTTTACATTCACAATAGATTCCTTTTTTTGGGATGTTTCTTTTGGCTGTTGTGTCTCAAGCATGTGAATCTCTTCAACCATAGGCTTCCACAATCTGACCCTCGCATTAATAAACCAGTTTGAGACCTGGAAGAAATATTTACAGATAATAGAATAATGAAAATTCTTGTCAACTAATGGATTATTCATTGTGTTATCTACAATTCAGATACGTAGAAATGTTGACAGACTTGAAATAGAAAATGGTAGATGATCATATGCCAGGGGCACTGTAAGTACCTGATTCCTCGAGAGACCGGTCTGTTTAGCCAACATCACCTTATCGCAGTCAGTAGGATAACTGCAGAGGCGCAACTTATTTAGAGCAGGAAGAATATGTTTATCGACGATGAGCAAAAACAATTCAT
Organism: Lithospermum erythrorhizon; assembly: GCA_019722365.1. NCBI lineage: Eukaryota > Viridiplantae > Streptophyta > Magnoliopsida > Boraginales > Boraginaceae > Lithospermum > Lithospermum erythrorhizon. Next base: position 2,018,786 of record JADFUC010000391.1, on the reverse strand, counting down.
ATAGGATGAAACAGAATGACTAAATGACCCGCTATTTTATTACTCCATATAATATTCCACATTTCATTTGTCTATTATTTTGGTTCCACTTTTAGGCTGTGAATCAATTGTCATTATCAATAGGCAGAGTGCCAAAGATATTTCCGCTGTTCTTTCAAAGCAAGAAATCAAATTGACAGTTACAATAGTCTACATTCTGACTTACGGATGTAGAAAGTGTTCATACAACCACGTCTTGAGGACACACACAGCATGATCAGGAAGTCCTCTTTGAGGTCTCCAAACAGGCCGATGCCCTACTTGAAATGGTCTCTGGCAATCAAGTCCTCTTTTAAGATTTCCAACACTCGGAATTCCATCGTTGTCCTTAGATTTGGTTGAAAACTCAAGCTGATGAGTGATTATATTTTTCAAGCTCCTGAAATGTTTGCTTAAAGAGTTCAAAGCCAAGTTCGCAAAGGGAGCTGCATTACTGAGGCCAGTAACTGATTCAAATGATGCAACCACATCTTGCAACTGTTCATAGTACTGCTTATACCTCCTGCAAACCTAGTGAAATGTAATTGGTTATCTCATTGTTTATTATTCTGCTGGCCAACTACTTGTAATTAGTTGTATATACAATAGAGCAGTGATATCATCCTTCTATGTCTAACTAGGTAATAGATTGATTATTTAAGTAGAATCTAAAAGTTTATAAGTTCTCCTAAAGGGGATCAACTCTCAATCCATTATCATCAATGAAGTAAATATGGAATATGCCACTGCAACGGCACTAGACATGTGCATGAGCCATGCCGTAGTACCAATCGATCTTGTTAATTTAGGCTCAGGTAAGCCAAGGCTTGAAGCTCGGGTCGAGCTTTAAAGTTCAATTTGTCAATCCTACTCTACAAACATCCAAGATATTGATTGTACCAAATTGCTTTTAACATAAGATGGTTTACCTACTGGTTATTCTTTTGATCACTTTATGAGCATAAAACCAAACTTAGTGAACTGTGACCTCTTTCTATATTGACAGACACTTTAAGGTACAAATCTATCTGCATATATTCCCCTCTCATTACCACTTCGAATAAAAGATAATTTTAAGAAGTTCGATGATCAATATATTTGAGCAAAAGCTATATTCTATATTATTCACTATAAAATGTACAACTTTAGCTATACACAGAAAAGATTCAAATGCCTTTTGCGCCACTTTTTTCATTCAAATATTAGTAAAGCTAACAGCCTAACGATATTTGTTCAGCACGTTTCTAGGTTGGATATTTATTTTGATAACACAGCATCTATGGTGGAAGAAACTCTGTATGCAATATGGAAAGATTAGTATCAACTTCTTATTGGTAATCCTTCTATGTTACCTTAATTGGATCATACGAGAAACATAAAACATCCCATGATTAAAGTAATAGAAAAGCAAAAAAGAAAAGAACATGAACAAACAGGTATATAATTCATACTAAGATGAATTTGAACCTTTCTTCTCTCCACTGAAGGATATATTCTTCAGCTTCTAGTCCTTCTACTCAACTTAAGGATCTTCATTGTTTAGTTCACAACACTACGATTAAAGTTTGTTCATCGATATTCGATCATGATTTTTTATTTCTTATTTTCTTTTCAAATTTCTATGCCATTGGTTAAAACGTTGATTGCTATACACTAATGTGAACTGAGAATTATATCAGCGCAACGTCTTATAAATCGGGACTAATAATAGATTTTACATCATCGAGCTAAGACATGTTCCTAATAATGTTACATGAGTTTCAACATATGTGCCACATGAGTTATTATATATAACTACAACGTCCCATGTCAATCAAAGTTCAGAATCAAAATTGATTTTAGAGAAAATAGATTAAGTATGGTACCACATGATGACATCTTATAAACCAAATAAGATAAATGTTGGACAAATAAATTGAAAACGAAGTAATAAATAAAAAATAAAAAGACTAGGCCTGCATGACAATGCAGCTAAAGCACCAAAATATTTGTCCCCAAACAATCTACTGAAGTACAAAATAGAAGTAAAAAAGGAAAAAGACAAAAATCTCATCAAAGTAGTAAATATACCTCGTGAAGTAATGAAATTAACCTTGACTTTCTCCTGTTGCTATTGTCACCTCCACCTATGCAACTTTGAGGATCATCAATAATAATTGCATTTTCACTCAAACTATCATTCAAACCATAATCATCATCATCACCTGCATATCTACTAACATAACAAAGCTCATCCAATAATTGTTGTGTAGGCTTCAAGAACCTTGACCCCTTTAACATAGAACCATAATTCAACAAATACCCTAATGAAACATCATCATTCCAGCTCAAAACTCCACCACCAACACCACCATCTCCACCGCTTCGATTGAAGTGGTTTTGAGATGAGGATAAAGATAAAGACAACCCCTTATTACCATTTCCATGAAAAGACTGATCAAGAATATTATACTTAAGGCCTTCTGAGGTTAAAAAATGAGGTGTGTTGATATTTTTGTGAAGTTCTTGAATTTGAACATTAGGGTTAAATAACTGTGTAGAAGAAGTTTGAAGATCCACAACTGAAGCATTATTAGAACAAGTAGGAGTCATCAAGATTCTTGATGAACTTTGACCTAAAGCATAACCTGTAAAACTTTCTTTATCAACATCATTAATGCAGTTTTGCAAATATGAAGAGACTAAAGGTGATTGATCACAAAAAGATACTCCAAAAGATGATGAATTTTGTATACTTTGTTCTAAGTGAGTTTGTGTTTCTAGTATTCTTAACTTGTCTCGTCTACTTTGTTGTGGAACATGGTATGGCTCAAAATCTTCTGCCATTATTAGGAAATAATAAAGTGTTCAGTAAATTTACAGTAAATAATGTATATAGAGAGATGAGTTTAGAGATGAACAGTGAAACAAATGGAGTGATGATGAAATGAGAGGCTGTTATGATATGGTTCTTGAGATTGAGGAAATTATCATAAATAGCTGCAAAATTATTTGGCAGAAAACAGTGGAATGTAACAGTGGCTATTCATTAGTAGCCGAAGAAATACTATACTCACTGAAAGTCACTGTGGCATGTCGCTGTGGAGTAATTAAGGATGTTCCATGGCATTTTACCTCTAAAATTTCTAAAAATAAATATTTATGTTTTAGAATATTTGAAATTTCAATCTTGAAATGTATAGTTTTTATTTTTACAAAAAATTATATTAATTGGAATGATCATCTATAAAATATAAATATGATTGTATTGAATTATTGATTGATAATGAATTACAAGAGTATTGTTTATTTATATATACATTAAACTTAAATTTAAAACAACCTTCAAGATATTATGTGATCTAATATTTGGACTAAACTCATCATGGACTTAATAACGGTCAGTCGTCTATTACTATAATTTTTTTAAATTTTTATATCAACTAATTCATTATAAATAGGAGTATATAAAATTTATGCATTCCACACCGTAATCTACTACGATAATAATGAAGAAAGTATCGCAGTCTAACTAAAAATATGATTCCAAATATTGTAATCTACTATGGTAATAATGAAGAGTGCATCGTGTGCCCTCAACGCGGGTCATAAATATTTTTTCTTTTTACGTTCACGCACGTACCGGATTTTTTTCCTTTTAAGGGTTTCTTTGTTTGGTTTTTTTCTTCTCGCTTGCAATTATCAACAACTACCGCTAAATCTGAGCAAATTAATACTCAATTATTTAATAAACACTCTAAGATAATATTTTGTAATGGTCCCACTGTGATGTGACGTTAAATTAATAATTTGTGTTTCTTTTTCGTTCATTTTTTTTTCATGCATGGTAATATGCAATTGTGCTTTTTATTAGTTCATTTTTCGCTATTTTTTCAACTATAGTAGAAACTCGATAAATTAATATTCGATTATTTAATAAATTATTTAGGCTAATATTTTACTTTTTCCATTCCCACTGGGGGACAGGCTAAACAATTCAGGCTTTTTTTCGCTCTTTTTCACTATTACCATCAGAGAAACTCCGATTATTTAATGAACCCTCTAAGATAATACTTTGACCATTCCCACTCGGATGGTGCCAATAAATTAATAATTGGTGTTTTTCATTCTTTTTCTATTTTTTTACCAACAATATACAAGATGCTTTTTTTCGCTCCTTTTAATTTTAATTTTTTACAATTATCAACTACGTTAGAACTCGATAAATTAATAATTCGATTATTTAATAAACTACACATTGTAGTCCTAACTTTTAGACAGAAATACTAAATTATATATTTCATGCTTTTTTCTGCTCATTTTTCAGAATTACTAACCCAGTAAACCTCGAGCAAATTAATACTGATTATTTAATAAACTTCAAGATAATATTTTGGGTCGTGGACTCATGAACAGTGCTAAATTAATAATTAGCTAAAATTATAAAATAATACTCACTAATCTTCTGCGTATTTGATCATGGTAAGCAGTATTTTATTATTAAATAACTATCATCAGAAGAATTTTCGCCGAGAATAGTAACTGCCAATAAAAGAAATCTTAGGAACAATAAATCTGGGGTCGCAAAATCAGATTGAGGCGAGACAATCAATGAGTAAATGAAAAATATATATTTACTAGATGATCACTTAAATAGAGACGACGGAATATATTTTTGATAATTTCTATAAACCTCATATAAAAATATTAATTTTAATAATTTCTTATATATTACATTAACGATGATGTAAGATTTCTTAAAAAAATAACTCAATTATTTTTGTTTTTCAATAAATCAATTTCGCTGAATTTCGCCTCTACCTTTTCCTTAATAGAACTTATCTTGTTGTCGCTTAATACATTTAGATTGGGCTTGCTTCTTTCAAATTCGACACTTCATTTGACATACGCATACGCATCGCATAACAATTAAGCCTAAGCCAAATATATTTGTAAATTGAGTATTTTTAAAATCAATAAAATATTAATTAATAATGAATAACTATTTCAAAATTAACGCCACGATTGTCTTTTGAATGATATACAACATGAATTGGGTGATTAGGCCTGGCCTCCCTATATTTCACCCGTTAATTGATAGCCCTTCAGCTGATGCATGAATAAAGTCAAATGGAAAAGGGGGATGGTGTTGAGATTCTTTTATTCAGCAGACATTCACTAAAAACACACGTAAAAGCAGAAATAAAGTGATGGTGGCAGCCAGTTCCTTTGATTTAATCAAATGGAAAGATTTGAGATAAACTACTGTTGCCTACTTGCCTATCGAAAGACATTTGTGGCAGTCAAGTGATTCTACAGTAATCTAACATAGTGTGTTTTGTCCTTACTTTCTAAGCAGATTAAAGAGCATTGAATAATGTGTGATATTATTCGACCGAATTCAATCTTTGTTTTTTAATTCAATCGAAGCTAGAACCAATTATTATTCCACTTGTGACAAATTATATAAGTTTTAAATTATAACTATTAAACTCTTAGGGATCAAATTTTGATTCAATCTCAATTTATGAGACCATATTTACAATTAACTTTTTCAATTTTTGTTAATTTATCATTAAAAAAAATTAGAAATTAAGTCAGATTTTTCGGATCATGTTAACCTTAACCGAACTTTCAAGTCGGATTCGTTCGCACAATTATCATAGGATTTTTAGATTAGTTGTTCATTTTTTAAGTTAGTGCTTAACTTTGTTATTGATTGGTGTTGACATTTTAATAGTATTACATGCAAATCAAAATTTTCCCCAGAAACCAGTAGTCAAATTATTCCAAAATGTCATTGTGCATAAACGCACCCTCTTATTGAGTTCGGGGATATTTCTGCAAAATATGTTTCCATCTTTTCTCACGTCCTGTCAACCCAATAATGGAAAGACACTATTTTATGATAACTAAATGATAAGAAATATTTAAATCAAAAGTATCCTAATTCCTAGTACTTTTTGGAAATATATGTAACTTGGTTCCAAATAAATTTGTAATTCAACCATGTATTGATCAAACTATTAGTGGGCCAATAGTGTCAAGAAAATTGTGCAAGTGGTCAAACAAATTGATAATTACTCCTAATTATTTTTCTAGATAATTGATGTAGCAGTGTCCGTGCTAATTATCACTTATTAATATTTAATACACATGATGCTCAAAATTCAAAAAGATAATCTAATTGATGATTTTTGGTAGTGGGAACTGGGAAGATCAAGATACTCCAGAGATCAAGTGTATTCCATTAATATTTCATTACATTATTCAACTTATAGTAGTAGTAATAAGAATACAACTAATAACTTAGAACTACAAGATGAACTCATTAGGCAATTGCTTCAGAATCAGAGCAATTAACAACAACATTCGCCTTCCTGTGCACATTCTTGTACGAATATTGTCGTGCCACCAACACATAAATAACAAGATTTATCGATGTAATAGCTGCTAAAAGCCAATAGAAGTAGTCTAAATGACTGCTATTTAAATCCTTCCCAATCCAGGTACTACCAGTTCTTGATGTAATATGATCCACAATAGTTATCAAAAGACTGCTAATGAAGTTGGCTGCTCCAATGACACTAAGATAAAATGCAATACCCAAACTTCTCATTGAGTCTGGTACTTGATCATAGAAGTACTCTTGCAAACCAACCAATGTGAATGCATCACCCATTCCAATGATGAGAAACTGCGGCACCAACCAAAACACGCTCATCGAAGCAGACCTTTTGAGTGGGTTTGCTTCGATGAGCATGTTTTGTGTCACAATGTCTAGTCTTTTTCTCTCAACAACAGCTGCAACTATCATAGTTGCGATCGAGAATATCATCCCGAATCCAATCCTTTGTAGAATACTCATTCCCCTTTCGTTTCTCGTCACCTTTCTCAAGAATGGGACTAATATTACATCATAAACCGTGACTGATAGGATCATCCCGATGGCTGTAAAGGCGTAGATAGATGCTGCTGGAAGCTCAAAACTATGCCCAATTTTTCGATTCAATGTTGTGCCTTGTTTGATAAAGAAAGTTGAAGCTTGTGCTACACAGATGCCAAAGGGTAGAGTAGTTATCCAAATGGGAATCATGTTGATGAGTAACTTAGTTTCCTCTACTTCAGTCACAGTTGATAGCTTCCATGAATTCTTTTTCTGCTCTGCCAAACTTTGTTTCTCATCTATGATAGCAGCTTTATCAAGAGACCTGAATATAAAACAATGGTTAACCAAACCACTAAATTGAAAATACTAGTGAGGTTCGAATAACTCGAAAAACTTAATAGTGAATATATTATCCTCGTAAACAGGAACAGAATTGAACCAGGACTAAAACTTAAAATAGAATTGAAATATCGAATTTTTCAAAATCTAGGGGCCCATCTTCCCCTTGCCCCCAACCACACGTTCCGTGAATGCTCGTAAATGCCTACATTAGTTAGTCAGATAGGCTAACCAGTGGCCACGAGGTCTCAGGTTCGAGTCATTGAAACAAAGATATTCTTTATTATCTTACTTGAGCTTGTTGGTGTGGGCAAGAAGTCTTCCATGCTTGTGTTCTGACTCTGAAATTTCATATAATTGAGAGGAATCAGATGGATGAGGAAGATTTCTCTTGGTGAAGGAAGCCACCAACACTTGTAACATTGGTTTCAAAGGGCTTCCATTAGGCTTCCTGAAACGATAAAATGGCCTCCCTAAACAGAACACTAATAAACTAGCAGCCATGGAAATTGTTATAATGATATCTGCAACATCCCAACCTACATGATCTTGGATGTAAACAATCAAAGTTACACCAAGTAATAATCCAGAACAAAGACCAACCCCCCACCAATTGAAATACGACATTTTTTGTTTCTTTTCTAGCGGATGATCATCGTCGAATTGGTCAGCTCCAAAGCTCTCTAATGCAGGCTTGTGTCCTCCTGTACCTATGGAGACCAAGTAAATTGCAACAAAGAATACTATTTCGTGAACTGTCCCAGAATTGTGGCAACTTCCTCTGTCACATGGCTTCAGGCTTGGAATCACCCTGGACATTGTTAAGAGAAGCAAACCCTGTTTCCATGTACAACCACTATTAGCGAAACAATAACAGTAACATGCGCCAATGACTCTAAAATGGCTCCAGCCTAAGCGGGACATGGGATTCGGATAGTATGCAGTTTTACCCCTAAAATGACTCTACTCCTGTGATAACATTGTGATTGTTTTTCGAATTGACCCGACATGAATAGATTATATCTTGAAATTTGTGAGTGGAGTTACCATGAGATAAACAATTGATGAAGCAAGGACAGTGGAGAATCGGCCAATGTATGCATCAGCTAAGAAGCCTCCAAGAAGGGGCATAACAGTGGTAACTCCACCCCAATAGTTCACATTTCTGGCAGCAGTTTTAAGGTCTTGATGGAGCACTCTTGATAAGTATATGATTAAACTTGTCCCAAGTCCAAAATAGCTCAACCTCTCACTGAACTCAATTGCTGCAAAAATGTATTTGGTTATGGAGCTCTTCCATTACATGCATGATAATCAATGGAATAATATTTTTTACATTAACAAGAAAACATAAATTCAGTTTTGATATGAAAACTTCTTGATAAGAAAACCTATATTTTTCTATGAGAAAATCTTGCAATTGATTACTAATATATCTATTACTCCATCCGTCTGAATTTACTTTGAAGATTTAAAAAAAAATCAACCTACTTTGGAAGCGATTAATCCACACAAATTAAATTGTTAATTAATAAAAGATGGCCATAACTTAACTAATACTCCGTAATATTGATATAAATTAAAATGGAGTTTCTTACGTGAATAGTCCAATTAAATTAACAATTAATATGTCTACCAGTACAGCTGGATGCTGGAGTTATATCTCAAATTCAGAAGTCTGCACATTTCATTTACTCTTGTCCCATTGTGATTTGTGCATTTATCATGCAGATGGTCATAACTTCATTAGGTGGCCCTTCTATATGTTGTTCGTATGATGAGTTATTATGACAGGTAGAAGTTAGCATATTTGGATATACCTTTTTCATGTAATACTCAATAATACGGAGTATGAAATTATTATATACTCCGTACTAATTGAAAATTTTCTATTCGTAAGTAGTAAAAGTTAGATCACTCATGAGTGGATACTATGGAGACCTTATAGTTTGTTAAATTTGACCATACTAAATTATATATATATAAATATATATATATATATACTATAAAACATGTTAAATTTGATACATACCAAATTATATATATATATATATATATATATATATATCCATCTTAAAAAGATTATTCGTTATTATTAAATTTTCATGATTGACTTTTTAAATCTAAACTTCAGTATTTTATATGCGTAGTAACGAGAATCAAAAAAATTTATATAGGAAAATGAAAAGAATTTATATTATACAAATGAAGAAAATATAATAATTTAGGGGGATGAACTAACAACTTAATTTTTAAATAAATTAATGATAAAATATATAACTTTGATAATTGAAAATTAAAATGAACAATTTATTTAAATTTTGGGATGGATAGTAACAAAAAACATTTATTTTATGACGCCAACAACATTAAGTATTACCAATATCCATATGCTTCCCTATGGTTTTTGCTGTCGTCTAACAATTTTTTGTTTTGAAATAATTGTCTTTAGAAATTCAATACAATATTTCATTAGTTTTTCATAAGCCTCTACTTAATGTATTCAAAAAGTTACACAATAGTGAATATAAAAGTTTTTGCTTATATTTAAATACTATATTAATAGTTGTTGTTTTAGTTGTGATTAGGAATGTATAGGTAAAATGGTAGTATATTTTAGTTATTTTTAATTAATATGAAAAATGTTGGAATCAATGGTAAAAAAAAATCGGAAGAAATATTTTATACATCACATATTACTGTAGTTAGACATTACGGTTACTCCTCAACTTAGTAAGTGTAGACCATTATCACAGACTCACAGTCCACATCTTATTAGATTATTAGTCAAATTTTGTAGGGTACGCATATTAATAGACATAGTAGAAAAGAAGTGGTGATTAGCTTAAAGAGCTTGCAATTCAACTAGTTGCATGGTAGGTTGGAGTGGTACTGCTGGACATTATGCTATTGCTGGCTCTCTCATCTATGTCTCATAAATTGCCTTTGTCATATCTATATATCTTATCTACCATGTTATTTCAAACCAATAACTTTTCACATCCTCATCATGAATAGACATTTATTATGACCCAACTCGCAATTTTCTACCGACTAAAGTTGGATAAATTATTATTGAATTGGGCCTTTGTATGACTAAAAATATTATGTCATGCATATCTTCAAATAATCTTAATCCGAAATTTACAAACTAGAAAAAAATATTATGGCATGCATATCTTGAAATAATAATAATACTCTCTCCGATTTTTTTTACTTGACATCCTAACATTTTTTACATTAATTAAGAAGCAATTAATAATATAGTATATTTTACCTATATATCCCTAATCAATAACTAAAATAATAATTAATAGCATTTGAAACATAAAGTAGCTTTTATATTTACTATGTAACTTTTAAATATATTAAGTAGAGGTTTAAAAGGAAAAACTAATGAAATATTGTATTGAAATTTCAAAGTGATAACTATTTCAAATAAAACAAAATTTTTTTTTACTAGATGTGAAGTAAAAAACCCGAAGGGAATAATAATAATAATATACCTTCTAATTTGGTCATTCAAGTTGTATCCATTAGCAAAGATATATGAAAGGAACATGTATACAACATGATAATCTTACCGTGTACAAAACAAGTATAAAGTGAATAAAAGTGGGATGAAATGATTTAAAATTTATTTCATTCTATTGCATTATAAAACATATCCTAGTAGTGATGTGCATTATTGTGACATATAATTTATTTAAAAGTAACAAATTATAAGTAATTAATTAGGATATATTCCATTCATTCATAAAAGATTATCCATTTTTAAATTTTTGATAATTTATTTTTTCAAGCTTGACCTTAAATATTTTGGTTTGCGTTATATAATATTTTATGAAAACTATATCAATGAAAAATACATTTCAAACTCTTTCCATTGATATATTTTTCATCAAATGTTACACAACACAATAAAAATATTTAAGATCATCAAACTTGAAAAAGTAAAACTATCAAAAAATCAAAAGTGAATAATTTTTTAGGAATGGAGGGAGTATATTGTAAATAAATAATCAATCAATTTAGTTTTGAAACGATAACTCATTAATATATTTGATAATTTTTATCAAACATTAACAACATTATGAGGGAATTTCTTTCACTCTGTCTATACGTTATTACTCATTAGGGTATACAGTACTTATATATTAGCTTAGTATCTAAAATTACCTTGAGGTAAGAATATTCACAAGGCTATGTTGAACTTATTATGGAGTATAATAAAATTGCATTCCAATTTAGTTTTGAACTAGACAATATATAACAGCAGAAACTATATATATCATGTTTTCGTTTTGCCAGAAATGAAGAAGAAAGGAGTTACCAATAATGAAGAGAGAAGCCTTCCATGCACCAGTTGAAGCTCTAAGTGGAACTCTTCCTTTATGATCAAAAGAAGAATCATAAACCCATTTCTCTTCATCATACTCCCTAAGTACTATTTCTCCCCCTTTTGTTTTCTTCATCTTCAGAACACTTGTTGTCAGAATGTCAGATGGGAATTAATGATGACTAAAGCTACAAAGAGAATATAAGTATATACTCAGTTAGTATATATAAGAATTAAAATAAAGGGAAGATATATATTAATATATATCCACTGAATAACTAGGGAGTTTGATGTTTGCACTTGTTATCTCTTGATTTAATTTATCCTTCTTATATAGGGGGTGAGAATCCTTTGCGCATGTGACATTATTGTGACCTATGTTGACTCTTGCCTATTGTATGTAGTTTCTAATAATAATGATTGACGGTAGTGAGAATAATACTCCTACATATAATTATACTCATAAAGTTCTGAAATAAGTGATCATTTATCGAAAAATATTTTTATTAAGGAGTTATGAAATTAATGAAAAAGTAATAAAATTTAAGCGATTTTTGATATGATGTAAGATTAATGCTTGAAATAAAAATAAGATAATGAATGATGATAAGAAATTTTGTAAATTTCAATGCATAAAGTTGTATTGAAAAATCAAACAATGTATTTTAAGAATAAAATTTTTGGATAGATGATCGGCTATTTTAAGGCGGAAGGAGTATTTTTTCTTCTCCATGGCAATTGTATCACGTGGAATTTACTATTTACTTAAACTTTAATTTAATTTGACTAATTGATGAATAAATAAAGAATTCAATTCGTAGAATGGCGGAGGGGAGAGGACTTGGAGTACTCCGAAAGTTGAGAAGGAAAAAATGATACTCTTTACAGTGATTGCTAGATAGATTTTATTATTCTGGAGTATATTCTTTCTAAGCAGTTAACATTCTAACTTTGAGATGTTGGAGTTAAGTTTGATGTAGTCTTGGAGCTTTGAGGTCTTGATTTGGGCGCCTATTTGTGGGTTGGTTATGTTTGGATAGATTGTGATTGTGTTGTTTGGATTTGTGCTTAGGCGGATTATATGATCACCAAAATTTGGATAAATAGTCTACGGCGGACTATGTGATTCCCCAGAGTGGATAGGAGGCTTGATGCTTGGACTTTGTCTTTGGGCTTGGATATAGTCCGGAGCCGGGAAATACTTGAAGGGAATTAAGGGATTGTAAATGTTGAATATTACAATAAGCAATACTGCGTGCAGGTGCTTTAGTTATTCTAATGTCAATCTTTTACACTAATTTAATTATCAAGAGACTTCGTTCTTGGTAGTTAACAACAACGTTTTCACGAAGACCACTTGATGGCGAATTTCTCTGGCAGCTGCCGACTAGTAGTGCCTGCAGATGATCCGCACCGGGGAGAGGTCAAATCAACGATTGGGTTTGCTAGAATACTAATGGAATTGGATGATAAAAAGCTAAACAAAATTGACTTGAAAATAGTTAGGCCAGCTTGCTTGGGAAAGGCGCGATTCTTCTTGGGGTTTGTGTGATTTTGTTCCATGAAACCCTTATGATAACCCGTATATATAGACTTAAATTAACCACTTAATAAGCCCGATAGTTAATGAGATATTAACCCATTCGTTTAATTAACTTATCAAGTTATTAATGACTTATCTAATTTATTAATTGAGTTTAAAAGATAATTAATTGGGTTTATCAGTATTAATAATAATGTCGCCGTGGTATTAATTTCCGATCACAATTACGTTGATTACGATCAATTACCGATTAAGCAAATGTGGTTTAATTTATTATGAAATATAATTTACTTGTCAATTGTATGTGATCTTCTGAAATTTCGAGATAATCTTGATTTGTATAATAATGTATTTGACGATAATATTATTATAACGGGTTAAGCAATGGGATAAATGATCACATTCTTTTGCTTGTCATCGAGTACGCTTGACTAGTAATTACAATTCTTATCATTGAGCAACTTAGTTTATTAATCGCGTTTAACTAATGCAGTAAATGAATTATTCTGACGATTGTCATGGCGGTATAATTAATTGAAACCAATATTCATTGATTTCCGACAACTAGCAGTATGCCGATATGTTGTCTGGAGCGATCTTAGTCTTTAGACTTAGTCTTTGAGACAAGACTTGCATGTAATACAGCGAGGGCCTTAGCGAGGAACTGATCTCGTCTGCAGTTAGAGGTTCATCCAGCTTAGCGACTTCTCCTGAGCTTTAGGTGTATCGGTGGATATGCTTATGCTTGTCAAGAGGATGTTTTAGCAGTGTGCCCGTATTTCTTGACGGATAGATAGGGGCTATCCGAACATATCTGTCTTGATTTACTCTGAGGCTTTAGAACTTTAATCTTATAGTTTATTTGATTTGAATGATCAGTTAAATCAGTTTTTGGGTCTTGATCTGAAGTGCTAGCGTTTGTGCGATAATTGATGCCTTGTTTTAGGCTCTGTTATTGATGGAATGGAAGAATTTTTGTGTTCTTTCTCCGTTCTTCGATTTGGGTTCTATTTGAGAACATAGGTTGAAGATTTGATGTTTTTCTGCGAAAAGTAACAATCTTGAGGTTTTTATGAAGAAATGCATGAGTTGTTAGCATACTAAATTCTCTAGGAGGCTTTTGTTGTATTTTATTGTGTTTGGGATGATAATTTCGAATGAAGAGGGGGGTTATATAGGCGCTGGGCTCTCTTGATGCTTGATCATGTCATGGATTTTGATTTTAGCGGATTGAATTTTGAGGCAAGATCACGAGCCGTCGAATTTTGAGGTGCTTGTCCTACTCCAACGCAAAGGCGCCTATTATGATGAAGTAAAGGAAGGTTCAGGATCTTTTTAGGTCGAAACGTATTTTAGTATTAGCCATTTCTTTGAGTATTTATTTTAACTTAAGATTCTTTCTAGAGTCTTCGTTTAAAGTACAGCTTCAGAGGCACTTCACTTAAAGCCAAAATAGCGATTTATTATAAAATTGGGGATTTCAATACTAATTTTAATTGACATTTAATTCGAGACTATTTTAAGGAACCCTCGTTTTAGAGTTAAGTCGGGATTAATTAATGTATAAAACCTAATTTGTCTTGATTAATTTGGTATTGCGAAACCGCTTATTATTTCACACGTGTTCGATTTTCATGAGACTTTGGATCGAACCCTAATTGTCACGTATAGCTCGTGTGATCAATTTTTATTTAATCGATTTTACCGATTAAAATAAATCAAATTTAATTAAAAAAATTATTAAATTTCGACTGTCTACATTTACTTTATTTATTTTCATTTATGTGTTTGTTATTGAAATAGCATATACCTGAAAGTTAAATTTAGTTTTAAAAAACTCTGATGCAACATATACGTGAAGTAGTATAAAAAAAGCTCTGATTAAAATAAACTGGACCACTATTTTATTAATTTTGGTCATGTAATTGAGATATCTCTTTTGGAAATGAAGGAAGAATTAGAGAGTATTATTAATGACCTCATTGGGCTTGATTGAACCGCCTAGCTTTTATTTCACTCGCCACCTAAATATGATATCCTACATCTTGACTAAGGTTGTTATCACTTCGGCCTGGTTAGATAGGGTAAAATTGAATAGGAAACTATTATTTAATTGATAAGTTTATCGGTAAAGAAAAATTAAAGATTCGAAATAGGACGATAGTTCGAATTGAATCTTTAGTCCGGTATTTCGTCCAGGATTTTATATTTCGGTCAGTTTTGGGTATTTTTACGTATCTACATTTTTTAAATTGTTATGTGTCGATCTGATACCCAATTACGGTAAGCGGATCAGTATAAAGACTGTCGCCGATAAAGTGATTGGTGAGTATCGGTCTGGTTTTTCGGGCCGAGTACCAGGTAGTTTGAGTAATTGTAATTTCCATACTTTGGATTATCCAATACTATTAAAGAATGTATTCCATCACATTAAATACACGATTAGGAAACTAGATCATGCAAAATCTATCAAATTAAATAAACTTGGCGATCATTAAAAGGTGATAATAGTTCGATAAAAGCTGGTGATACTGCTGCTCCACCAATTTTTGGCATTGCACAACTGTAAAGTAGTGCCCAATTAACGCTGGATTAATGGATTATAGTATAGAAAGCAAATAGCCATATAATATCATAGGCCGTCTAATGCTACCAGCTAGAGGGGTCAGATAAGCAATTCCATTTTGTCCTTTTGTATGCTAAGTGAATCCTTAATCTAGCATTGGTGTTTTGACTATTGAAAGAGGCCAATTTTGACTTGAAGTGAACTTGAGTGGATACCGAATCTATGGAGATTGAATTGGCGTTATCACATTATTATCACCACTAATAAATCTTACAGACCTCTCAAACCCTCGAACTTCCACATTTATTCATTCCTTTAACTCTCTACAATAATGTGAACAAAAATGATTGGCTATTTAGGTATACTAGTGATTTGGGGAAGCACATTAATTCCATTAGTAATAATGAAGTATCACATCCATATATATACCTATGACCATTTTGGACTCCTACAAAATTCTCGTAGTGCTATTTGATCCACCAATAATGCCGATGATGTAATGTGAATGTGTATAAGCCTATATATCAACTCATCATCACCATGTGGAATAGAGCCGACTAACTATATTTGTACCAAGATCAGAATCAAACATTTACAATTTATAAACTATTAAGATTGTCACAAGTCTGTCATATTCATAGTTGCTAAGTATCTGGGAAGTTAGTCGTTTCAAATACAACTAAATTATTACCAACTAAATGAAATAACAACTGCTTCTAGAAATATGTCGTGTACAACTTGAAAGAAGGCAATAATTTTTGGGGAAGTGATTGTCAATTTCGAATAATAAGGTTTGTGGAATTGTGATCCCAAAAATGATAAAACTAATGGATGTTTCTATTAATAAAGTCAGCCCATATATGATGAGAACTTAATATCATACTTCAAATCAGATAGGTCAATGAGTGTTATCATCATCATAGTGGATCGCCCACAAGCAAGTCTTCTCTTAGAAATTAAAGATTTTTAGCTAGTGGAGTAAAGATGTGGAGCAGAGAATTCGAAATAGCCGCAGATCCATTCTATTTTGACTAAAATAAATCAGAATCCACATGTTTTGTTATCAAAATTATTGATTTCTTTTAAGATTCTTTCGTATCAAAATTGTTTTATTTTAATTAATTAGTCAAATCACCTAATTAAATTGAGACGAATGGTCCGGTCTATTATCATTGTCTTTGATTGAAGCATTCGATACAATGTAATAAATGTGGAAAAACATGACCAAGGGTGATCATAAGCAAAGTTAATGTTTAGTTAATCATGAATGAATATGTAAGTATTTCCACAGCCATCACTAAACATATTTAATAATCGCTAGTGAGTTCAGAGGCTACATATAATAATATCGACAAAATATTGTGGTAACATTGTGTGGTTAAATTTAGTGTTCGCTGGTCCATGAGGTTCGTATTGATTATTGAGTGATGACATCTATTATTTTATGGAAGATACTATTTACATTACCACTACCACCACCTGGAAGGAAACATTGATCACCCGATTCTATGTTGGCAAATAAAAAATTCTAGGAGAAAAAAGATCGATGTTTGTCAATGACACTTAGTGGCTTAGTTTGCTACACGTGTCAAATATATTGGATGATAATTAAATTAATTAATAGTAAATATAGGCAAAATATCTCTGCTAACACTGTCTTGGCTCGATTAGAGTATATATCTTCGAATGTGTATGATTTGAGTATATATATGACTAAGCAACGTTCTTGCAAAAGCTCAAGAATAATATATATCTTTAAATGTTTATGATTCGATGCGTACTTCTTTAATATATATGTTAACGTAGTTAGTAATTAATGTTAGTAGGAATCGTAAATATGAAGCTTGGTTTGATCTTATATCAGTGTTGTTTTTTTTGTAACGATAGGAATTATATAGGTAGGAAATTATAGTCTAAACAGTAGAAGTCTAATCCATAATAGGCAATTTGTTTTTTTGATGTTGCGTCAAACATATTAGCTTGAATATATGCTATTCCAATTCCACGTGATTATTAAACACAACAAATGGAATATGGATGTTCACATAACGAGTGTTTGAAATTTTAAAGACCTAAAAATCTCACAGAGTGGCTTCACATAGACTTCAAAATCACCCTCTTGTGTTATTCACATGCTTGCGCAAACTAGATTTCAAATATTGGAGGTTATTGGTGGAGGATTCTATAAATAAAATATATAGGAAATTATCATGTAAATATATGATTGACAAATGTAATTTTGATTTAAATCTAAATTATTATGTAAATAATCAAAACGTTAGAAAATTCTCAACCATGCCGTCCTTTTACTTGATAGGTATATCACTAGGAGAGCTTGTATGTACTTATTATGCTTTCCAGATCCAACGAATATAACTCCAAAATATTTATTCCTCTACACTATAATAACATTCAACAATAATTTTTCATTGCTTGTTGGATGCTGATGATATGGAAAGCATTTCTAATTTTGCATTTATTACAAATTTTTAATGTGACTAACGTGTAATATTCATCGTGGGAAAAGAAGTTCCATGTTATCTTTAGATTGTTCTAAGTGGTCTTGAGTAGTGGTTGAGTTTACTGATAAGTAATAATCATGCATACTTTTGGAACTTTGTTTGCTTTTTCATGAGCTTTCCTGCTGACCATTGGTTGAAAGGTGTTCAATTAAAACTTTATATCTATTTTGTTACTGGTCATTTTTCTTTTCCGAAAATAGCACATGGATATCACTTATCCGTTTTAATTATTGTCATTATTTTTTTGTGAAATTCTAAATAATCAAAAGTTATTGTGTGTTACACGAACTCCCATTTTTTAGTTTAAAATTTAATTAAAAGTTTTATATTGTATAGTGAAAAAATTATGTAAACAATAGAGTTGGTTAGTTAACATCTTGACAACGTATGTGTTGTATTATAGTTATATGTATATAAAGAAAAAATTTACTCTTACACATATAAAGAGTATATTGTTAAATCAAAACATTCATTTTACACGTCAATAAATGGAGACCAAAATTGTCTTAATAGAAAACAAATTAAAGTTAATGAATAAGTTATTACAACACAAAGGTGAGGTTCCATTCAGTTTGATGTGGTCGTTAATCTCTCTATTAATCAAAATATGCAAATCATTTTTATATTATTACTCCCCTATGAAAAAACGAGGTTTAAAAATTCGCCAGTTAATAAATAAATATTCATTCCAACATATGGCACCAATTTGATGATTATAATAAGTGGAAAACATAAAGTAAATGCACCACAGGAATAAAAAAACAGAAGTGGGATTCAAAAGAATAGGTAAGTCAAAAACAATAAGGAGCAAATAGGGAGTATTAAATTTGGTTTGTTTTGGATTATTTTCATAAATTTATTGATTGTGTTAAATGATCCAGTCATATTTCAAACCACATTCATTATGCATAATCACTTAATCAATTAACATAATCCACAACAATATAATTAGTTATCATTACCTATTAATCCACTAAGTAGTGATAACCGGGTTCGGGTTGATTAAGGCTGGTCGGACCATATGGTTCAATGGAGAAGAACAGGGGTCTTGAGCAAAGATAATTATTGTACAATCCTTAAACCGGACTGTACTCTCCTGCTCTATTCAACTTAGTCTGTCTGGCCTCTATTGACAGCAACTTGAAGAAAAAATTCACAGTTAAATATTGAACAGTGAAAACATCAATAAAATAATTTGAATGAAATATTTGTGAATGCATTCTGCTAGATGGATCTAATCACAGGGCGGCATGAATCATGATAGCCATGTGAAAGTGGGCTCTATGCTTTGTATATTTGCATAATTGTATTATTACTAGTAAAGGACAGTGTCATTCATCACCCAATTGATTTTTTTTAAATGTTTGATCGTTTTATGTTGAAATCGTTAAAGATTGTGTAGCTTATCTTTCTTTTGATTTTTTTTTTCTAATTAATATTTTATGTTTTGAAGGAATATTTTGATAACGAATAGCTTCTTTAAATATAATATAAAAATTCTGATAAAATATGATGTCAGTAGAGATATATTATATCGAACTAAGTTGTCATAGAAATCTGAATATTACCGTTTAACGATTTGATGTCATAAGTAAATATATTGTCTAATTGATCCATCAATATAGTATTGCTCGAATTATTTAATTTATGTCGGATAAATTGGTATGATTTAAAAGTATAATTTAAATTTTTATGGATACCGATATATGAAATTAAATGTCTACAGAATTAAATACTTAATAATGAAATGACAATAATAGTAATAATAATAATAATAATAATAATAATAATAATAACATAATAATAATAATAATAATTACACAAAGCATATGATTATTTAACTAATACTTATTATAATAATAATAACAATAGTTACATAATAATAAATAATAATAATAGTTCTACAAAATATATGATTATTTAAGCCACTTGCGTATTATAATAATAATAACAATAGTCTGCATAAAATATATTATTATTTAAGCCTTGTAGAATTATTAAAGATTGAGAAAATGACGTATGATTCTAATCGTATTGATGAAAGAAATAATAAATTAATAATATATAATATATGACATTTATTCTTGTGAATTGAGCAAAAATTCATAATATATAATATATTTATATGACATGTATTCTTGTAAATTGAATCATGAAAGTTATACATGTAAAATTGAGAAAAAATAATTGTGTTATTGATGCGTATTTTTGAATGCATTCATGTATGGGAAGCGAGGACTTAGATGCAAAAATGAGGCGCTGTCTTGAATCTTTTAAATAAGACCATACATTAAATAATTTTTCTTGTATGTAAAATAAGAAATCATATTAATTTAAAAATCAGTTTAGATTCGATAGTAGTCCAGAACATTCATTCAAAAGAACAATTTTGAGAATTTTAAAACACGGTCGTTTTTTTCTTAAGCTTTTAAATCATATGCAGTCGTATTTTCACAGTTAGGTAACATAACTAAAAGGCTAATGATGAAAAAAGCGATGGAGTATGAATTTATGGATATAAACTGACTTGAGATTATTTCTTCAAATAATGAACACTTATGATCAGTTATTCCTCCTAATGAAACAAATGGATGCACTATTGTTAGTATTCATACAATTTAATATATCAAAATTATGCATAATTCGATATAAAATCCCTAAAAAATTAGTGAGGATATACATCGTATTTATAATGTGCGAGGGTGGATTGGCCGATTCTGCAGTGAAGCTAAATTTTTGCTTTTCTATTTTTACGCTTTAGTAATTAACACATTTAAAATTAATCTCACAATTATTTCTTTCTAGGATTTTTCTTTTATAAATAACTACGATATCGTACTTGTAATACCCGATCGCCAAAATATTGTATGTGTGTGTGTGGTGTGTGTGATATGTTTGATAAGATTTGATTGAGTCTTACTACATTACCGCTAGTCATCTTATTTGAGCTACGTCACTATAAGAGCTGTGAATTGTTAGCGTCTTGACACGAGGTAATTAGAGATGGGTAATACATTGGAAGTTCACCGGTGGCCGTGAGTGAGGGCAACGTGATGGAAAGGCAAAAGTGGTGGTTTGTGAAGCCGGTCAGCCAGGCTCCCCAATAGCGTCTCTTGAAGCCATTGGCCAGGCGGCGTCTGACTCTTTCAGGTATTCTTCAGCGCATATTGTTCACAAAATTTTTATATATGAGAGTTTACATCTCATATAATAGATCGGTATTTTTCTTTGAGTATAATTTTGAATTATAAAATCGCTTTCTTATAACTTACGTAATTTTAATTAATTATTTGTATTATAAAATATATAAAATTAATGGATTAATTTGCCGCAGGAGTTAATTCGTGTAACTAGTATTAATAACGGGGAATCTAAAAAATTACAATTCAATGGAATTAATAATAAAAGGCCAATTTGCACAAATAAAAGAATCTTTGGCGTACATGCATCGAAGATGCATGCAATAGATACCGATCATTTATAAAAGGCGAATTAGAAACCAACCTTGACGTTAAAAGTTAGAGTCCATTAGGTATGATCCCGGCCGTCTATTGGGTTGTAGATTTGAAGGATGAGGCATTAATGGGGCAAAGGTAATGGCATCTGCTTAGCAGGAGTACTGCGTGGAAGATAAATATAAGCAAAGTTAATTAAAAAGTGGGATCTGCGACAATTATAAAGTTTATATGCGAATGTATGTGATATATAAATCAGCAACCGAGCATTATGTAATTTTGATTCATGTCCAATTAATAATCTTACGTGTATTGCAAGTATAAAATATGATAAATATTGTAGGCCAGTAGTGTTCGTATTAGAACTCATGAATTATCAATTAAGAAGGTGGAATTATTAATTAAAAATATAATCTTTTTACTAACTTTTATATTTTAGAGAGAGAGGAATAATTTAGTAATTAATAATGTAAAAATGGAAAAAACGGAAGAAACACAATCCTTATTCGAATTTTTATATATATTATTGATGTGATCTCTAAATAACAAGATAATATAAGTTAAATCTCTATTATTTCTACGGATGTGCCAATAATTGAACATAACATTATCTCATTTAAAATAGTCCTTGTGACATCAATTTTGCATACTGTTATGTCTTCAAAATCGTCAGCTAACAATGTGAGATTAGCATTATGGGATCTTTATGAAGGTAATTGTGAGATGTCTTCGATTGATCAGCCCAGACATTTATTTTAATCGATTGTCCAGTATTTTTTAGAGGCTTACAAATTGGTCTTTATAATGTAGCTCGATGCTGGCCGTGGGATGCGTCGCGCAACGATGGTCGAGATTGAATTAAAGGCTATTTTAATAGAATTGGTGATTTTGCCATTTCAGAAAAATCTCTCTGCGCCCATTAATTGTTCCACCCGCCCGTAATTATAATTTTGATATATTTTCAGTTGTTGTCTAATTTTACTCAATTGATTTTTCCTTTTGATTTTATTGATTTTATTTTTCTTCCTTTTAGGTTATAGTTTTTTGTTTAGATGAACCGTAATTAAAATTTTAAAACATTCAATATAATTTTACTCTAATTATTCATCATCATGTGTCCCGAAAACTCAAATTCAAATATATATAGAGAAACTTATTCTTCAAATTCAAAAAAAATGTATTAATGGTTCTATTTTTTATATACATGAAATCTGATACTGCTTAGCATTACTAATTTGGCGATATTTGATTAATGAGAATTGATCTGCAGTATGAGAGCATGTATTACGAGAATCTAATAAGTAATATGGGCATGCAACATAACAAATACAAAAATTACTTTAAATGAAATACTTAATCGATATAGATGGTTGATTTATTGATATTAACATTAATAATGAAAAATGTGAAACAAGATGCTATAACAAGAATATAGCGGAGCTAAGATATGTAAAAAGAATAAATACTTAAACTAAAAATGCATAACTAACATAACACATTATATATGCAGCCAGCGTACTAGTATGTGGTATTTCATATACTTAGAATGGATACCACTCACAATTAGTAACATGTATTACAGAACACAGTGTCGATTCTATACTAAGCATTGGGTCTGAGGATCGTCTATGATCAACTCATCGCTTTATTTACTACGTGTCATGTGCTTGTCTTCATCCATGGCCTTTTGGCAAATCATTAAATGATGGTCTAAGGATGTAAATACATCACTTTGCCGAACTTCGTCAACTATCGAACATGTGCAAAATTTTGAATTGTATTAATCGAAATCCAATTAGTTCATAATAAATGTGGGATCGTGAGCGTATGAAATCTGGCATAATTATTTCAAATAAACATCAATTTGAATCTTGGTACCTCACTGTGTTGTCCTCTTGTCTAAGCGTCAAATAGCATCGATGCAATCTAAAATTTAGTTAACTTGGTGTCTGTCACATGTGAAATCCAGCTGTCTTTATATGCGTTGGTATCTTATTTCTAACAAACTATTATAATCTTCAAAAAATGACATAGTTTAAACCATGATATTCGAAACGCGTAATATTTAAATATTCCAAAAACTTCAATCTTCGATATTTTTTATCATACAAATTGAATTATTAATTTTATGAATTGACTTCAAAAGTACACTTTTTGAAACTCTTTATTACTATGTCTAAACTCATGTTTAACCACTCCAAACATTAAACAACATGCAAAAACAATTAATTCTATGACATGATACTTTAATTCTAAAAAATCAATTAACATAGTATGACCAATTCCAATATAGTATTATACAACAAATTCAACCTGAATAGTGTAATTTTATTGGGTTGCAAAAAATAAAATTAATTATAATGTCGAAAAAAAACGTAGTTTGGTTGTGTACCAGTTTTTTCTTGATATTTTCGATTTTAACTTGTTTTGCAAATTACTTTTAGTAGTGATTTTCTCCAAAGTGCCACTCGATCGTTTTGCTATTTCTTACAAATTTTGTGGGTTTTGGTGGCTTATTTTGCGAATTTGGAAAGGAATAATTTGGATTAAATCATTCAATTCAAGAATATTTGTCCTAGAAAGAAACTAATTATGATTTGGTAGGATTGAGAGAAATTAGGGGAACAAATTTTTTGGGAATGAATTGATTTGGAGGTGAAGCGAGAGTGGGAAGAGCGATTTTGGGGTGAGAATTTCGATTGTTATTTATTTAAATTAAAAGATCATTCATAGATTTTAACTGTAAATTATGGTCTTCTATTTCATATAGCTGTCCCAAGTATAAACTTCGGAGTGTCTTTACTTAGGAGTCATGTAATGTCGTCATAAAAAAACATAGGAGTATCTATCTATTGACTAAAACACAATTCATAAAATATGAAAAACTAAACATTAGATGGACAGAATTGAGGGAGATAAAAGAACTCACCATCTTCTTCTTTTTTACCTTCCACGAGTATCTATAAGAACAAACCGTTCAATTTCTAAAAAGAATTAGTATTCTTAACCTTTGGAGGAATCCTTCATTGATGTGAATGGCTGATTTTTTCAATTTTGTCCAATGATATAGAATGATGCGTCTGTATGAACATGAACTCCTTATTCCAATCCAGAAACCGAAGGATTGTGAGGAAGGGAAGGGGTACTACATTGTTGATAAGAAATTGACCACCATTGTTTATAAAGGAAGAGAAATATGACAATTTCAAAAGAGGTTCGACATGTTGATAAGAAGTTGACCACAATTTATCAATGCAATTATGCAAGTATGCAAATTGCTATTACACAACCAAAGTAAGCATTTTCCCCTAATGGAGTAGGTAAAGAAACACAACATCATCAACAACAAATTGAAGGGAGGTAGGGGCAATAAACATTCCCCATTATTAGTACTAGTAAATAGTAATCATAGTCCTTTATTTCATTTATGTTGACTAAAAAAAGAAGAAACAACTCAATGATTCCAATGAATGAGATCAATTCTTGTGAAGATCTGCATCCTTCACTACTGTGACAGGGCAAGAGGCAGTTGAGAGCACATAGTTTGTTACACTTCCCAAAATGATCCTGAAAGTTTGATTAATCACTCAAATCATTAACTAATTATCCAAACACAATACACCATTGTGATAAAAGATTGAAACAAGAACAAATTTGGTACCTTTTGATTGTGCTGAGACCTCTGCTACCCATAACCAAACAGTCTAGTTTCAGATCTTCAACTGCCTCTGTCAGCTTCTCTCTTGCATCTCCCCAATACAACTTAGCTACCACATTTATCTATAAACAAGATTACCAACTCATTAAATCTAATCTAATTCGACAAACCCTTAAATCATGCATAAAATGATATCTTTATTCAAGATTTAGGAATATGGCTTGCTCTGAAAAATGAAAGTTACCATAAAGTATAGCTTCTAAAACAGTTTTTTTTTTTCCGTGTCCTTGTATTTACAAGGACTCTATCCATGATCCTATTATTGCGAGTAATATCGAGACTACTAGGCTAACTCTAGGTAAAGAAAACAGTTTGTTTAATAGTAAAGCTTGGGAAATGAAGTTAAGAGATGAAAACCTCTTTTTGCCTAGAACCAGTATCAAGAATGTCTAGAATTTCAGCATCAGTTGGAACATCATACTTCTCCATAACCTTTGGCTCCCTAAACTCAGCCAATGGAATCAAAGCTACAAAAAAACCAACCAAATCAAGAAACTCTCAAAACATAGAAACATTTTTAGATCAAACAAATTATGTCATAATATCTTCTTTTCTGAATCCATCTGGATACTCTAGTATCTACTTCTCGATCCATCTCGATATTATAGTATCTTCTGGATACATGTCGATAAAACGGAAAACAAGGAGATATAACTTACGAGCACCAGATTTGGACCAGAGATGATTGCGAGATTCATCAAGAGGTTGATGACTAATATGGATCACATAAAATGTGTCACCTTTATCAGCTAAGTTATCAATTGCCCATTGCAAAGCTCTCTTGCTACTCTTTGAGAAATCCATTGCAATACCAACTTTTCTATCCTTCACCATTTTTCTTCAGTAGATTTTTCTTTGGATTTTTATTTTCTGTCAGAATATTAATAGTACTAATCTTGTTCTTTCTTCTTACTTTACACCATTTATATAGAAGAAAAGTAGAAGCGTGTAGGGGTATTTATCGGCTAATTAGCCGTTTGCCTTTCAACTATGTTTAATTTTAGTGCCCACGCAAAAACTTTCTTGTCTTTGATTTTTTTTCGATATTATTCGCTTAAATTTTATATATCTTTTCGATGCAACTTGAACACATTTTAATTAAAATATTTATCTTTTACGCTGTCTTGTGATGCCCCTCAAATATTTTTTAATTAAAATATAAATTTTTTTTATATAACACTAGGTCAAGGAAATCCGTAATTCTTAAATTTGTGAGACATATTTTAAAATAACTTAACATGTGAGAGTAGTTTATAATAATTCAAATGTTACATAATTTTTAATTTGGGGTGAGGGTGGAGTGGGTTGAAGAAGAAAGGAAGACAAATTAAAAATTATGTAATTTTAATTATTATAAAAGGCTCATATATTAAGTTATTTTAAAATATGACTTACAAATTTAGTAATTGTAGGTTTCCTTTTTTGTCTTGTATTATATGAAATTTTTATATATTTTAATTAAAAAATATATTTGAGGAGCATTCCAAAAAGGATCAATAATTACATGGAGTAAGGTGAAAAGATACAAAATTCAGAATAGGATTAAAAATGGCAAGTAAAAGGCAAATTAAAAATTAAATAATAATTTAGGGGGCAAACGGCTAATTAACCTTTTTATTACTCCGTAGATAACTTGCTATTATAATACCCACGGCACTATATCTGGTTCCCACGTAATCAGATTCACATCATTTACAATATTTAATGTTACAATTATAATTTAATATTTAATGTACCAAAATTTCACTTCATTATTTTCCTTTGTAATCTATCTTCTTACAAACATTAATACTTCAACTTACAATAAAAAAAAGGACTCCCAAGTTTGCAACAACTATAGTCTATTGGCGCGGTTCCGAAAAAATTCAACCATACAATGGTGTAATTCGCTTTTTTTTTTTTTAGGGCGAAAGTAAATGAATATCACTGTATTTTAGGTGTGGAATCGTTATCGTTTATGTTTGGAAAATTAAATTAAGTGATTATATTTTTAAATGTTACCTTAATTGATATTTATTTATATTTTCGTTAAATCGCTCTTTCATGGCGTGTTGGTTATGTGACATTCATATTTAGATAAATAAATCAAAGAAGATATTCGTTCTTTAAAAATGCAAAGGTCTTCATAGTACTCCCGGAGCGCGTGTTGGGCGTCGACATTAAAAAATGCTTATGTTTTGATATTACGTACCCCGTTACGTGCCTGCGAGTCGTGATTTAGCGAAAAAACACTAGCAATCTGCGTTGGGTTAGCGTTTAAAGCATGAAATGATAAAGTGGGATCCTTTCAAACATTAAATGATGAAATGATTACGCGCCAACGTAGATGATTAAATGCGTTTTGCCCAGCTTTTTTTTATGTTCCTTCCTAACTATAATTGGTTATGTTCGATTTTTTTTTAATATGTTCATCTCTAACTATAATTGGTTATGTCATAATTATAAATGATATTTACGATATATTGTGTTCTAAGTTTATAAAACATATAAGGTGATGCTAAAGGGAGTTTAATATACTTTCCTCAAAGTTTGTTGCCAATAAAGTATTCGTATAATATATTCCGAGGAAATTACACTTAAAGTATTTATTACTATACTTGTACAATTTTATTAGACCTTGCTTTACTATGAAGAAATAACAAATAACCAAAAGGTGGGCATCCAGACCACAGCTTCACTTACCGTGTGGCTGGATTATTACAAATCTATGAACAGACAAAACTCAAAGCAGTATAAATTTATTTCAAAACCATATTATCACAGATCAGTTAACCGTTTCATCATCAAATGAATACAACTTCATATCAAGATCAAGTATCATAATTAGATCATAGGTAATTCTTGCAATTTTTTGTCTTTATACTATGCGTATTTTTTACAGTGGTTACTTATCTTATGCGATCTTTAAATGTAGAAATTAACAAAACTTTATCTTACCGGTTGATTCTATCCCCATTTTAACGACAAGCAGCATTTTCGTCACAGAAATGATTATTTCTTGCGGCATTAAAAGCCCAAAGTTTAGGAATCATTTTATATAATTAAATAGAGGCATAGCGCGTTTTTTTAACTTACTTCTTATAAGCTTTCTCATTCATCTTCCTTCTTCCCCCTTCCTCATCATGACCACAACCCCATCCCACAACACTACACAGATACTTAAATCAAACAATTTGACAACTATTCTATAAACATTTGGGATTTGCATAAAGTTTGAAATTTTTTGCTGGTTGAAAGATTTAGATGTTGGTGCCTTACGATTCTTGTCGAGCAGTATAGAATTGGGCTTCTCACCCCCATCGGCTCGTGGACCGTTCAATCTTGTTGTCTACGGTTGTCGAGACGCGTGTCTGATCGCTGACAAATGGCTAAGCACGTCTGAAGTTTTATACGTACTATAGAATACCGGTACTATCTCGTCATTGAGGAAGTAATCGAAATTTAATATAGTACTTTCTGCATGTTTTGAATACATTCTTAGCTTGATCGGCGGGCGTCTGTGGTTGATCCCGACGTACCGCGACCCAAGGAGATGAATAAAACTTTGCTAGAGGAAGCCGTTGTTGATCAGGATATCCCCGGACCCAAGATCCATCAGTTATTCCTCAAGAAAAATTTTCACTCGTAGAGGCCAGCGGTGATAAGCCCAGTCAGTATTTGATTAATACAAGCAATGCTTAGAGGTAGGCATAAACGAAAAAATATGGCGGATCGTCTTCCTAGGTATACTGGCAAGTATTTGACGACCCCTTATCAGATTCCTAATTTGGAGGTCACCGAAGAGGCTCAGTGGAATGCTCACAAATTCCATTATCATTTTGAGAAGCCTTTATTCTCCAGGAAGAAATGATCCACAAAGTACTCAAACTTTGTTGGTACTAATGTTTGAGCTGGGGGAGGACTGAAGTCGTCGAAATTTAACGACGAAATAGCCGCAGAAATGTCCAGCTACAGCTGCAATGAAAACATCAATGTTGTAGGACATCACTGAGAGCATGACCAAGTAGCCAAGAGCGACGCGAAAAGTATTAATACTTGCCAGAATTAGACCACCAAGAAATGGTGTTTTGGGGGCTCTAATGGATGGAGAAAGTGACAGAACCTCAACTGCAAGTGCCATCAATAATACGAATAACGGGGCCAATATGTACATGCCCAAATGATTATCTGGCCACTCTTTGAATAGTATAGTAACATTTTTTCCCCCAGAAAAAATTCATTTGCATGACCATGTTTGGCATACTCATAGAATCATTACTTGAAGCTGGACCAGTTGGAGTGGGCATGGGCATAGGCATTGTCATAGACATGTTGCTAAATTCTTGTATGTGCTACTATACTCTTGTTCAAAATGAAAATTGAGGGTATATGAATAATATGATATGCGATAAAAGGCGAAAACATTATATTTTTTTTATTAAAAATGATTATCTAGCAATGCATTGGTTTTCTCTTCAATAGCGTTGTGAATGGCTTAGCTAGTTAATCCATTTTTTTAGAACAGGCATGGTATGACTCAAACTAAACAATCCTAAGACGAAACAGGGCAAGTTTATTAAATATGGTACTTAATTTTTTATTGATGAATACTTTCTACTCGATTATTAAATAATTGTTTTAGTTATCGATTATT
Source organism: Lithospermum erythrorhizon (assembly GCA_019722365.1). Classification (NCBI taxonomy): domain Eukaryota; kingdom Viridiplantae; phylum Streptophyta; class Magnoliopsida; order Boraginales; family Boraginaceae; genus Lithospermum; species Lithospermum erythrorhizon. The sequence continues at coordinate 1,988,785 of JADFUC010000391.1, read as the reverse complement.
AAACAATCAAATCGGATATTAAATAATTGTTTTAGTTATCGATTAATACTTTCTACTCATGAATCGATTATAAGTCATTGGGAAAAATAGCTAACCTTTTCAAGCTTGAATCTTTGAGTTTGTGAGCTACTGATCATCTGTGAGAATTGAGGTAGAATCAGTGGTGTCTATGACTGGCCCGGCCGCTTAAGGATCGAGCAAGGCGGTCAGGTATGGCTGTATTCGGCAGACTGAGGCCGCAACGGGCCAGGACGGAGTAGTGCGTCTGATCCTGTCGGTTCGAGTCCCGTGTATCCGGGGCCGACGTAGTGCCGGATTTGGAGTGCGGTACCACGTTTATACTTGCGTCCCCGTTTAGATTTAGCGATTATTGTCAGCATTTACATTAAAATTTTGACCAATGATGACTAATTGAACAAATAACATTCTAATGAAATAACTTTTTATTAATAATTCAAATATGTAGTTTAAGATACAATAGACCTTTTCTCACAAAAATTAAGATAAATGCAAGCAGACAGCGAATACGTCTGATGATTACGTTCGGTGCTTTCATGGTGAAACTTTGAAAGTTACCATCACCATAGGCTATGTTTGTAGCGTTCCACAAATTCAACGCCACCCGTCCGTGAAGTAAACATGATGTAGTTCGCCCTTGAATCCTCGAGCCTTCCATTTTCAATCTTGACATCATGAAGCTGCGTCATCCTTAGGTAGCTTTGTTTTCATGCATTCTGAAAGTTGATACGTTCGAATAAAGGCGAGGAGGTAGTACGAACCTTTCGTGATGGATTTATGATAATCTTGAAAAACGTCTTACACGACACGCCCTCTGGAATTATTTCTCTTGGAGGCATAATGAACAATATGCTAAGAAACAATTGTACTTGCTATTAAGTTGATACTTGTAAACTTGTTATTATTAAACATGAGAAATTGTCTATTTATAGATCAAGAAAAAAGCTTTCTACACATTTTCTGCTACCCCTACACATTTGAATGTCAATGGTGTAGAAGGGATGATAACCGAGGAAGATTTGACAACATTATTTGAAATGACTAGGCATGAGGACGTAAATTGTATCGGCGATTATCCGACGGGGTGGTGAATTGGCCCCTATCGGACAAAAGAAGAATGTGCTGAGTCTAAAATAATAATTGTAGAAACACGTCAATCTGAAGTTAGTTTATAAGTACAACTTAAATGAGGGTAGGAAAGTTTGTGTCGAAAATTAGTTGATGAATTTTATTTCACTTTCTATTGAAATCAATGCTTGAACTTATGTAATACAAATGTTAGCTACTTGGAAAACTCTCTTGAATGAGAGAAAGTTAAGCTGTCACTCATATAATCCTAGAACACATTTCCATCATAGAAATAAGGCACCCTGTCTGCGCTGATCCTACTCGCATTTGTTGGTGAATGTCAGGAGTCCTTGTTTTGGAATGTCATAAGTTTGGTTAGAACTTAATGGCTAAGTTGGAAATATATTTGTGGGATATGGCGTTGCGTTCTAAGTGGGAGATTTATGAGCTATATGAGGTAGTGAGGAGCAAGTTTGAAAGTACAACGGATGTAAAGCCCAGTCTGCGCTAATATGGTGGGTACAGTGCAGGGGCGGGGAGGAGATGTATCCGTTTCTCAAATTGGAGGCATCAGCGTCGCAGCCAGCAGAGAGGACCCAATGTTGAAACCACAGAGTTCCTAGTTAATACTTTGAAGAAGTTGCTTGAGGAGAACATACTATTGAAGAATGAGGTGAACGGGATGAAGACGGAGATAATCACGTTGTGTCCGGATGTTGATGTGATGAAAGACAAGGATGAGAGGATGTTGAACGAAATGAAATCGATGAGGATCCATATGGGTGGGATGCACAACGCGATGCAAAGGATCGCTTTCCATTTTAGCTCCGCCTCCGCTGGCGACCTCAGGTGGGGCTTCGGGATGATGCAGCCTCACTCCCACGGCCCTGCGATGATGCCACATTGGTAAGAACTTGAAGAAAGCATGAATGAATGTGTTTATGTTTCTCATGTATGGTGTTATGGTTATTGAATAATGTTTTTATTTATGTACTTTGATGTTTGAACAATTTACATTTCATGTTATGTTTGAACTTGTTGGTTTAAGCTTAGATTATCCATGTTTGTCGTACATTTAATATGGTATTGCTTAGTAGTTTGTTATGTTGTGAATGTTTTAAGCGGAGGTTTTAGTGTTAGTTTAAGTTGTGGCTTGAGGTTGTCGACTTGTAGTGTGAATGTGTTAGGAAAACACACATGTTGTGAAAGTTGTATTTTGCGGGTTTTTACGCCATAAGCGTGGTACCGTTTAGTTGGAGCAGTGCCCATTTCTTGTCTCGAGAAAAAATCCATTAATTATGGGTATTAACGTGGTACCGTTTCATATAAACGGTACCGCGCGTTAATAGGGGAGCATCAATTTGGCCGGGCGAATACCGCGAATATTGGGTGGGCTTGAAGCTGGGCGGGGCCACAGGGCCGTCCATTTAGCCCCCGCGTCCCACTTCTTAGCAGGGCCCGGGGGCCTTTAGTCAGGCCTAGTAGGCCGGGGCCGAATCCGAATCCGGGTGGATGGGCGGGCCCCGGGCGACCGGTTGGGTTCGATGCATTGGGCACGTCTAGGTAGAATGGTAGTTGAAAAATATGATGGACATAATAAGGAGCAATTGATCCAAAATCAAGCTGGACTTGAGTAGTTTCTAATTTTATACATTTAACAACTAGGAGCTTTTCGTTCTGTCGGACCATTTCGATATCGCCTACAAAAATTCGTGTTTAACCTCTTGAGGTCTTATCGAGTTGATTCGAAAATACAAAATGGCTCGAAACTTCGAGAAAATGTTAATCCCAACGAGTTACCCGATTCTCATTCGAACTAGACTCATGGAAAATGATGCACTTGTTTAATTTCATTCATCTTGTATTTATTAATCCTCTATTTGAGGTATAATGAAAGAGAGTCTCATTTTCAATTAAATTTCATATCCATTCACCTCAACTATATAATACTCTTATTTTAAGACAATCAACTCGATTCATTTTAATATCTTCATCAAAATTAGCTTTTAAATTTTATCATAATCTAGATGACTAGATTCACGTCAATCCAAATTTACTACTTTGGTCCTCTCACCATATTAGAAAATCAAAGCTAATAAACATTTAACCAATATCTAATACTTTCCGGATTTTTTACTTGTTATTCTAACAAATTTTTTTGTTTTGTTTTTTACTTGTCATTCTATATTTTCTATGCATTTTTGTGTTTACTTTCCCTCTTATATCCATAAACATTAAATGTATTTGAGTCATTTTTTCTTTTTTAATTTAAATATTTTATGAGAATCTGTGTAGAGTCAAAATTCATTCTATTATAAATGAGGGTACAAAAATAAAATAATAATATTTTTTAATAGTTGTGTAAAAAGAATTTAAAAAATCAGGAAGTATTAAATGCAGCACTTCCTATTCAAATTTTAAAGTAGTCAAGGGTAAAGCGGAATTAGAGGTCTTCTTCTATGCATGCAACGTTAGACACTATGCAATAACAACAAACACAAACTAATTTAAGCACTCCCTTAATAATAGATTCAAAATATATATCAAACAAAATTATATATTTCTCATATCAAAATTCAAGATTTTTCCAAGACAAAGCATACAAATAATCATAGACAATTATATATTTTTCCATAACATATATGAAAATTATTATTCTTGTTTTTTGATTAATACTAGGAATTTGTTGTGATAATATTTGTGCATTGATCCATAATTTTGGGACAAATGAGTTGTTTGTTCCGACAATGAAATATTTTGATCTGCATGGTAATACTATAAGTTGGTTTGTTATGATATTGTAATATGGTATGGCCCTTTTTTTGCCTTGGCATAGAAAACATCACCAAACCATTATCAACACCAGCAAGTAGACAATAATATGTCCATTTTCATAGGTCGCGGAGCTTCAAAGGTTCGTCTCTTTTGTCTTTATTATGTTTCACCTTTTGGAAAATTTGCATTTATGATATTTGAAAGTACCCCTTTGATTATTAGTAGAATTTGATATTTTGAAAGTACTCTTTTGGTTATTAGTAGAATTTGATATTTTGGAAGTACCCTTTTGATTATTAGTAGTATTTGATATTTTGAAAGTACCCTTGATTATTAGTAGTATTTGATATTTTGAAAGTACCCTTTGATTATTAGTAGAATTTGATATTTTGAAAGTACCCTTTTGAATTTTGATTATAAGTAGAATATGATATTTTGAAAGTGCCCTTCTGATTAATAGTAGAATTTGTGAGGTATGTTGATATTGTTTTATGATTGTTCTTATGATGAGAAGCTATGGAAAAGAATTTGTACAGAAGTGTTGGTGGAAGCGAAATTGTTAGTCGAGAACTGGAAATATGTTCTTGGAGGTCTTATATTTCAGGTATGTATGTACTTCATTTGAAGTGGTGTGTTGTTCTTCTGCTAAAGATGATATATTATGTCGAAAGACAGAATAAATCTAGGTGATTCATTTTGCCTTATGAATACTTAGGTTAACATAACAATGGCAGGAAATTTAAGGATGAGTAGAAATTGCGATTTTGATGGTTTAGCAATACCCGCGGATGAGTGACAATTGTGATTTGGACGGTTTAGGAATACTCGTGGATAAGTGAAAATTGTGAGTTTGATGGTTTAGCAATAGGAGTGCCATTGGAAGCTAGAAATCACCAAGTGATTAGGATTTTAGGACACATGGTTTGTGTTCTTATGAACTTTATTTTTGTGTTCCATACTGAGGTGTAGCTTGTAATTAGCCATTAAAATCAGGAGTCTTGAAAAAGTCCTGTCTGACTGTAAGCTTCAAGCCATTTTAAACTGATTCATTTGTTTTGTGATTATTGGTCGACGCTTGCTCGTGAATTGTATATGTTTTACAGTTAAAGAAAGACATTAACTTTTTCTAATTTGAAATTTTTATAGCTTATCAGCATTTTGTAGTTTGCATATTAGCTCGCTAGCTAGGCCTAGATAAAATTTTATACTATAAAATAATTGTGTTGATCACCTGTTTTGGGTATCTCTCTGTATTACTGCAAGTATTAAGTGGTCAAGAATTGTGGTTAAAAGCTCTTTTCTCACATTTTCTTGATAATGTCATTTTATTATATGCTCTGAAGGGTGCGGGGATGGAAGAAAATAGGACTTCTATGTTCTGACATTTCCATCTACTTTTTCTTTCTTCAGTACATTCATGGGGTGGCTGCTCGAGGTGTTCATTATTTACATCGTCCTGGACCAATCCTCCAAGATCTTGGGTTCTTTCTGCTTCCTGTTAGTATGATCGAAGCCTCTTTGCATTCCTTGTATATGCTTACGCCTAGTTGGAGTTAGATATTGACTTATTGCTGTAACTTGTAGGAGTTAGGCCCTGATAAGTTCTTCATCAGTGAGGTCACCTTTAGCTTCATGTTCCTGTCTTTTGTCCTGGTGAGTGTGCTTACTCTAGCCAAGATATATTGGCGTTGGCCTTTCCTAATGCACTTGGTCCGACTGATAAATTCATTAACATATTTCTTCTATAGGGAAGATTAGTTTCCCGTCGTTATGAGTGCCTAATTACTATGCTCTCATGCAGTGGACTTTTCATCCCTTTATTTTTAAGAACAAGAAGATCTACACGGTGCTTGTGTGGTGTAGAGTCCTTGCATTTTTATGTGTAAGTCTCCTTCCATGGCTGGCTTTCATTGTTTACCTCTGATTGTCTCACAGGAGAGTTTTGAGTTCGAAATGGGAAATCACTGTATGCTCTTGTTTTGTAATTATTGAAAACCTTTTTCTCAGCTTCTCTTATTGGAAATGAGAAACACATGTCATTCTCTTATTCATAATCTCCTGATTAGTGAGTGATGCATTGCAATGATTCTAATGTCTATCTTGATCACATGTTTGGTAAAAGTGACATGATTTTAGGGGTCTTAATCCAAATCTTGTGCTTCTTGTTTGTAAGCGCGCATGTGTGACGTTTTTTCGTTCTAAAGTTTCTCTGTTGTAAACTGTTAGCATTTTAAGTTCCTGATGCAGCTTGCTTCTTAATTTTTAGTCGATACAGATTACCATGTCAACTGCCTTTATTGTTTAATCTTGTTACCATTACAGGTTTGTCAAGCTCTTAGGATTATGACTTTTTATTCTACTCAGCTTCCTGGTCCAAGTCATCATTGTCGCGAGGTAACACCATTTCTTTTGTGAGCAAGATCTTAGTGAACTGTTTTGATCCTCTTATATGTTAACATTCTATTGTCTTCCTTTATCCTGCTCTCAGCAAAATTTGTTGGTATTTTTCAGGGCTCAAAGCTTGCCCGACTTCCTCTACCTAAACATTATTTAGAATTCCTCATTATTAACAGTAAGCCTATTTTTTCAGGTTATTGGAAACCATTATGTATTTTTGTGCTCTAACACGTCATCTACGAAATTGCAGTTCCCCAAGGAGCCCTTTTTGGTTGTGGGGATTTAATATTCTCATCCCACATGATCTTTTCACTTGTATTTGTGCGAACATATCAAAAGTATGGGTCATTAAGGTAACTTCTCGCTGCTATTTGTATATATAGATCTATGCACTTATATGGATGTTCTCTCAAGTGTAAGATCCTCACAAGCTTTAATCTAAAGCCCCTTGATCATGAAAAGTTTATGCATTTCACTTTTGTTAATAACTATATGCGCAGATTTTCTTAGTTCTTAATTGGTCAGGGATGTTAATGTGGTGGTGTCTTGTGATTACATTTGACATGATAGTTATTCAATTTCGGTTGCATATATCAGTTGCAATGGAGAAAGTGCAACATGTTCTGCATCCTTTCATTGGTGTATCCCTTACGGAAGCTTTAAGTCAATTTTCAGGTTTATAAAGCGATTTGCATGGTTACTAGTGGTGACACAGAGCCTGTTGATTATAGCATCTCGGAAGCATTATACTGTGGATGTTGTAGTGGCATGGTGAAAACATAACTACAGCAGTTTGTTTGTTTACTTTTTCTTGAGCTTCAACAATATATAATTGAATTAGCATGATGTGATTTTATTTCAGGTATGTCGTTAATTTGGTAGTTTTCTTCATCGACAAAAAATTGCCAGGTTACCCTCAAAATCCAACATTGTTATACAGTTATTGACATATATGTTTTTCATTGAAATTAAAAACAAGGGATATTGATATCAAACAATGCTTTCTTGTGCTCAGAAATGCCGGATCGATCTGCTTTGTTGCTACCTTTTAACAAGGTCAGCAGGGGTAAAGAAGAAAGCCTCAAACCTTTGAGTGGCAGCTGTGGGGATTTAACTGATTGGGTATGACATTAAAAACATAGTTCATGTTTTGTTGCTCGTAGTCGGGTCATGTAATCAACAACGCCTGTTCTGATATTAATTATGCATTTCCCAGAGATATCGATCACTGGCTAATGGAAAGACAGCAGAAGAAGGAAGTAATGTACATATTGATATAGGTAATGGTGTATAAGTGATAGAGAACAGTTGCTCAATTTTCCAGCCTTCAAAATAGTTGCCGTGACGACTATCAAATGGTGAGTTTGGCAGAACTTTATTGTTGGAGCTTGCAGTTAGTGATGGTAGATTAGGTGTTGATAGGAAATGATAGTGCCTCTGAGGTTCAAGTTAAAATTCTGTAATTTCTTTTTACACATTAGTTCAGGCAATGGTTATTAACATTGTGGTGCACCAATTCATAAATTAGTAGCAACAAATTAAAGTGAAGTGTTACAATTATGAATAATATAATTATAATAAATTGAAATTTATAATTTATAATTTATAATTTAGTCAAATCAAGGTGTCCCATAAATTCAAACTTGTTCAAGCACGCCATTACAAATGCCCACATTTCAAGTCAATCACCAAAAGAATCAATAAACAACTGCAGTCTTTCTTGATGACTGACTTAATTTAGTGTCAATTATTAGCACGCCAATGACTACAAAAATGCTACCCAATAAACTATTGCATGTGGCAAACTTAGTATATTTTTTTATCCTAGCTTGTTAGGAGTATATATAATACATGGTAACACTACACTTAGCTCACACACAAACTTAAACCTTTTGTTTTCTATTCAATACAGTCTACATTCTTCATCACCCCCCCCCCCCCCCCCCCAAAGAAAAAAAATGAGTAAGCCTATGTCCTGGATTGATGTCCATCTGCCAGAAATGGCTAGGCCATATGCGCACCTTGCACGGCTAGATAAACCTATAGGCAGTTGGCTACTTGCTTGGCCGGCTTTTTGGTCCGTCGCAATTGTGACAGATTCATTAAGTCTCCCTGAGATCATGAAATTGTTAGCCATGTTTGGTTGGTGGGCAATCTTGATAAGAGGAGCTGGATGCACCATTAATGACTTCTTCGATAGGGATTTCGATAAGAAGGTGGAGCGGACTAAATCTAGGCCACTAGCTAGTGGTGCTCTATCACCAGCTCAAGGACTCTGGTGGCTAGGAGTTCAGTTGGTTTTAGGATTAGGTGTTCTGCTACAAGTGAACACCTTGACTTTCTTTTTGGGATTTATCCATGTGCCATTGGTCTTTGCATACCCTCTTATGAAGAGGGTAACATATTGGCCTCAAGCCTTTCTTGGTGTGATGATCAGTTGGGGTGCTTTCATGGGTTCAACTGCTGTTACAGGAAGCATCAACCATAGTGTTGTCCATCCTCTTTATATTTCCAGTTTCTTTTGGACCCTTGTATATGATACAATATATGCACATCAAGATAAAGAAGACGATGCAAAAGCAGGGGTGAAATCAACTGCTCTAAGGTTTGGAGATTTAACAAAACAATGGGTTTCTGCATTTGGCATAGCAACCATATTAGCTCTTGCACTAAGTGGATACAATGCAAACATTAGTTGGCCATACTACATTTTCTTAGCCATTGCTGCTGGCCAATTAATATGGCAAATATCGACGGTAAATCTATCATCTCCAGCGGATTGTGGCCGGAAGTTTGTCTCCAACCAATGGTTTGGAGCCATCATCTTTGCCGGCGTCATACTAGGGAAGCATTTTGCTTAATATTTACAAATTGTATTGGTAATCATCAGTAGGTTTAGTGATAAAAAATGTTGCTCTTGTAATTTTCTTGTTTTGATATGAATGATTGAATGATATACTCATCAGAGGCTTATAGTATTCAGTTTGTTTTCACAATTGAAAAAAGACATTCCAATTAAACCACAGACAATTTTACAGTTACCAAAGGTAGGATAAGTGGGGCCATTGTTAAGTGAAAATGTTACAAGCCTTACAATTATTCCACAAAATGCCAACTTAATCTAAGCCCTGCATGATCATCAACCAAGAAAAAAATCGCATAGATTTGTATGGAAGAATTGATTCAAATTCTCAAACTAGCTTCTGAGAAGCTTAATCAGCAATAAAAAGGCCAAATAAATCGAAAATGGTAACAACTACTATTAGTAGATGTGCAAACAATGGTGGCGGCCGGAGAATGCAAGGAGCAAGTGGAGGTGGAATTTTGAAGTGCATGGCAGTGGAGTCGGCTTCCTCAGTGGCTCAGGCAAAGAGCAAGAGCAATGCATCTGAGATTCAGACTTTGACAGGTTGTTTTTTGTTTTTTTAAGCCTAGCGGTCGAGGTTTTGAACCCTGATTGCTACCATTACATGTGAGTGTTTAACCGCTACACCAAATGCCGACCCCTTGGCAGGTTGGTTGTTGAAGCAAGAACAAGCAGGTGTGATTGATGCTGAGCTTACTATAGTCCTTTCCAGCATTTCCATGGCATGTAAACAGATTGCTTCTTTGGTTCAAAGAGCTAGCATTTCTAACCTCACTGGGGTTCAAGGGGCTATTAATATCCAAGGAGAGGATCAGAAGAAGCTTGATGTTGTCTCCAATGAGGTTTTGCATTACAACAATAAAATGTTCTTCAGCCTAATTTTGCTGAGAGGGTTGACTTCTACAAGATTTAATAAATGCAATGGAGGTAATAGTGTATTTATTTTGTCAAAATGAAAACCAAATAATTACATTAAGATGGAAGGAATGAATTTGAAGTACTTCCACTAATCCACTTAATATTTTTGCATAACTTCATTACTAGCGATATGAAACATACCACGTCATGGGGCTCGATCTAGCGTAGTCGGTTTACCCAATCTTACCCTGATATAACGGAAAGATTGTTTTAATTGATCGAGATGAAGTCGCGAAATATTATCTTCTTACGATAGATAAGAAGCATGGAAGTAGTGTAATGCTTGATTTGATTTATTTGGGTATATCTGGTAGGAGAATAATTAAATTCCTAGGAAGATGGCTAAGAGTGTCGGGAGCGAGCGATATAGCTAAGCAGATATCAACTTTTTACGGCCTCTGGTCAATATCTCGGAATAATCTGAGCAGGACAATGGTGAAAATACCGAGAGAGAAGTAAATAACAGGATCTTTACTCTAGGGTTTTTCCAGTGCGTCTGTTCTTTCTTGTAGGAAATCATTAGAAGAGCTACCGATGATTGTTCTGAGAAGTCATATCAAACTAAGCTTCTCCCGATTGAGTAATACTTTATAATTTGGGATTACCGATGACAAAATCGCTCTAGATTTGGCTTAAAAATGATATCTGAATAATCCTGAAATCAGGCTGAAACAATACATTGAATTTGGAACAAAAATTAGAGAGAAATTAGATTTTTTATGGTTAAGAAAATTATATTTAATCTTAAACTTTATCTTTGCGTCTTTCGTAGGGCGATGCAAATAAGCGGAAGCTCTGATAACTCTCGAGAAGCGCCGAGCAACTAACACAGACAGAGCATCAAAATGCGCCAGACCTCCAGCTAGAACCCATAGGGGTCTCGATCCTACATCTCCAAATTTTGAAAATGTCTTCAACTTCAGCAAAGAGTTGAGTGACTGTGAGTAACAATTATTAGTTGATAACAGGTGTTCTCTAATTGCCTGAGATCAAGTGGGAGGACAGGGATCATAGCATCAGAAGAGGAAGATGTCCCTGTGGCTGTGGAGGAGAGCTACTCAGGCAATTACATAGTGGTATTTGACCCTCTTGATGGATCATCCAACATTGATGCTGCTGTCTCCACAGGGTCTATCTTCGGTATATACAGCCCAAATGATGAGTGTCTTGCTGATGTTGGTGATGAAGGAACAGTAAGTTCCCATTTTAATCATCATAAATTAATCAGTCGTTGCACTTTGTCAAAAGTCGAGACTTAATTTTCGAAGTTTGAATTGGTGTAATAGTAGTCCGGAGTTCCAACCTTGTTGCACAAATTGTCTTTTTCGTTCATGCATAGTCCTGGAGTTCCAATCTTAATTGTTGTTAGTATGTAGTAACTTTTATTAATAAAGAGATTATTTGTGCAACAATTTTGTAAATATTATTACATCAATAAAAAATTTCAAGAATTAAGTCTCGACTTTCGTCTTGGGTGTATAGTCAATGTCTAACTTGGCTCAGTGGAACAAAGGTGTATAGTCAATGTTTGTCAGCCAGGAGACAACCTTCTTGCTGCAGGTTACTGTATGTACTCCAGCTCTATAATCTTTGTGGTAACAATAGGAACAGGAGTATTTGCATTCACCCTAGACCCCATGTATGGAGAGTTTGTTCTCACACAAGAAAATATCCAAATACCAAAAGAGGGAAAGTTCTATTCATTCATTGAAGGGAATTACCAATTATGGGATGACAAATTAAAGAAGTACATTGATGATCTTAAGGACCCTTGTCCGTCTGGGAAACCATACTCTGCTCGATACATTGGCAGTTTGGTTGGAGATTTCCATAGGACTCTGTTGTATGGAGGAATTTATGGGTACCCAAGAGACAAGAAGAGCAAGAATGGGAAGTTGAGGCTCTTGTATTGTTGAAGTTAAAGGCATTTTCGAGTTTGGAGATGCAGGATCGGACTCATCGAGGCCAGGGATGCTGGGTGCAAATCTTGTAATAGGCAGTGCGTATAGAGCGTCGGGGGGAGCGTCGAGGCGGTCGAGACCGTCAGTCTCCGATGGGGTCTCGATCGATAACTGAGTTCGGTAGAATAAGTAGGGGATTAGGTCACATTTGTTTTATTATCAGAAAAATTCACGATTCTACAAATTCATTTTGTTCCCAAATTAAATGGGGGATTTGATACCTACTTTGATTTGTATCGTCATATATATCGTTTAAAATTTAAATGCAGAGTCAGATTTGTCGTTGAAATCTTAAATTATAAAGTATTAATCGATTGGAGGGAACTGAATTGATAGGAACATATGATCGTTGAGAGTTCTTTACAGTTGATTTAACGTGACTGACGGGGCGTGCGCGAGGGAGGCGCGTATAAAGATACGGTGTTATTCTTTCGGTATTTTCAATTGTGCATGCAATTGATTCTTTGCGAGATATTAGTAGTAGGTTTGGGTGTTGATATATCTGTTTGGTTATATCGTTCGTTAAAACATGTATGAGTGTGCACCAATAGGTTTCATGGTGGAACCAAAACTGGTGGAAAGGATCAGATGGGCATCAAAGAGTTCTTGATATCAGCCAAGTGAGGTTAGTTTTAACTTTACACAAAACAAGCAGGTAAATTATAATTTAGATTCTGTCTTTAGATTTGATGGGCCGTCCATGACAATGCATGGATTTTTTTATCGCATTTTTGAAGTGGGGCTAGAGATCCTCCATTTTTCAAACTGCAGTGACTATTTGTGCAATTATCTATTTCTCAGAATATTGATATTAGTTTGGATAATTTGTTTAGCAGAACTACTCTATCATGCAACATGTCATTTTAAATAAGTTTCTTTTTTATTTTCTATTGCAGATTCATCAGAAATTCCATTGTACATTGGCAGCCAGGAGGAAGTTGAAAAAAGTGGAAAAATATTTATATTGAGATGAATCAGCAAATGTAAATCTTGTAAAAGCTTGCCCGTCAATTCTTTCTATCAGTTGGCTTAATTCCACTGTAACTAAAGAAACCTATATTCTTTTTGTTTTCTTCTTCTGTTACTACATTTTACATGGAGAAACCAATAAACTTGCTATTCTAAAGCAAATATTGCTAACAGATGCAATCATGAAGTATCAATATACAAATTCCTCAAAGTTTGCAGTCTTACTAGGTTTCTACTAGGAAATGTGGGGGGGAAAAAATTAATTTGTTTGAACAATGAATTTCAGTGGTAACCATTAGCTTGGAACAAGTATAGAAAATAAATTCTCTTTGGTAACGGCGATCCACATCCGCTACCAAATGAGTGCACACCTCGGATTGAAAATGAAGCTTAAATTCTTAATAAACTATGGTCAACCTGTCCATTAGATTAAGGACTGAATTATACCGTCAAGTGTTAACGTACAATCTGGGAATTTCGTTCAATGTTATATCACACTTTTAACGAAGGGTAAAATCGAAATTATCTATACATTAATTTTTTAGCCAACTTTTAAATAACAAAAAACTATTCGGACCAACTTGAAATTTGTAAAATTACTTTACATATTTTTTTTATAAGTAAAATTACAATAATTTTCAATAATTTTCTCAACGCTAACTATTCATTATATTTACCGTACATATCTATTTTGCAAATATTGCCACATTATCCAAAACCAAAAACATCACAAACTCAAAACCAATCAAGAATGAAGCAAGGTCTTCTAACATGGAGTAATCCTTGTCCTCTTTCCCCATTAATAAAACTTCCAACCAAACAACCTCAATTCAGACACCCAACAACCTTTGCATCAGTTAATGAAAATGTCCTAACTGCTAAAGAAAGAAGACAATTGAGGAATGAAAGAAGAGAAAGAAATGTGTATAATTGGAAAGAAGAAGTTGAGGAAAGGCTTATCAAGAAACCCAAAAAACAGTATAAATCTTGGACTGATGAACTTAATCTTGATAATCTTGCTTTTTTGGGTACTCAATGGTGGGTAGTTAGAGTTTCTAGAGTCATGGGTCATGAAACTGCTGAAAGATTAGCTAGAACTATGGCTAGAAACTTTCCTGATATTCATTTTCAGGTAAAGATGCAATTTTTAATACTTTTGATAATTATGTTGATAATTTGATGAACATGGATGGAAATTTTGCTGAATTTTTTGATAATTTGATGAACATGGATGGAAATGTTTCTGAATTTTTACTGTTTAGTACACCCAATATCCTTAAAGATTGTTCAATATTGAATTTTGACTGTCAAAATTTGTAAGTCTTAAGCATTTTTATATACGTTGAATAATATTTGGTAAAAAAATATTAAATGCTAGTATTTCTAATACGATTTATGATGAACATGTTACATTTGATTCAAATCAGAGTTATGTGTGTGTTAATTACGGCTACAAAGTTTGTTAATTCTGACTGTGGAAAATCAAACTAGACAATGTTTTTCAGATGGTGGCAGTGTTGTTATTTGATACTGTAGTCTAGTTATATAGTATTTGAATCTTGTAATGGAAGTTATGTTTGCAGGTGTATGCTCCAGCCGTTCATGTTAAAAGGAAACTAAAGAATGGAACTTTATCGGTAAAACCGAAACCCATGTTTCCTGGTTGTGTTTTCCTAAGATGCGTCATGAACAAAGACATACACGATTTTGTACGAGAATGTGATGGCGTGGGAGGTTTTGTCGGCTCAAAGGTTGGAAATACGTAAGCATTACTCCTATCGACCAGTTCCATCATGGCAATCTGAGAAAAACTTCTCAATATCTTGATGAACTTGATGTCTAAAGTAGGGAATGAGTTTTAAATCTTAAATACTCCGTATCGGGTTATATTGATTACATTCATGTAGAAAGAGTAGGTATAGAACTCATTTCACTTGATTCTTATGCTACGGGTTTGGTGGACTACCTCTGTTCAACTAACTCTTCCGACAATTAGACCTTGAGTTTCTTTTCAACTAAATAGAATTTGAATTTGTTTATGTGCTTTGATGTAAATAGGATGCAGCGTGCTATTACTTTGTTTATTTTAGCCTTAGGACGCCCTTTACCATTACTGAGACAAAACTATTCTTTACTGGAATTCAGAAAGAGACAAATTAATAAGCCGAGACCAGTAGATACTGCTGATATGGATGCAATATTTAAACAAGCGAAAGAAGAACAGGAGGCTGCTGATATAGCTTTTGTAAAAGAACAAGAAGAGGAAGATGCCAGAGCCTCTGATGATGTAGAATCTGTAGCCTCTACCAAGATGAAACGACGATCCAAGAAAGCTTTGAATTCTGTTGCGGCTGTTTCAACAACAGGAACTGACGGGAAACTTCTGAAACCCGAGTCATCTGTTAAAGTTGTTTCTGGTGCTTTTGAAGGATTTTCTGGCATCCTGAAGAAATTTGATACCAAGAAAGGACTGGTAAAACCTTATACGGAGTAACTTTAGACTGGTCTATGAACTCTAACTCACTAGTTTATTTGTTGTTGTCATTTGCCTTATTTATCCTTTTATATCCTATGCAAGGTGACACATTAATCCATCCTGACTTTCTTATGGGAAATTGCATGCAGGCAACTGTTGGGTTTACTCTTTTTGGCAAGGAGACTTTGGCAGACTTAAATATCAATGAAATCGTTGCGGAGTCATAGTAATATATGCAGACCATCGAAAGTCATTCAGCTATCGGTAAACTAAAATGTTCTGTTTGAAGAGTTTTCGCCACTCTCCTTCCCAATACTAAGATTGGGAGTTGTTGAAGTAGTTGCTGCAGCTTCTCCAAGTGAAGTGCAAATCATTTCTAGGAAAGGCTTATTTCGTTAGATTTAATAAACCTCTCAGTGTGCTCAAATCTGCCCTTCTAATTGATGTTTGCAGATATCAATATTCAATAGTGCCCATGGCCATACCCTGGATTTGCCAAGATCATTACCAATACTACTTTTTGTTTATTTATTGTTCAACCATAACTATAGGTTTATTTTGTCAATTGAGATGTCTTGTAGGCTGTAGAGGTCACTTATGGATGATGTATTTGCCTACCATTACGCAAGATCATATATCTAACTTTTTCATTTGAGATGCTTTGTTTTCTTGCAATTTAAAGATTAGTGTGATATTTGAAACCCTTACTTACAATCCTTCTTTTGAATACATTTCTATCAGTGTAGGCAGTTCTTAAAAATTTCAAATCAAAATCGACTTTTGTATCTATAAATCATGAGGTTCAATTTGAGCATTAGGTCGGGAAAAATCCGCTATGCATGGCATCTCCTAAGGATAAAAGATGTTCATTTAGTCCTCAAATGATGATGGATTTGCTAAAACCTTAAAGTACTGAAGTACCTTACTACAATAGCCTAACATGATCACCGGGATATCAACATGTACTAAAGATAAGTCTATACACCATCACCCAACATTGGCAACTACCATCACACCAAATATATATTTGATAATATGAACTTGTTTATCACGAATATTATAGATGTGATATTTAAGTTTATATTAATTCCTTCCCAAAATTTAAGGGAGTTTTTATGCAAAACAGAAATTTCGAAAATGATTCTCATTTTGATCAATTTGAGAGTGACCTAAAGTGAGGGAAAATGACATATCTACCACAAAACAGTAATTTGTTGCGAGGTTTATATTTTTGTCCTTTTCAAATAACGAGCAACATGCTCATTATCATAAGCTTACAATTAGAAATTCACTTGCTCCTAAGCTTATAAACTAGTTTTCCACTTGCTCATAAGCTTATAAGCGTCGGATATCCCATAACTTAGGTTGACAACACCACTTTTATGGAGTTTGAGGTATGCAAAAATTCAAAAGTACCGAACAACTTACTCATTGATGAGATTACATACGAGCAGTGCACTTACTCATAAGCTTATAAACGAGTGAATTACTCTATATAAAAAATGAGATTATTATGATAATTTCCGCTCCTTTATTTCTCTTTTATGATATATATAAGTATTATAACTACTCAAGGATTTTGGGATAGAGGGATTGCTAGATTTACCACAAGTACCTGAGTTGTTGTTGGGTTTGGGTGTGAAATGACTATTTTGTTCTTCTATTTGTAAATATAGTAGTTAAGAAGTTTCATTAAGGACAATATTGTCATTTTACTAAAAAGTTACTATTCTGGTGTACCATTGTAATAATTACAAAGTGAAAACACAAAATCTATTACAAAGTCAAAACCTCATCTTCTCCCAACTAAAATTCTTACATCAATGTATAAACCCTAAACCTTATCCCTCCATTCTCATCTCTCAACAATGTCCAACCTTCTTCTTCTTCCTCAACACTTTCTCTCTCTAACCCCAACTTCATTGACTTTATTCAATAATTCAACCCTTTTCTCACACAAATGTTCCACCCATGCCACGTCATCACCAACAACCACCTCGGACTCTCCGAAACCTCGTAAAACCACTACAAAAAAACCAAGAACCTCAAAAAAAAGTCAACCCAAAAATGAAACAATTAATTTTGAACAAGAATTGTTGTCAACTGAGCAAGAAGTTGATGATTATGATGATGTTCTTGATTTGCCATATGAAAACCCACCTTTGGTTTGTTGTTTTGGTGCTGCCCAGAAGGAGTTTGTGCCCACTGTGAGAGTGTCTACTGAGCAGTTGCATCCAGATATTTATTCAGAGTGGAAAATGCTGCAATGGGATCCTCCGGAATTCGTTAGGGCCCCAGGTGGGCAAGACTATTAGTCCCACACTCGAAAATTTTAAAAATGACATCATAGTATATATTATACTTACTTAGCCAGCGTCGCACGTCGCCGAAGGCTCGCGCAAGCAGGGAGCAGGGTCAAATATAGTGCGCAAAATGTGACCCTGTGTTAACAGGAGGTTGTTTATGAATTGGCCAGGAGAGTGAAATCACCGAACCAAGCATACCCCACTACTTCATTTAAAGTGTTGGTAGCCCAATTAAAAAAATAACAATAATTGTGATTTTACAATTAAAAATAACAATAATTGTGATTTCTGGTTGTCTGAATTTTTTTATTTTATAAAGGATAATATGAACATATCCATTATTAATGTACTAAATCCGTCCCTGCAGGTGGACCACCTTCTAATGTGGCGATTTCGCATGTGAGATTGGGAGGGAGGGCTGCGTTTATGGGGAAGGTTGGAGATGATGCATTTGGGCAAGAAATGGTGTTGCTGATGGATAAGGAGAAGGTGCAGACACGAGGCGTTAAAGTTGATAGCAATGTCAGGACTGGGTGTAGTTATATGAAGATTAAGATTGACGAAGGGAAGATGAAGGCTGAGAAGGTGAAAGAGAGTGCTGAGGATTCTTTGCTTAGCTCAGAATTGAATCTTGCTGTTCTTAAAGAGGTAATAATACTAATCCATAAATAGGCTCCCGCCAAAGCAGGGTAGGGAGGGGTGGGGGGGTCGGATTGTGTGCAACCTTACCCCTGTGATGACATAGAGCTATTTCTGAGTTGATCCAACATGAAAAGAGGTGTAATACTACTAAAGACTAAATTTTTAAGTTCTTATGGATTCATTTTGGTGTGTCTGGAAACTATTGTTGTGTTGAATTTTGGTGCAGATTTATTGAATTTAAAATGAGTAGCTAATCTATAGTAAAACAATGCCAATGCTACATCTCCTTAATGTAATGACTAATGGGAAATGTGACTTACTAAATAACCAATTAGAAGAAAAAACTCAATTTTGACTGTAAATTATTCTTATGACATATAAGCATTTTAGAAACTTCAGCAGTAAACCAGTTGATTTATAATGCAGGGGATATGATACTAAGATTATGCCTTGTTTAAGCTATTTTTCAGTCATTTGACTAGTACCTCTAATGATTATGTTGCATTTTGAAAATTCTGAACCTTCTAATTATGAGTGCTAGTTTATCTTAATCACACATGTGGACAAACTTGATATCGTTGGTGATCTGAATCTCCTGCAGGCAAAAATGTTCCATTTCAATTCAGAAGTCTTGACAGTTCCTTCAATGCATTCATCTCTCTTTAAAGCGATTTCTGTGTCCAAAAAGTTTGGTGGTCGTATATTCTTCGATTTAAATTTGCCACTTCCATTATGGAAATCACGTGATGAGACCAAGGAACTAATCAAGAGAGCCTGGGAAGAAGCGGATATCATAGAGGTCACGAGGCAAGAGCTTGAATTTCTACTGGATGAAGAATACTATGAAAGGAAAAGAAATTATAAGCCTCAGTACTATGCTGAGAGTTATGAAAAAACAAAAAGCCGAAGAGATTATTATCATTACACTCGAGATGAAATCTCTCCATTATGGCATGATAAGTTGAAATTTTTGTTTGTGACTGATGGGACTCTTCGTATGCATTACTATAGTCCGGAATTCGATGGAGTGGTGGTTGGTACAGAAGACGTGCTAATTACACCATTTACCTGTGATAGAACTGGTTCTGGTGATGCTGTTGTTGCTGCAATCATGAGAAAGCTGACAACTAATCCTGATATGTATGAAAACCAAGATACTTTGGAGAGGCAGCTAAGATTTGCAATTGCTGCTGGCATTATATCACAATGGACAATAGGAGCTGTGCGAGGCTTCCCAACAGAAAGTGCCACCCAAAATCTTAAGGAGCAGGTCTACGTCCCCACAATGTGGTAGATCAAATAAGAGCATACGGGTGTTGGCTGCATAGTTGTCTATTCCACCCAACAAGGAAAGAAAGGGTCATTGTTGTGATAAGCATCCAATAGAATTATTCTGGTTATGTTTAAGATTTCCAGTGGAGACCTGCATTCTGTCAGCTGCAATGAAGAGCACAATAACAACTCTGCAATCTGTTTGCATTGAGAAGATGAACTTAATGGAGTGCATTGACTAAAAAGGTGATATTTACTTTTATTTGATTGTACTCACTACTCGTCCCATTCCCATGTAGAGATGACGAGTAGGAAACCCAAATATGACCAGTTTCTATTTTATACTCAGGATTGGTCAACCGTTAATCTTCAACTACCATTTATCCTTCATTCCTTCCATTAGAGTAGTGAGATGAATTTAGCAGCTTCAAATCTTTTTCTTTTGGTGTGGTGACTGTGGTCATATTACTCATGTCTGTGCACTGGTACTAGAGTTGTCAACGAACCGAGCAATTTATTCATTCCTATTACTCTTATGGAGCTGCAAATGACATCCTGATTTTTATCCCTCTGGTAGATTAATGTCTAATATGTCCCTTCGGACTCTAAACTATCGATCTACAAGTTGTGATCTAGGGAGTAACTTCAAAGCTATTTGTATGGCTGCAGCCTGGAAGTTGTAGATCTTTTTGTTCAAAGTACTAAACAATAATATCAGATCCAAAGGAGGAAGGAAGGGGGGGATGCATTGATTTGTTAGTGATAAATTATTTCTGTTATTTCTGGTACAGAGTCCAGATCTTTCAACCTAATTAATTAATTTGGTCCTATAAACATGGAAAGCATCTAACACACCTTTGCAACAAAAAATTTGCATGCCATTTTTATATTCTGGTTTGGTAGGAGTCCTTCAATCAGAATCATTTGCATGTGGCAACTTAAGCAACAAAAATAGCCTATGAACATGTGGGATCATTTTCTCTATTATGGTATGAATCTAGTTGAACCAATTTAATCTCTATCAAGGCAAGGTGATACATTTTAAACAAGTTAAAAGACCATCACAACTTTCATCCCAAGCAATTCTGTCAAGATACTTCGTAAATTATGTAAGTATCACCTTCCGATTCAATAGTGTGATCGAGATCTTAATGCTTAGATTATAACTTGTTGAGTGGGATCCGAATTCATTTTAAATAGAGAAAATATCAAAGAAAGAATAATGAATCGAATAAAAAAATATATGTACGACATAAAATCTAAAAAATTTCTCTACTATACAAGTGCTGCTGCCGTCCAACTTACGTCCTCATACTAGTCAATTAAGCAAATAAATATAATCGACTCTCTGCTTCCAAATGCTCGTATCTTTCCTCATCTGTACTTTGTGAAACCCTTACTTGCCTTCCTCTAGACTTACACATGGTGGATAACTATGTTTGTTGTCACATCTTCTGAAGACCTTTCTCCAGACCAGCATTCTCCATGCTATTGGGCGCTTGTTATAGCCGTTATGTACCTATCTTTGAGACGAGACTCTTAGACTAGGCTTGCGGTCAAGCTGTTGGACGGTCTTTTCCCCCTGGGTTCCATTGCATAGACATCCAGGATAAGGATTGGCATAGAAGTTCTCCTCCAGTCTAGGTATTTCTCCGGCTTCTCTGAGGTAGGGCGCGCCAAGTCTGTCCGAATGCAGCCTTTTCACCTCTGACCTAAAGTCATCCCAAGATATGGCACCATTGTCTAGCATATCAATCAGTCTGACAAAGTTGAGCCTGTGTGGGAAGAATGCAGATATGCCAATAATTAGAAATAACTCAAAAGAAGAGTACAATATAATCATTAAGATATTAGCATATATACATACTTGTCTGGATTTATTGTTTTCTTGAATCCTTCAAATCTTCTATGTCCTTGAACAGCCTTTGCCATATTACCATCATATGTGTAAACAAATACGTCACTTTCAAGAGCCACAATATAATCCAGGGCAGCAAGACGATTTTGGTAGTTGTTGAATGACTCCAACTCCTCCTCTGTTGCAAGACTGGAGTGGTAGTAAACATTAGGGTAGTCCAAGCGGAATGCATCCATGCTATCGTTGCCATAGATTAATCCAGCGACTATGTACACTCTTGTTGCGGATGGATAACCCATGGCCTTGAGAAATGTTGCTGCTTCTCTTGGAGTCATGGGACAACCTCCTTGCTGTCTCCTTTCCACGCTGTCGATCTCTTTCTCTTTCCAGTGCTTCACCTCGTACCTCATTACACGAAGCTCCTCAGTCTCTGCAGCCGTCAAATTGTGGCTACAGCCAGTGAACGCAAGCATATCTTTCTCATATCTGTAATACTCAACAATAATCCTTTAGTTATCAGCACCAAAAGATTGAGAATTTGATGTCATTGTCTCAAAATAATTACCTTAAATGAAGAGCAATATACGGTTCACTATCATTCCTCAGTCTATCGACGAGTTTTCTTGCAAGCTCCTCAATGTTGTCTCTAAATCTTAGAGCCTCATAATTGGCACGACATCTAAGCTTCTGGATGGAAGGGGGTAAGCCATTATTGGCAAGCCGAGAATCGGTATGGGTAAATTTAATAACCTTGTGCTTTTTCATCACTGACAGAATCTCTCCCCTATAGTAACTTGCCTGCACAGATAGAGCATATGACATTGAGCTTCACTGCTAGCAAAATCCAAAATAAATCTTCAAACTAGAAAAGCTTTTCGGTTTACCTTAGACCAAGAAACAGGTGCCTTTAGAAAGGGCTTCATTGATGCATATCTAGGAGGTAAAGAATCTACTACCTCAATATCATCTTTCAAGACTTCAATGAAGTGCCTCGAGTCAAATATATCCTTAAAATCACTATAAAGATACGCGGTTGTTAGGAGAAGCATAATCAAGCGAAAACTGAGCTCAGATACTACAATCTCCTTTTATACAATACCTTGGATCAGTCCAAAACGAATCATGATCAAGAGAAGGTAGAACTAAGGAGGCATTCATGATCTTTGCTATAGCAACCATATCACATATCTGCATTAAATCATTGTAAGCTTCAAATAAGCGATTTTCGTTTATACTTTCAAACCAAAAATAAAAAAAGACAATGCTGCAAACAATTCAGAAGCAAGTATATTCGACTCACTCCCGTTCTCATTTGATTCAATCCACCATTGGCATGAACCAAAATATATCCATTAGTTCGTATGTCCGTCCCTGAAAGTGTTTTAAGCATGATTATAACAAAGAAAACCAAAGATTACTAATTGATGGACTATTAAGAATGCCAAGACTTTGACATACTTATTCGATTTGTCGGTCGAGCAATGCACTGCTTAAAACCATTGCTATTAGGCTTCATCCATATTTCTGGAACCTGTCAACATCAAATTACACCAATGAACAACTTATCTTATTTCCCCTACATTTAACATTATGCATTAGCCTGCATTTATCAATCTTGTATTCATATCTACGATATGTAACAGAATATGTATCATCATTTCTTCTAGTACTTAACAAAATACCAGAATTGGTCAACAAATCAGAGGGCAACTAGTCAACTTTCAGATCTCAATATGAACACACCCACCATCTCCAACTGGTCTGAAAAGTCGGCTAGGGAATATTTGACTGAAAATACCAATCACATATGGAGTTTTTTTCATTTTATTATTAGGGTGAAAATTGTGTTGAATTTTGCAATGAGAACTCAGAGGAGAACAAAAAGTCAAAAACTCTTTGTTCATCTTGCTGCAAACTATGTTCATACATATCATAAAACAACCAACTCTTTTCCAAAATTATCGGCTCACAAGAGCAAAAATACCATAAACTTCAAGTATTCCAAAGAAAATGGAGTAATAAGAATAATCTTTAGTTAATTAATTTCAAGATTAAAATACAACTTAAGATAAATGGTTTCCTATAGAAACGGAAAAACAAATCTGGAAATCTCTAGTTCACAAAACACATCACAATTAACTCTTCCATGGTATCGAGAACAGGATCTCAAGGGGCTGCGCTGTTAGTGTGACCATTTCACAATTTTTGGAAAACCAAATCTAGGATGTTATGATAAACCAAAACACTCGAAAAAAAATTGAAAAAAACCCGGGGGAAAAGTCAAAAACTCACAGGAAACTCCTCCATTTTTCGTTTCTGAAGAGAACTTGAAGATTGAGAATCAACCATAACTCTTTGTGCATTAGACCAATCATTCTTGAAATTCCGAAGAACCAAAAATGCATTTTCCCTACGACTCATTTTACCATTAACCTCAACTTGACCACCCATCATGATGGAAAACTTCAAAAAAACAGAGAAAACAACCATTACCAACAAGAACCCCAAAACTTTCCTACCCATGTTCCTCTTTAGCCTCAAGAAATGCATGATCGAATCGAAAAACAAACCGAATTCATTAACCGTTAAAAACCATTTTTCCGGCAACTTTTTACGTCCCAAAATGTATTTTATTACCGGATGATGTTGTGCATGGTGATGGTTATGACATGTGTATTCATCGTTTGTACATTGTGCATTAGAACAAATGTTGCATGTATTAATTGAGACATGATCAGTTGTTTGGTGGAGATGATCAATGGAGGATCTCTCGTAGTAGTAGGCGCGGCGGTGGTGGGGGGTAGCTGGGGGAGGAATGGTGGCGGAGGAGGTGGAGGTTGGGGTTGTGACAGGGGTTGACATTTGGTCACGTAAAAATGTGATATTTTGTGTGAATATTAAGGAGGGAAATAAGGAGGAAAAAGAGAATATTTAGTGATTTGGTTGGAGGATTTTTGAAGGGGCGAAAGAGGAGGGAGTTGCTATTTCCGCTCTCTATGTTATCTACCACACTTACCTATGCGTATCTAATGTCAATCACTTGTCTTGCGGCTATATAATCCCATTTTGAGTTTGTTATACTAATTCCGTACATAAAAAAGGTTACATTTTAACTTTTTTAAATTTTAATAATTGAAGATATTTTGTTAAACTTTTTTAATGATCATTTTTCGCTTAAAATATTATAAAAACCTTGAAAGCAAAATATTTACGATCGGATTATTTATTGAAAAGTTAAAAAGTCAAAATGTGACAATCTTTTAGGAAAGAAATAGTATTTTTTAAAATCGATTGATATTCATAACAATATATTGATATTTTCTTAAAAGATTTGTATGGAGGGAAAACAAAAGAAACTTATATTCAAAAAGTAATTTAAAAATTTGTAAAAATTCAAATATCTATCCACAGATAAATTTTAATTAAGATTATTCCACATTTGATAATTAATCAGATTAAAAATCTATCAGATTATATATGGAAATTACTACTAAAATTGAGAATAAGTAATACAGATTTACTTGTCTCCAAGCCTAGAATATGTTCTATATTTTACTCTTTTTTTAATTGCTTGTGTTTTGTCATTATTTGTTTTTGTCTGGGATGCGAAAAGTAACATTTTAACGTTACAATAAGATTGATACTTATGGGCGGTATGGCAATTAATAATGGGAAATTTAATGATGTGTAGGAGTATATAGTAACAAGTTTATATTTCAAAGTTATACGTTGATATGCTTAAAGAAGGGCGTCTCGCACGGTTAGTCCATCACCAATGTCATCATATCATCATGTCTATATAACCGTTAACAATTTATTTTATAATTATTGGCATAAGTTATGTGTTAATCATAATAAAAGAGCTAACTATGGACTCACTGTTTGACATGAATGTTCGACGCATTTTCTTTCTATGTTCTCTTAGTGTATTCCATATTGATTAAATGTATATTATACATGGATTTCATGATTATGTAATTCATCAAATACGTGATATACAATATTACAAAGAATATTGTACATTAAATGAACATGGATAAACCGAAGATATATATACCATTTTTTTCGTAAGAAATTGAGCGAGGTAAAATTATAAGATAGAGATCATTATTCTTCATAATCATAATTCAGTTCCATTAATCATAAATCATAAAAGCAGCATATGGGTGTTAGCTTTATAATGTCGGCAGAAATCCAAATCTTAGGAAAGTAGATTGTGCCGTTGCTCCTGGCACCTTATTAGGAGATCAGAAATGATTTACAATATACGATACACCACTCCTCATTTGTAGACAAAAGCATAATTGATTCACATGTTTTTTCAGTATTCATTCAATGATAGATCTAGTATACTGATAAAGAGTTTGAGTGTTAAATATTAGTATCTTAGTTTCTTCATACGGTGTGGATTTGAGTCACGTAAGTGACAGAATTTCGTATTGAAGTGGTTCAAAGGGAAGCTCAAGTCTCCTGACCAATTGAGGCACATCCCGCAATTTGATTCTTACGCGTAGCTCAAGGATATGAATAACGTAGAACCTTTAGTTTGAGAGTTTCAAATTTTTAATATATATTACACAACTGCACGTAGAGTAGTAGGGATACTTGTGACATAAAAAGCTAGATTGTATTATGTGAGATATTTTAACTGTATAACATAGGGAGTAACAATTATCGTATTATATAAAAACTCACATTTATGATATACGATTTTAATTATCATAAAATCAATATTTATTTACGCTTTATTTTGTGGTATTATTCCCTATCAATGTTAGCCAAATCAAACTAAAACAAGTCTTATTCATCCCAATAAATAAGGTTGGGTCGGTTATATGAATATGATGTCTCTAATTATTTTTGTGTTGATTCATCTAAACTATTAAGCCATAAATTATAGCTTAGCTTCTTCGAACTAATAGTATATCTTTGTCCAGTTTTCCTTCGAGTTACTTTTATCTCTACATCCATTCGCCATTATCATAATTTTCACATATTCTACAAGAAAGTTAGGGTGCTTAAAGGTATGGTGCTATTAACATGCTTAAATGACCTATTTTGTAATTTTTAAATTTTTATGGACTTGTTTAGTTATTTTTAAGTTCTTAGGGGCCAAACTATAAAGTATATATATTATTACACTACAAGAGAAAAGACTAAAAACGACACGCGAATATGTCCTTCTTTGTTGTTTATACTGTTTATGCTACGAGTTTTGCAATTTTTACCTTGTCGCATATAAGTCGTCGCGTTTGCTATATTTGTCGTATTTTGTCGTTGTTTGACATCATCCGGAAGGGTCAAAGTTTGTCGTTGTTTGACGTTTGCCTAATCATGCTTTGTTTAACTAATTAATTAAGCATTTGTCGTATTTTGTCTTTTTAATGCAAAACGTAGTTCGTCGTATTTTGTCCTTTATGGTTATAAAGATACAAAAAAATTAATTTAAAAATAGATCTTCTTTATCGTAATTTGTCGTGTTACGGTAAACATGGTTTATCATACTTTGTCGTGTTAGAGTAAATTTTTTTTGTCTTATTTTGTCCTTTAAACAAATAAAAAATAATAATTTCAAAATAAAATCTAATTTGTCGTATTTTGTCTTTTTAATGCAAAACATTTTGGTCGTATTTTGTCCTTTATGATTATAGAGATATAAAATAAGTTGTTGTAGATTGTCTTTTCTGAATATATTTATTTGTCTTATTTTGTCCTTTAAACAAATAAAAAAAAACAAAAAATTAATTTCAAAATAAAATCTACTTTGTCGTATTTTATCTTTTTAATGCAAAACATATTTGGTTTTATTTTGTCCTTTATGGTTATAGAGATATAAAATAATTTGTCGTATATTGTCTTTTATGAATATAGAAAAAAAGGAAAAAAATAATTTACAACTTGTCATTGTTTGTCGTATTTGGTTTAAAAACATCAAAAAAAATAATGCAGCCCGAAAGCTAATAAATATATTTTTACAATAACAAACATCAATGCAAAAGCCAATAAATATGGTAATTCAATTCAAAACAAGTTAGTACAAAACACAAAAGAAACATAATACTCAGTTTTTGCAAATATTGGGATGATGAAATAACTACAATTATGAAACAAAACACAAAAGAAAGAAAAAATTAGTGCTAGTTAATAATCAAATAAAATAATTATGAAACAAAACCCAAAAGAAATAAATAAATTAGTGTAAGTTGATAATCAAATAAATACTCTTCAAGAAATTTTAAATAGAATAACAAAAAAAGGAGAGGGGAAAGAGAAGGGGAGGGGGTTTAAGAATAAATAGTATTAAAACGAAAGACGAATTAGGACAAACTGGTAGTATTTCGTCGTCTTTGTGGTTAATAAATTTTAAATTACGATTTTTTTATTCTTAAGATGATTAATTATCAATAAATTGAATTCTCTATATATTTTTAATACAAATCAATGACGTAATACGACAAATTGCATTTGCAATTGAATTTTTCTAAAATCTGCTTTAATATACTACAAAATGTGATGCATTTGTCGTTTTTTGTCTTTGTTTTTTGACCAGAATAAAAAAAAAGGGTTTCAGCCAAATTTTATCGTGTTATGTCGTTGTTAATAAACGACGAGTTGGAAACTCATAATTTTTGTGCAATTCTCCAGTAGTGTTATACTCCGTAATTCTTATATTATTGCGTTATAAAATTTAGCATTTGTGAGTATCTTGTATTTTAAAAGAACAAATTTTATTAAGATTTTTAATAGCACCCTAACCATTCTACATATTCAATACATGCATTGGACAGAAAGCGTGTCTATAAAAAAAATTGCTTGGCCAGCATGTCTAAGTATTTTAAGGTCGGCGGATTAGTGTGATTGATTAAAAAACGATGCACATATTATTCCAATTTTCATATGCCGGCTGGGAAATTAAACTATAGTTTGATTAGTTAACGCATTGAATAATCAAGCATGTATAATAAGAGGGAGACACGTATCCATTTTAAATTCTACTCACCTTCTTCAACTATCATACGCCATTTGCCTAAACAAGGCCAAACAACGTTGTCTAGCACTAGTCCAATTCCTAATGTCCCAATCAATGCATGTATTATTTCACAATTCATGTCTAACATAATAAATATTATACTAATAATAGAATAATTAAGTGTCATGTTTCAATGTGTTTCTTTTAATTTTTTAGTAAATTATTATACTTTTAATTAATTAATAAGATGTTACATGTGTGTATGATAAAGAAATAAAAGAATGAGATGTATTCTGGTACATACATACATAGAATCTCAAGGCATATAGTGTCTTCAACCCTCTTCTCTCTATATATACATACATGCACACCAAAATTGGTATAGGTAACTTGTAGGAGAAAGGGGAATTAAATGTGAAAAAGCTAAGGGAATTAAATGTGAGAAAGTAGTGTATATATCACATTCGTTATCTTGGACATGAGAATTAGTGGAAGAACGATGAAGACAAATTGAAAATGTTGTGGGGGATATAACTTACTTTTCTTGGATGTTTTTTTAAAACTACTAATTAATTTAGAGGTTGACGATTTGATAGTGATTTGTAGTTGATCTCAAAGTTTTTTTTTTTTTTGTAAATTGTTTTGATTAGTTTCTAACATGTTAATGATGTTCATTCTACTCCAATAAATTTTACTTTTAAAATGTTTATTTAACATATTGAATTAGAATAACCTCTCAAATTTTGGGTTCTTAATATAATCGATTTAGTGATTAACAAATCAATACGGAGTATGAAACATGTTTTACAACAAATTTTGGGTTCTTAATATAAAAAGCCAGAATTTGACTGTTGTAAGTTGAATGAAATTTTATTACTTCTACGTTGCACATTAAAGAAAGCATACAAAAAAGTTCATACTCCTCCGTTCCATATTATGGTGATCATTTAGCCAAAAATTAATTTATATTGAGTTAGGAAAATTACTATTATACCCTACATAATATATATAATTACTTCCAAAAGCAAAAAAAAATCTCTAAATCAAAAAAAAAATTATTAGGGTTAAAAATGAGAAAATAAGTTCAAAAGTACATTAGATTCCAAAACAATTAACTATTATGAAAAAATATTTTTTTACTACAAAATCACATATTATGAAGTGAAGTTAGTATAAGCTTAAACTTACAGTTGGATAGCTGGAGACATTGATCATCAGTACTAAAAGTACTAATGTCAATGTTATAAAAATAATGTTGAGATGACATGACACTTTTGGTGCATACCAAATGTACATCAAAATCATGCCAACAACACTTGTAACATGGAACGTTGTTGCATGTACCATCATATGAATATGCATTATATGAAGATTCTTTTTAGAATATAAATGCCTTAGCTGTAAATCATATGATGGTGGTCACTGACATTACATGTTGCAAGTGTTGTTGGGATGATTGATGTATTTAGTATCCCGCAGCTCAGCGCCATCTTAATATTTTCTTTATAACCTTGACAATATTGCTTCTAAGTATTGATGGTCAGTGTGTCTAGCCATTCAACTATAAGTTTAAACTTATATATATTTTTTGTATGTTTTATTTAATCTGCGACTTTGAATTAATAATGTTTCATTCAAAAACACAATGAGGTAAATTCCGGGTTTTTGCTGAAAGCAAATCGTAGTCGAATACGTTAACTCTAAAGTAATTTGAACAAGCAAATGGCCGAATACTTCACAGTGTAATGGCTCGAAATGGCCTTCGAGAAAAGCGAGGCCAAGCACAACTGTTGGACTACAGTCAGGTACCGCCGCTTATTTTAATGATGAGCAACGTTGATTTCTTATCGCGTGGCTTAAGTGATTTGTTTCGCAAGAGCATGTTAGAAAGGTACTTAGCTAGGACACAAAGTTGATATTCATATAAATGAAGCACAAGATGAGGCATTGAGACAATGAAGAAATGTCGCAGGCTTGAGAGTAAAGAATCTGATACCAAAAAGATGAGTATGGTGATAGAGAAGAAGAATCAACCATACAAAGCTTCAAAGTGAAGAATGGCGATGAAGAAGAAGATCGTTCATCTACCGGTCGTGAAAGGAATGAAAGAAAAAGTAACGAAGAATCGAATCGAAAGAGCGAGTTTTGGATCTAAAGCTAGAAAGATTAGGTAAAAGTTATGGCTTGAATAACTGCTTTACTTTCCTTCGTGATCTTGATTGAAGTTCTTATTTGGAAGATATTTTCCAAGTCATTTTTGTGAAAAACACTTAGTTTGATATTTTTAGAATGTTTGTGTCAAAAGAAAATGTTTGAAAATCTTAATATTTTAAAATTGGGGTTTTGATTTCATATTATCAAAGGGTTTGAAAAGAGCTTTACAACGCATTTTGAATCGTCAAAATCGGAGTTATAACGAAGCGGTAAATCATTTTTAAAGTTCGTCCATCGTGACCATATGCTCTCGATAAGGGGTCTCGATGGAGTCTCGATGGATCGGTTTTTGACCATTGATGAAGTACCCATTGAGACCTCGATGGAGTGCCGATGGAGTCTCGAAATAGCGTTTTTTGACGTTTGAACTCCATTTAACACGCAGCTAAGCCACGTCTACTTGAACTTTATTTCTTTAAATATTTTGAGCTAAAAATACATCGTCCAGATGTTATTTCACCAAATGCTTTAAATACCAAATCTCAAACATGTGAGCTTTAATCTTGATTATCCAAAGAAATTGAGAGAGTATGAGGTTTGGTTTTGTCTTTACTTTGAAATGAGAAATGGGAAACAAAATTAGTGTTTGATAAATGCTCAAATGAGGAGTTGAATCTTCAAAGTCATATATACTTTCTGACAAAAATTTCAACAAGCTTCAATTTCATATCTACTCGATGTAAGGAGTTATAAATGTTCTTAAATTGTAATCTTATTGTAGCTCGTTGAGGAACATTTAAATTGGGATAAAACAACGTCTACATTCTATAAAGAGATGTCCGTTAAGTTAGGATTTGTTCTTCGTACTAGAGGATTGAAGGTGCAGGGTGTTGTGAGGCTTACTCGAGCTAGAAATCGAGAGGCGATTACATTAGTGTTGGAGGCTAGTGCTCAAAAGCGATAGGACATCACGGTATTCGAGATAGTGGGTTGCGTCTCGACGATATTAGTGAAATCTAGGGTGATTAAATTTGGAGTTCTTATTAGTGTCTTCTGAGTTGGGAAATCTGGGTTGCGGCTTGGGTTCTTGCTTGAGGAACTAAGGGG
Source organism: Lithospermum erythrorhizon (assembly GCA_019722365.1). NCBI lineage: Eukaryota > Viridiplantae > Streptophyta > Magnoliopsida > Boraginales > Boraginaceae > Lithospermum > Lithospermum erythrorhizon. The sequence continues at coordinate 1,957,028 of JADFUC010000391.1, read as the reverse complement.
TTGTAAAGTTGGTTTGGGGGAGCCGCGACATTTGAAGAAGCACCGTCTAGTGGATTCTAGAAAAAAACCTAAGGTGAAGGCAGGAGTCGAGAATGTAGATTCGCCGAACCTCGGTACATGCTGTAATAGAGGTTCATCTTACATCCTCTTCTTGATTTTACAGTATGATATATTGCTAGAATTCTTGAGATCGATTATATGCTAAATTTGATGCTAATTGAATATATTAATAATTAGGAATTAACTTGTAGTAATGATAGAACAAAGTTTAATCGGGGCTAAAGGTGAGATAATCACATGTTGATGCGTAATTTAATATTCATTATTAGGATAGTTTGATTTGATCAATGAACTTAATTGTTATATTCCGCACCAATCAAATCATAATTAAACTTTCTATCAAGAATGTCTTAAACTCACCTAGTATATCTATGTTTTGATATATACATATTGCTCAACACATCTGAAGTTATCCATTATCTCAAGTAAGTTATTTTCAAATAAAAATCTTATAGACTTATTAACTACTTTGTATTCTGAATGGATGTTCACGGGAATCTGATGAGATGATATCGAGCGATATCCTGCCGTGTTTGAGGTAGATTAGTTACTGATATGTTTCTCTTTATTTAGCGGAATGGCTTAGAAAGTGTGTATGTTATTGTTATTAGGCGTTCAAATTGAATTAACTTTAGGCGTTCAAATTGAATTAACTTACTTGCTTAAATTCATCTTACATCTACAAGTTGGGTTGATGAATCGCGTAGATCAACGAATATTTGTCTTAGTCTGAGGACGTCAACTTGAAATTACATGGTGTCGGGTACTTTGTAAATTGGGTTCTGTTTGATAATCGTCAAGGGCGTGGAAGGAAAACAAATAATAGGGAATTCGTGTGATGTGCACTTGTTACAATAATGAACATAACCAAGACTATTATGGAGTATTAGTTGATGTGTAGTAGTTGTGGTACTCAGAGGGAAATTCAGTTGTCTTGTTCAAATGTTTGGTTTAACTCTGAAGTAAATATGCATAAGTATGGTATAGTTGAAGTGCAACACATGTCAAAAGTGTATGCAGATGCCTCATTTATCTTGACATCATAATCTCAATAAGTCTACTACTTGTCATATGTGTCCAAGAAAAGTAAAAGTTGAGTTGTATGTAAGACCTAATTATTAATTTAGATGTCCTTGTACAAATGTCTAACAACAGAAATTGAAAGATGAGTCACATGTATCAAGTGATAAATGCAAATGCTTTTGATCTAACTATTCAACTATGCTGGCCTATTGTCAATAACTCCAGTTTTATTTGTATCATGCCTGAATAAATATGTTTTAGATTGTTCTTGAAACTCTGAATGGTTCAAAAATTCAATTACTATTATTGAGTGGATTATCTTTATTAATATGCTTATAACATGTCTCTTGAAAAACTTATCTTGTGATATTATTCATGCTTGGAATTTGGGGAAACAACATTTCGTTTCTTTGATTGTAAATTATTATATCTCTTGTTACTTTGATCTTTGAATTTTTTACTCATAAATGCGTCAATCGATGCTAACTGTGATAATGTTGTAAATGTTTTGTGATACAAATTATCTTCTTTGATATGCGTGTGAATCTAAACACGTGAAGAACACAGATGTGCAGGAAACATTACATAAAAATACTTGAAGAACAAAAGAAAAGGAAAATTCTAAGTCCCTTTTTTTCGAGAGTAATTAATTGCCTTTTAGGCGAATCAATTGATGTTTTTCTTGAAAAAAAGTAATTCCTTATAGATTTATTTGTGACTTTTTACGTGGTATTTTTTATTGTGTAGAAACACCCATGATAGTTGGAAATCAACCTTGTAAGAATTTAGAATAGGGAGGAATTTATTCTTATTTTTTAGAATTATGAAATTTATCATAATTCTTGGTGAGGTGTGAAAGAGTCATGGGGATTCAGAGGCATTCATGAGAGACTTGTCGCAGGAGTTTTCGTGTAGAAAACATCCGGTTGAGAGGTGTTAGAATATGGTTGCTTGAGTCTTGTAATCTTCATGATATTGATAGTGGATCTATGACAAGTTGGATGTTCTTTCGTATTGAAGGAAGAGCGAGGGTAAAATCATGTGTTGTTTATTTTCGTATTATTTTCTTTCTGTTTGTCATATATGAATTAGTAGTATATCATCGTTTTGCATTGTTGTTGCATCGGGATGGGATCGAGTTATTGTCAAGTATGAAGTTACCGATAATTGTGTAGAGAGATTCTAACGGTGGTATCGAGCTTGGTTGTAAGCTGGTGGATCGGATACCTAGCAATTGGTATCGAAGCAGTTTCCCCTTGATAATTGGGAGACTATTCGGAGAACATATGGTAGGTTGAAGATGAATTGTTGATGTAAGATTATTATTGTCGGCTATTTGGTAGGACTAATGATGGAAGATAAGATTGACTCTTGGGTGTATTTCTGGAACATCACAGGATTGTCACCGGAGATTTCTTGGAGAAGTTCTTCTTGAAGATGAAGGTCCCTGGAGATTTGTGATATGGGTGATGTGGGTTTATGCATCCTTGAGTTATCATTTGGAAGATCTTCAGGGAAAAATCATGGTAGATGGAGGATCCTGGATTGAATTTGTGGCATGGATTGTGTGGTGTTGAAGACGATGATGGTTGTGAAGAACTTGAAGTGAGATCGATGTACAGACTACAGGTGAAAATCGACAGAGGGTTTCGTGGTTATTAGAAACGGTTGTCGTGGGTAACGGGAAGTTTCTTGGATGTTAGAAATGGATGTCGCCGGTAAAATTCTTGTGTTGTGGTACTAGAAGATACTCTGGAAGTTCTAGAAAGCCATGAAAATGCAAACGGGTTTGTATTGGAGTCGGAGACAAGTGCCCTGGGCGGAATAAAAAGACTTGGTTGGTGATGAGTTATGGAAGATGCCAGAGCACGAATTTGCTCGAGATCAAGGTTATGAACTACGTACAAAGGTTGCCCAATCGGGTTGTGTTCTTAGATCATCGAGTTAGTGGGCGTGATTAAAAGTCGATGTGAGGTGTTTCCTACCTCCAAAAGATTTTTTAACTAAATAAAGGGAGATGTTACGTCCCGACATCGAAGGTCGATAAATTGGTCAGTGGGAGTTGTGTCGACACGGAAAGGAAAAGAAGAAGAAGATTCATTAATGACCAATCAAGCTTGGAGGTTGTTCTAAGGTGTGCAGGATGAAGATAGAAGATCTTTAAGGCAAAGGCAGACCATGATGATTATTTGAATGAATGAAAATTCCAACGGGAAAAATGTTTGTTATGTCTCTTCCGATAGTCAGTTGGTGGCATTTAAGGTTGTTCTTTGATTGGTAAAAATGCATTGAAGTCAAGGATCAACGGTGGGAGTTCGAGGATGATGAACTCGAGGTAAAGGCTGCCGATTGAAGTTTGAAGGCGGTGATCCGACGTTTGATCTTGAAGTGGGGAGATTGTCGTGCGTGTGAAGTCATACTGAAGAACCGGATTGATACAGCGTTACATTTAAGAAATACTTGGAGAACAAAAAAAGAAAGTTTTAGAGTTTTCCTTTTTCGAGAGTAATTAATTATTTTTTAGGCAAGTAATTGATGTAAAACTTTTCTTGAGAAAAATTAGTCGCTATAAGTTTATTTGGAAACCTATAAATCACGCTTCTTTTTTATGCGTGTGATATTTTTGTGTGTGGAAAGCATACCACTTTTAATAATTGGTTGGAAATCAACTGTATGAAGAAATTAGAATAGGAAGAGTTTATCATAATTCTTAAAATTATGAGAGTTTATATATTCTTATTGAGGTTGTGAAAACTTGATCAAATGAGAGAGAGATTGACGAGCGTTAAATGAGAGGCTTGTGGCTAGAGTTTTTCGTGTGAAAAACGTGTCCGATTGAGGATGTAGAGTAGAATAGGGTTTTTAGTCATGTAACAATCTTGTGATATTATTAGTAGATACTGCGGCCCGGTGGATGTCTGTTCACATTGAGAGGCAAGGAGTAAAATGTTTGTGTTGTTTATTCGCATTATTTTATTTACTTTTTGTAAATATACGAATTAGTGGTATATCATCATTTTATGCATTTGTTATTGCGTCTTGGATGGAATCGAGTTATTGTCAAGTATGAAATTGTCAATAATGGTGTAAAATTCCTAACACTTACATTATAAAATGTTATTTGGATTAGTTGTCTACATATAAGTTAATCTATTTGTACCTATTTTGTATTTGATTCAAATTTAATTCTTAGTATTTTGTTATTTTGACACGTCTTTTTACATGAAGAAGATGCAATTTGGGTTGTTTGTGCAGTTCTTGGAATCACGAAACCACTGGAATCGCCACCTATACATGAAAAAAAAAACAAGTTCAAATTAGAAATTTTTAGAAATTGATGATTTATTGTTTCATATAAACATATTACATTACGTTTCATATGTAATTGAGTATAGCCAAGTTTGGAATCCATGTCAAGTGCCACTATGCTAGTAGTTAATGTATATATTTTGATATTCAAGTAGGCTACTTTGATTATTTTACCCATTATAGTATCTTATGATATTTTTGTGAGGAACCATCTATATCTACAACTACCTTGCAAAATAGTTCTATGATTCATAGCAATAATGAATTTCATTGCTAGGATGCCTCGCAATATCGTAACAATTTTGTAATAGATTAGTTTATGAAACAAGTGTTGGATTAGCGACAAAACTGAAATTTATCTCATAATATCCTATCCAATGCATGTAAATGAACGATGAATATGAATGAAAATGAGTGTTTTGATCCATGGCAACTTCCATTCCAAAATTTATTTTAACGATACGCGATTTGATGGAAGGGAGATTAGTATCCAAAAATTTCGTCGACCAATTTTTGTTGTTGATCCATCGCATACGACGGGTTCGTAAATAGCTGAAGCCCCTTTCTCTTGTAGTTTGCATGGTAGTATTTTTTGGGGTACCTTATTACTCCGTATTAATTAAATCTTTGCTTGTTGCTCTCTCTAACTAGATTTTCCATACCATTAAGGCCTAAATTTCATAGGATATGTAGCAGGTTTATTAATGGACTGTAGCCTGCCAAGTCCATAGCTAAGGATCCATAAGCCATAAGGTTTAACTTAAGAGCTGGACTTGATTCCAATAAGTAGCATAGGTTGTTAACGAACTGGGTTCAAGAGCGTGAAGGCCGGATTTTCTCCTTATCGAGTCGGGGTTTCAACCATATACCCGAGTTCGGCTCGATAATGATTCGAGCGGGTTACGAACCGGTTTTTTCGATGCGAGTGTCGAGCAGGTACCTGGTTACCGGGTCACTCACACCCCTATTAATACTACTAATATAATCCTGTCCCCGGGGCATAGCTCAACTGGTAAAGAGTTGGTAGGGTATTGTGGTATCTCTTGCCTTCTTCTACGGCGTGGGTTCGACTCCTCCTAGAAGCAATCTCGTATGAGTTGGTTTATGGTGAACTATGAGTACACTGGTACGCTGAGACACATCCCACGATTTAACTCCGACGTATAATTTAAGGACATGAGTATCGGTAGGATCCACGGTTTCAACCTTTTACTAATATACTCCTACTCGAATATCTAGAATATTTGATTTTGTTACCAACCTAAACTAGAGGTAGAACATGTTATTTTATATTAATTGAATTGGGTATGGTTGAATTACTAAATTTATGATGAATTAGGTTTTTATTATATAGAAATACATTATATTTTATTATAAATTCTTATCGAGTAATAGATCGCACGTGTCTGGTCTACTCGTGTTCCACTCGATAAGGATTCGAGTGGGTTATCGAGCAAGATTTGTAGAGTCGGGTGACGACGGGTGGGTTGCTTTGCTGCTGAGTTTTTATCTTCCTTACCAAAAAGTCAAAATCCCGAAAAGGTTTAGCTAATAGTCAAAATCAAAACGTTTGATTTAATCCAACTAGTAAAACAATCTCGATGAAGTCACGAGTTTTAGTACTATGTTTGGTTATATTTGCATACTTTTATTACAATAATGGAGCTGCTCAATCCGAGGATTCCAATAAAAACAAGTTCCGACAACGCCAAGCTACTGATGATGCAATTGGTCATCCCAATTTGTATGTCCAATTACTCAATTTTCAGTTATCGTTTTTATCAGATTTTATTATCGTTTTTTTTTTAAATTAGCGATGAATGGTACGATTAATTGAGTATTGCAAATAATGAATACTGAGAAAGTAGAATACGTCTCCAAAACCCGAGACCTCTGGAAGTCAGGCTATTGAGCCATCGTGAAATAATTTGTGTTAATTTTTGAGCATTTAAATTTAAGCTTAGATTTGATGAATGATGTAATGACTGTAATTGAATAAATATTGTACTGTACTAACTACTACCTCCATTTCAATAAAAGATGGCTCAGTTGGTTTTTTAATGGTCGAAATTAACAAACTTTGTTATGTTAATTGACACAAATAACTTCGGTTTGAATAAAAATAATCATGTTAATATTAAATTGTACCACCTCCATTTCAAAATGATGACCCGTTTTGTTTTCCGATTGTATAAATTAACGAAATTTGTAAACTTAATTTACACACGTAAATTAGATTTGAATCACAATGATCATGTTGATAGTAAATAGCGTTGACATACTATATTTTGATATATTTTTCACCAAATATTATACGACATATACAATTTCCATTTTTGAACTCAAAAGGTACCTATACGAATATATTTGATTTTAAAATTAAGAAGTCAATTATCAAAATTCAGAACTAGACGACATTTCACCAAATATTATTGTTTCTCAGATGTTAAGGGTGTGTACATGTGTGTTTACTGTTTTTTCGTCTCTTGTTAATGAGTGTAGAGATGAGGATGATCTATTGAACACGCAGTGTCCACAGCATTTGGAGCTTAGATGGCAGACTGAAGTTAGTTCGAGCATATTTGCATCGCCTCTCATTGCCGATATCAATAGGTGAATTCAATTCCTGTTTGCTGTTTGTTCGTGGAATGATAAACGAGCAAGTTGCTTGCGATTTTTTTGGCATTTCCATATGTTTGCAATTTAATTGTTTTCTTCTGCCCTTCTTATCAATCCATTCAATCTTTTACTTGTGCGCGTCTTAACGATTGTGAAGTAGTAGATAGTGTTTGCACTGCAATCTTGGATCAATTTGGAAACAACCTCTATGTTATCACAGGGGTAATTGTAAGGTTGCATACTATCCGACCCCCCCATACCCCGTTTAGACGGGAGCCTCTTCAGAGGCATCGGGGCATGTTGATGTGAAGTTTCGCAATACAGTTGTGTTGTGTCTCTAGAGCATCACAAGTTTTATTACAAAAGTATCTTCATCAAATTGAAATAAGTTATATGTCTTCAGATTTACGGTTACGTTTAAGTGATTAATTTTCATAAGAAGCAATTAATGTAACTAATGGTAGCGATATTTGTAAACAAACATTGAAGACTTTGTGAACTATTTCGACAAACGGTGCTCTTTTTGATCTCCAATGTTTTCTTCTGATGGTTTATGCTGTTTGGCAGTGATGGCAAGCTTGAAGTAGTTGTTCCCTCTTTTGTACATTATTTGGAGGTATTAGAAGGCTCGGATGGGGAGAAAATGCCAGGTACCGTTTATATTTTCGGATGAGAAAATTAAGCTCAAAATGAAGTTTAAGAATTGTTACGGCATTGATCTGGTTTTAGTTGTTATGCTTATTTCTGTTGGATGCACTGGACAAACCTGCTACAGATTATCTTTTTAAGCAATGAGTTGAACAAAAAATGCAGACTCACCTATATCTATCATCCAAAGTTGAAATCTCTTTTGATATGTTCATCAGGTTGGCCTGCCTTCCATCAATCAACCGTGCATTCAAGTCCTCTCCTGTATGATATTGATAAAGATGGCGTAAGAGAAATAGTGTTGGCCACCTATAATGGGGAGGTGCTCTTCTTCAGGTAGCGATTTATATATTAATCTCTGCTGATTATCGGACTGAATTTTAAGTATTATAAGTTTTATTTTCGTTTCTTTTGTTAAAATAGGGTTTCAGGATATCTAATGTCAGATAAACTTGAGATTCCACGCCTAAAAGTAAGAAAGGATTGGTATGTGGGGTTGCAATCTGACCCTGTTGATCGCTCTCATCCTGATGTTCATGATGAACAACTTGTCCAAGAGGCTCATTTAAACTCACTTACTCGTAAGTTATTTCGAATGTCTAGCTGAAAGAGCCAAATAAATATATATGGTTCATTTTGTCATTTTAGGATTAGGCATGATCTTGTTGAACACCTATTTTATTTAAAGCATGATTTAATCACATCTTTTCAGTTGTTCTGAATTCCTTAGATATGGTGTTCTTTGTCCTCTTATCTCTTTTCTGGGTTCATCTGTAATTTTCTTTCCGGTCTTAATATACCAATATCCATTAGATAAAAATGGAATTGCGCACGGTGCAAATACTTCTCATACAGAAGCTCAACTTGAGAGTGATGGTAGTTCCCATGCAATGCATGAAGCTGATCTTAACAGGTCTGGTTCTTCAGTTTCCACCTCTAAAGAGCCACAAAACATAGTGAACATATCAAATATAATTTCTGAAGAGAAAATTAATGGAAGTCAGATTGATATGGATGACAGTGTTTCAAAAGATCTGAATAGTACTGTAGGTTCTGGATTGGAGAAAGTTGTCAATACAAATAATGGGACTACTACTGGGAGAAGGCTCCTAGAAGAATCCAAAGCTAATAGCAAAGAAGAAGTTCATGTTGCAACTGTAGAAAATGACGGAGATTTGGAAGCAGATGCTGCTGCATCATTTGATTTGTTCCAGGACGATGATGAGTTATCCGATCAGTATAATTATGACTATGATGATTATGTTGATGAAAAGCAGTGGGGGGAGGAAGAGTGGACTGAAGTGCAACACGAGAAAGTAGAAGATTATGTGCATATCGATGCTCACGTTCTGAATACTCCTGTAAGTGTAGATATTTATACCATTTCAAACATATAGGTGTGTATTTAACTACCCTCTGATTATCTCCAGGTTATAGCGGACATTGATCAAGATGGGGTGTCAGAGATGGTTGTTGCCGTTTCCTACTTCTTTGACCATGAGTATGTATTCTCCATAACGCTAGTCCCTTAATTCAAGTTTGTTAGAAAAATTATATTCCTTTTTATCATTTTGTTTAGCCCCAGGGAATTGTGGGTAAGTCTCTTATGATGGAATGTTCCTAAAAGCAAGATTAGCGTACCATATCCTGTGTTATGTGATATCCTAGGGATTACTGCATATAATCTGCCCTGTTGCGCAGTAGGTTATGATTATGACAAATGGAAACTACCCTACTCTTCGATAATAGACATAATGAGAAGTGATCAATTGACTGATACAAAAGTTACTAACTCGGCATAGTCAGTCAGCTGTATGTTTCTGTTTTATATATAAACATTATCCTCTGAATCTGTTTTATATATAAATATTATCCTCATAATTTTAGGCTAAAAATTGTTTGGTCCTTTTATGTTCTCTGGGCTAAATATTATCCTCAAAATATATAACTTCTTCATACTTTGTGCATTCTGACTTCTATTTGGTATATTGATCTCAAGTACATGATATGAGATGAATTTCATATATTCTGCTCATTAAATGGAATTTTATCTGGTTAAATATAATTGACAGGTACTACGATAACCCCGAGCATTTGAAGGAACTTGGTGATTCTATTACTATTGGAAAATATGTTGCTGGAGGTATTGTTGTGTTCGATCTGGAAACAAAGCAGGTTAAATGGTCTACACAACTGGACCAAAGTACTGATACGGGGGATTTCCGAGCATACATATATTCTTCCCCAACAGTTGTCGATCTAGATGGTGACGGGAATATGGACATCTTGGTTGGAACTTCTTTTGGCTTGTTCTATGTCTTGGATCACAAGGGTAAACTACCTGAGACTTTTTGCATCATCTATAGTTCTTCTGTCCTTAGGATGTTAGTGCTTGGCATCACTTCTGTTTCCGCTGGTTATTGTTACATTTTCTTTTTATAAATAATTTATCATCAGTGGTGCTTAAATAGGATCAATCCCGGCATACAATTCAAAGTATGATGATCTGCTTTTCTAGTGAATGTTGCATGGAGAACAATATAGTCCAATTTGCATTTATTATGCTGTTCAGCCCCTCCTTTGCAAGTATTCTCACCCACTTCCTCAGATATTGTGTTATTTCCCGGGATGCATTTTTAAGTTTCCTGTCATCATAAGTCAAGTATCCATGCCAAGAAATATTTATGAATTAACTGTATTGTGTGTCTTTTGGGAGATAATTGTTGATGTTTCGTCTCTAAATAACTTGTTTCTCCCCTTTGTTTCAGCACATTGCTGAATTCCGAGGCCCTTTATTAGTTATGAGATGAATTTGAACTAGTAAAATAGAACATCGTGTGAGTAATTGATGCCTGAGGCTCTAGTTATGTGATTAGCTTGAATTAGTAAAGGACCTGATTCTGTTATGTAAGGAATTGAATTGCCAAACTAATGTTACCAGGTAAATGGAATTGTTCTCAGTGGCAAATGTCTTGCATTTAGACGTGTTAAAGGAGCTGTTAGATGTCAGTGTTCATTTATAATATTTTTATTTATATATTTGAGGAATTACTTATGTCATAAGGCATGTGTTAAAAGCATATACTGAATGATGTTATATACTATGTGGTGGCGCTAAGAGTTGGTGATTCAGGAAATGTCAGAGAGAAGTTTCCACTTGAAATGGCTGAAATTCAAGGAGCTGTCATTGCTGCTGACATCAATGACGATGGAAAAATTGAGTTAGTAACTACTGATACACATGGAAATGTTGCCGCATGGACTACTCAAGGAAAAGAAATTTGGGAAACACATCTTAAAAGCCTTATTCCACAGGTAAGTTGCTGTAAATTTTCAATTTTTGTCAGATTGATCCTTGTTATGTAAATTGGTTAAGACATGCAAAATGCCATATTTTATCCAGGGTCCTGTTGTTGGCGATGTTGATGGGGATGGGCATACTGATATTGTAGTCCCAACTCTTTCGGGGAACATACACGTGCTTAGCGGGAAGGATGGTTCAGCTGTTCGGCCATATCCTTATAGAACTCATGGTAGAATAATGAATCAATTGCTTCTGGTTGACTTGAGCAAACGTGGGGAAAAGAAGAAAGGACTGACAATAGTTACCACGTCATTTGATGGTTATCTCTATCTTATTGATGGACCAACATCTTGTGCTGATGTGGTGGACATTGGTGAAACTTCGTAAGCTGATTACTCATTCATATCACCAAATCTCTCTGCAAACTGCTCTACAAGTTCTAGGTACAGTTTAAACTTTTCTTTCCAAATGACAGATATAGCATGGTGTTGGCTGATAATGTTGACGGCGGAGATGATCTTGATCTCGTAGTCACAACCATGAATGGAAATGTCTTTTGTTTCTCAACTCCTGCACCACACCACCCCCTCAAGGTAGGATACGACTTATGTTCAGCCTTAATATATTTTTTGATGTATTTTATACCTAGAGAAATTGTTTGTTTGTTATGAATTGTAGGCATGGAGAGTACCTAATCAAGGGAGAAACAATGTTGCAAACCGTTTCAACCGTCAAGGTATCTATGTAACACCATCATCAAGAGCTTTCCGTGATGAAGAAGGCAAGAACTTCTGGGTGGAATTAGATATTGTGGACAAATACAGGTTCCCCTCGGGATCTCAAGCTCCTTACAATGTTACGGTAAGAAGCATGTTCTTTCCCACTTGCATCTTTGAACCGTCTAAATATATCCCGTCAAACACAGATTTTAATTTTGTATCCCTTTCTCTATGGTTGAATCAGATAAGCTTGTTGGTTCCGGGCAATTACCAAGGGGAGAGAACAATTAAGCAAAACCATATCTTTGACCGTGATGGAATACATCGAGTTAAGCTTCCAACTGTTGGGGTAAGGACTGCTGGTACAGTTCTGGTGGAGATGGTGGACAAGAATGGGATACATTTCTCTGATGACTTCTCTCTTACATTCCATTTATATTATTACAAGTTGCTAAAGTGGCTTCTTGTCCTACCAATGCTTGGGATGTTTGGTGTACTAGTGATTCTTCGCCCACATGAGGCCATGCCACTCCCATCATTTTCTCGAAACACTGACTTGTGACATGGGTGATATCTAGCATTTTACGTCTGTAGAGATCCATATAAATTCAACCATGTTTGAACTCCAGAGATTTTTTTACCGGCTTTGTTCAAGTGGATTCGATGATAGAGGTGCGACATCTCTCTGAAGGAAGGATCTGTAATGGTGGAACATATTATTTGGCAGCGCCTCAAGTTAGTTTTTGGGTCTCTTTGCTCTTCTTTAGAGTACCTAGTTTTGGATAAAAACTTGTATCAGCAATTCAACACCAGAATAATTTCATAGAGTAACATGTTCTTTCTTTCTGGCCTAGATAATGAAAACTCATGAACTGAACATCTGTCATTGATTTTTATGCCAAATCTCCTGATCACTTTAGTTACAAATTGTACACAGAGATGTTTACACACAGCACTAGTGATGATGCATTATTGTCTTCATTTCTTTAAGAATGTTCATTCTGTAATTTGATTGAACTAGAAGTGATTACTGAATAATTTTAGTCCAGATTGTGTAAAAATCATTTGCAATATACATTCCAACCTAAATTGGGCTCACCCTTCTAATTTGGGACAGACAAAACCCCCTACTATTTGTATATAATGTCAGTATATTACAACCTATATAATCTATCACATCTCAAGAAGTCATTTCAACCATATTTGAATGTAATCATAGCAACCAGCTTGACTTGTAATTGGCAGGGCTGTGCTGGAAAAGAATGGAAGTCTTCGGCCTAGAATACTCTCTCTGCTGTGGCGAAGAGGTTCCAGAAGATGGCCGCGGCGAAGTAGAGACATGCAGTGAGGACTAGGAAAGCCTGGAAAGACCCCAACCACTGGACGAAAAAACCGGTTCCTACTGTACTTAAGATAGCTGCAAATGTCCCAGCTGAATTTGAAATACCTGTTTCAAAATGATTCAATCAGAAAGACTGCTAAAACTAACCGTTAAGTAAAAATTCAACTGTAATGAACGTGTAAAGATGTTCAAGAACACATTATTTGGAAGAATTAACATACCATGAAGAAATCCTGCACACTCTGGTGCAATATCCTGTTAAAAGTACCAATTTAGAGAGGTTAGATAAGCTCATACTCATCGAATATTTTACTTGTTATACAGGAACATGAACTAAAACAAAGTGAATTGCTAATTCTTACTTGCATATTCAGGAAAAAGCCGGCTTGGCTGAAAGAGCTCAAACTCAGGGCTAATGTAATATAGACTGATGCCATTTCTGGCGTTTTGGCGTAGTTCAAACAGAGCAATGAAACTCCAGGTCCAATGAAACCTATAGACTGAGAATCGATAACTAGTCAGGTTTCGTTTTAGAAACATATACTGTAGTATACTTGGATATCTGAAATTTATCAAAGGATACCTGCATCATTTTCCGGACTACTGTTAAGGTGTACCCTGATTTGATCAAGAAATCTGAAATAACCCCAGCAATATAGCCTGAGATCGCCATTGTTCCCCATGGTACTGCGCTGAACCAAGCCGCTTGCTTTAAGTTAACGTTAAATACCTGATACCAGACGAGGAAAGATGGAATTTAAGCTGACTTTGATATAAAAGAAAATTATGAAATTTTTTCGTGTCAATAGATGAGATACTCACAGTTTTGAAGTAAACTGGCATCCATGTGAGAAGAACAAAGTATCCCTGCATGTAATTATGACTTTATGAGTACCAAAATCTAGTTAAACTTTTAATTGGTACTTTGGTAGTTACACTACATATCATAGTTTCGATGTATGAAAATGTCAATAGAACAGAAAAACTAACTCTCAACTTGATATGTAGATATTAGAGAACAAAAACATACCCAATTGTTCATCATATTAGCAAATATAATAGCCCATGTTGGAAGCTTTGAGAACAAGAGTTGCAGAGATGGAAGTTTCCCCTTTTTCACTTTAGCATCAGACTTTCCAGCCTGAATCAAACGAAGCTCTGATCGCTCCACATACTTGCTATCTCGTGGGTCATTTTGTGACCCAGAGACAATAAATATGACAACCAGAGAAGCCGAGAGTCGAAGGATAAAGGACCAGAGATGCCAATGGATGACATCAAAAGAAACAGGAGCTAGAACTAAACCTACAACATTTCAATATGGAAGCCTCCCATTGAATTCAACTGCTGTTGCACGCTCATGGCTTGAAACCACCTAAAGGAACTGCTATGTAGATCCACAGGAAATATTCAGGTCACAGAATTTAACTATATTATCATTATCACCCACAATAGAATTACCTTGATAATAGGGTGTTCATAGCAGGCATTGCGACGCCTTCAGCAAGTCCAAAGAAGGCGCGCATAACCAAGAGGGTGATCGTGGAGTGATTTGAAGCCCATGGAGTGAGGAGTGTTGCCAGGGACCATAAACCTGCTCCCCAAGCAATCACTTTCTTCCCACCATATTTATCCACCAAAGCTCCTCCAACAGTTGATGACAATATGTATCCCCATAGGAATGAAGACTATAACAAAGCCGTTGCATCACATACATTTTTAGTACATATTAAAATGAATTTAAGTGAATTCTATGCCAATTCAGTAAGACTCTACACCCTTTAAGATTTATGAATTTAAGTGAAACATTTCTCAAGCTTAACGGGTGATAAATCAAAATGGCATGTTTTTGAACATCGAGTATCTCTCCATTCACTCTGCTTCTTTGTTTGAAATCAGAGGTTTAACTTAAGTCATCAAAAACGAAGAACATCAAATTACTTTAGTCGCTGGACATTCCTTTTGGGATCTCAAGGTTTTCTCGTTCGATTGGGGCAGATTTCATAAAAGAGCCTTAAAAATGCACCAAAGTTTACTATGGTCATGTTTTTGTTTGATATATGATCTTTGGATAGCACTAAACAGCAAAGGAGTTTTGGTACACCAGAAATGAAAACTATGGACAAGTAGCTCAAGGGTGGAGCAAAGAAACGCTTGTGTCGTATACTCTTCCATGCATCAATAATTTGATACCATACAAGAAACTCAACAAATTTTGACAAGGAAATGACACTAATAATAAGAGAACTTCAAATGTTCACCTACATTTCATGGACCAATCCACTCCATATACACATGCAAGAAGCATCAACAAAAAAGTTGGTAAATTACAAATGCCACCAAACCTCATTCTTACTTCAACCTAACAACCTCCACAACCACACCTACTACAATGTCGTAAGTCCAATAGATGAAATAACATTTTTTATGTTGTTATACTATGATGAATCTTGGTTCGTGATATCAAAACCTCAATATTTATATAGTTACTACAAAATGTTGATCATATAACAACAAAATGTCTTTGCTTTCTCATTGTTATGACATTATCAATTTTATGAAGTATCAATATCAATTATCAACAATCGTTGTTGTCACATGATCAATATTTTATAATAATAATATAAACGTTTGAAATTCCAAAATTATTTTACTTTGTACAACCAACCAACAATTTTTTTCTGTCCCACATTTCACTAATATTGGTTTTTGATATGGAGATTATTGTGTCAAAAATAATAAACAAAGACTAGCCAACTAACTACCTTCGACTAGGACCTGATCTACGGACGACTAATGGCTTCTGACCCATTCCTACTGTCTGATGAAGACATCAAAATCAAGCAATATATGTAAGGACCTGACTACATACAGTCAAACGACGAATCAACAACAACACTGCCAAATTGATAACCCCCACCCCCACCCCCACCCGGAAAGATATTCACCTACTTTTTCATGTTTATTTTCATTTTCATGTATCTCGTTTTAAAATACTGTGCAACATGTATTAAGCATATCACCAATAGTTATGATATGACCATTCAATTTGCATAAATTTCAAAACAAGTAAATACTAAAATAGACATCGAAAAAAGGTAGAATATACTCCGACAACCGAACACCAAAAGTTCTAATTTGCCTCCATTCCTTCTTACCATTAAACTCAAAAAGTCCTGCCTTTTTAGGACAATAAATTCCAAATCATTACATAAAGCAACAAAAAGATTGGAAGGTAATCGGTGATTACAACTAGTTGTTAAGTGAAATCAGTGAATTATATTATGCGATTAAGTTCATTGATCATATATATTCATATTACTTCATTCTTTTATTTTTTCCATCAATTTTCATACTAAAAATAGAGTATCGTTATCAAAGAACCTGTAAATTTTTAAGTAGTACATTAAAAAGTCAAAGTTTACCTGAACAATGCCCAAGAAAGAACTATTCCAACCATGTTTAGCAGCCAAAGGTACAATGGCAACAGACATAACAACTCTATCTGCATTACACAAACACATAACCCCACCCAATAACGCCACCACCTTCAACCTCTCCGCCACCACAAACCTCCCTTCTTCGCCGCCACGAAACCGCCCTCTTTCTACTCCCTCTGCAGTACACCTTATTGTATTGCTTCCTATTTTCTTCTTCAAAGTATTATTATTCTCCTTCACTTTCACACCACCAAAATGCGAAGAACCAAATGAGATAACGTTCAACCATTTACATGAAGTGGTTTTCTGAGTACCCAAATGGTTATTTTTGTTGAATTTGATCAACGTCGAATTTGAAGTGATATAGTTGCATGATTCATGATTTAATGAAGAATTTAGGTGCATTCTTGATTGTATGAATGATGCCATTTGTACAAATATAATGGGGGAGAAGAATGGTGTTGAGCTGATTGTATTATAATGGTGTATAATTTATAATTATTTCGTTACAATTTAATTGATTATGGAGTTAAAAAGAAAATATTTTATTAAAAGATTAATTAATAGTATCAATATGCTATAGAAAATACTTGATCAAAAAATATTTTAATTAATAATGAAAAAAAATACTTTATTAATAAGAAATAAAAGGTTTAGAAATAATGGAATAGAGATTGTATTAAAATTTTTATATGATCAAGTAATAAGAAATAAAAGTTGAAATATTAAGATAAAGTTGTATTAAATTTTTATATGATCAAGTAAAAGTAAAGGTAAAATTTTGATAGATTGGAGAAAGTAATATGTAAAGATTTAGAAATTATTTAGGTTGGAGTTTTTACGTATAACATTGAGAGTTATTGAGTGGCAACAAAATGGTACTACTATTTCTACACCTAAAAATTCGAGAACGGGGGTTGTTGGGGGATGACTATATAGGTTTCATATTGGTATTTTTGAGAGAAGCTCAAAGAAGTAGGTATGTGAAAACAGAAACTGTTTTGATCATATCCACAAGGAGGCGAGCCATTATAATTCATAAGCAGGTATCATTAAGTGGTGGTATTAGTTTATTAGATGGAATAGTTTATTAATTTATAAATTTGTAAAAATAATTTGTATCATCAAGAGTCAATTATGAAGAAATTAAAGTTTGTGCCGTATAGGGGTAGGTAGGTGTGAAGCAGACTCATATTCCGTTCTGGTAATTTATTCATCTGTCAGTTTAATTCTCTAGACATGGTAGCGAATCGAGGTAGGCCTGGCCCGGCCCATGAGCAGAGCCAGGTCAGGATGCGTGTTCGACGGTCAGGCGCTTATGACAGGCAGGCCGTTAAGGGGGTGCTGGCCTGTTAAGGTTCGGCCATTTTTAAAGGGGCACGTAGGCGCTGCGTGGTATTGTTTAATACTATGATGCAGCGTTTGTCCTGCAATAAATTAATAATAATGCATTAGTTTTACGGAACAAGCGTGTGGATGGTTTAAACGGTACCACGTTGTCCTTTCTTGACGGATTTTGTAACGATACATGTTGTAATAGCATTCTTTGTATGAATAGCGTGGTAGTTTGATTTAAACGGTACCGTTTATTGCAGCGGTATATAGCGACTGTTTTGCAATAAGCATTAGTGCGGTTTAAATCAAGCGGTGCCTGCGTTTAGTACTAAATAACATTATCTTTCCGTTGGTAACGTGATGCTGGTTAAATCAGCGTTCTGCATATTCTTCTGAAAGTCAAAAAACCGTGGAGAGGTGCATAAAGGGATAATACCTTCCTTCATTTCTCGCGATTCCACGATCATTTGTATGAGCTTCAACTTGATAACAAGCAATCTCAAAATCTTATATTGAAGAATTATGTGAAATTTAAGGATTCTATCTCGGCGTGGGAACTGTTCGTTTCAATCTACCACAATCGTTGCTCCATATCCGGTTCAGGTATTGTTACCAACTTTTTATAAATTGTGATATTTTTGTTTTTAAATTAATATCAACGTAATCTTGGTAAAAATGTTCAAAGTGCTAGTGCTAGTAATACATGTGTAATGATTATGTTAATTTGAGAGGATGATGATACCATTATGGCGAACTACCCATTATTAACTCTCAATCTAGTGCTACGGATACTACTAATGAAAGGAAAAAAACTTCATGGATTTGGAAATATTTTCATGGAGACAAGTGAAAACAAACGACCTTGTATAAATTGTAAGGCTACTCTATCATGGGTAGATTGGGGGTAAAGGGGGAACGGTCATCTTGCTAGACTAACAGCGAATTAAGCCAAGATCACTAAAAGATAGTGGTGGGAGGGTGATACACCAGGGCTATTGATATCCAAACGGTAAGAACTTTTTTAGCATCTTGGCTTATAGGATTGAAACTATGAAATTTGTAATCGGTAGTTCTTTGCCTTTTAATCATTGGCGTGGTGTTTTACTAAATGGATTCAAAATGTCGTTAATCCCGAGCTATACGTATCCTCGTACTACTTCTGAACTATGCTTTTAAATATTTTAAAATGAAAAGAGAGCTTCACAAGGCCTTGACTCTTATGAATTTGCCTTATAAAATGTGTTTGACTAGTGATATTGGTGTCTTTTGGATTTTGGTCTTGTGTAACATGTCATTGGATTGATCAAGATTGGGTGCTTGCAAAGGAGAAGTATATATTTTAGATCGGTGCCAAAACATAACAATATTCAAATTTCGGAAGGTATACTTACATGTGCCAATGATTACAAATATTTGAATAAGATTACTTCAATTTCATTTGATAATCGTCGTATCTGAATTTATTCGAAAAATTAAAGAGGCCTATTAAACGGATTTTTAGTGAACTTTTCATGTTAGATGTTTATGTCGTCCTTGATTAGTTGCTAAAAGATGGAACCAATGTTGTTTTGGGATGAGTTTATTTTACCAATTCGTAAGCCGTTAATTTTGTTGTTAATGGCGGGGTAAGAGAAACTTGTGAATATAAAAAAATGGTTGAGGCTTCGGTAAAAGTTTAGAAATTAATTTTGGATTGTGAAACTAGATGGGGCTTCGACTTACGATCTACTGGATTCGTGCATATGTATAAGGAAGAAATCTCCGATTTTTATGAGAAGTATGCTCCGATTAGGTGGTATTATACCGGCTCACATATACTAATTGGAAACAGTAATTGCATAGAATTACTTAAGTTTTAGAGCCACTTAAAGATTATGTCTAAAGTTTTTCAACTCAATCCGGAGCCAAATATTCATCTTGCTTTAGAATGTGGATTAATCTCTCCCATTCATATGACTAAACATAGAAATGATTATGTTGCTAGAATATGATTCGAATATGGAAGATAAGTTTTAAAATATTTTCATCTATCCGCATGCATATACAATTGGTATAATCTTGGATCCTAATGCTAAATTAAAGCATTTTAATTTCTATGTAAAATGCGTATTATGAATCTTTACTACCAGCACAATCGAACTAAAAAGAGTTTTGATGTTCAAAAATGGAAAGATGGAATTGAAGCGTATATGTATAGCATGTATAGCAAATCTCAAATCAAGGTATGGGCCAGTGAATTAAGCACCTTCAGTAGTATACAAAGTTTAATGTGGCCCGCATGGGGATTAAAATCACGAAGTCAACATGATCACCTTAGAAATGCGTTACAAAGGCTTTGGGTGAAAGTGAGTCAATCGCTCACAAGACACGAATGAGTTAACTCGATATTTAACTACTAACTTTGAATTGAGTCAATATAATGATAAAATCCTTTTGATATAAATACAAATGGTGGAAGTGACGAGGAAGCCTTGTTTCGGTCTTGCTCTGAATGGCAAAAGAAATATTTTCTATCACATGTCGGCAATAGCCGGTGAATCCGCATTTAGCATGAAGCGGCTACAATACACTCAAAGGCGTTCCAAGACTTACAAGCTCGGTGATTGAAGTATGTGTGTCGTCAAAGTTGGGCGGCGGCCGACATAGGATCGCAGATAAAGACGGTCGTGAGCGAAAGGAAAAAGATATGTTCGATGATCTTAGTGACATTGAAGAAATTGAAAGGAAGCGAAGAAGAGCAACACAATAGGCGTTGAAAAGACTCCGACAAAGAGTCGAAGATGAATTAATTTATGATGATTAAATTGGATTTTGTAACTTAACACGCTTATTATTGAAGGCTTCGTATAAACTCTGGCCGCCTGCAGTATAAGCGTGAGCGGCTCAAAATAATAAAATGTTCTTTTATTCCCATACAAATAGACTCTATTGTTTTTAAACTTATTGATTTAAGCGTGGTACCGTTACAGTCGCAGCGGTACCACGTTTAATCCCAACATCACAAAAAAACTCCGAACCTTTTGCCATTTTAAGCGGGCGGTTGGTCATAGTCAAAAGTCTGAGCTTGTATAACACGAGATAGTTATATATCGTAGGTCTAGAATTGGCGAACCTAAAATTCTAAAAAATGTCATAGGACACGGATATACATATCTTCTATGGTCGTTTCGGTCATACCGGCTCCCAGTCACGGACCGGCCAGTATTGATCTAGTCCTGCGAGGCTACGTGATCCAATCTTGATCACTAATCAAAACACAAATATTGATCATGAGTGCTTGTCGCCTAACTATCGACATCGACCAAGGCCTTTGGCTATCCTATGTTTCTAGGCTTGAAGAGGTGTAATTAACAATTCATGTTACCTCTCTAGAAAACATAGACTAACCTAGGGATTTAACCTTTCACTCGTCAGTCCCAACTAATATATAATTATATGTAGAATTCAAACATATAGTCATAGCAAACAAATATATTAAAATATAAGAAGCAATAATATTCAAATATTTGTTCACATAACACAATAGATACATGCGACTCCCCTTAACCTAGCACACGGCTGCGACATCTGTCTGAATTCAGTTATAATAATCTTTGCGACTTAGTGGTTTAGTAAAGTCGGCGAGATTGACCTCTGTTCTACTTGCTGCTGACATCCTCTATCAAGCATATCTAATCGGGTGATACTAGAAGTCGTGCTTGGATTTGTGGTGTGCTGGGAGTTCACTTGGCAATTTATTGCTTGATATTGTCCTGAGCAGCTCAATGGTCACCGATGTTGGGGTACCACACCAAATTCGGTCCACGAACTTCTTTATCAACATACTTCTTTAAGCGGCAGACTGACTGCGATGTACTCAGTTACGTGGTAGAAGAATCGACCATGGTACTACGTTTGGAACTCCTCGAAGATCTTGCTCCAGTTGAGACAAATACATGCAATTTGGGAGCGATGATCGTCTTTGTCGGTTGAAAAGCGGGCGTCAGGCCTTGTCCTTTGCTAACTCCTCATCTCCACTTCATATACCAGAAAGCATCTTTAGTTCTCCTCGAGATACTTGAGATGCGCGGCTTCCAGCTGCGATCGGTGGCTTTGCTGGATTGGCTTGGTATCTGCGGTTACACGCTTAGTGCGTAAGACCGCATCGGGTCTAGTCTTGTGACATAGCGCCATGATGGATCCTATGGCGAGCATAAGGTATGTCGCTACCATTACGTTCATCTCGGCACTAGTAGTGGGACAGCGTGCTCTGCGAGTTGAACTCCGTGTCTCGTAAATTGCCGCTTCTTGGAATTACTGTGTTGAACGCTGCGATTACTGACCAGCGTAAGTATCGTGAAGTCCAATCGACCTCTGGCTCGATCGATTGGATCTTTATTCCAAGTATATATTGTGCTTACGCCTAAGTCCTTCGTTGAGAAACATTTGCCTGACCAATCATGGCGAGAGTTTAGTAACTCCTAAATTTGTTTCCGATGATAAGTATGTCGTCGACATACGGAATTATAGATGATCACAGCCATCAGCTTACCTTCTTGTATACCTGAAGATTCTTCTTAGTTCTTGATGAAGCAAACTCTTTTTTGATTGATTCATCAAAAGCGTGAATTCAACTAGCGGGATACTGCTTAAGACCATAAATGGACTTTTACTGACTTGCATGCATACTTGGGTCACTGGGACATGTAAAGCCTGGAGGTTGTACCATGTACACATCTTCTCCTAAATTTCCATTCGGAAAATTCTTTCGTCCATTTTGCCTTCATGAGTCATGAAATGCGGCCCGATAGCTAAGATTATCGGATGGTTAGCGTAACCAGCTGGCATTAAAGTTTAGGTAAGTAGTCAGAACTCACGTGAACTTGTTTGAAACCTTTACTTCTGGTCACTTTGAAAAGCATCCAACGTTTAAAGTCTTTATCGTGTTTTAAATACCCATTTACATTCAATAGAGGCGAGCCCATTTGGTAAAACCGACAAGGACCCCGAACTTCGTTTTGGTACATAGAATCATCTCGGATTGCATGGCAATTTGCCATTTGTCGGCATCCACTTTATTCATTGCTTAACAGCAGAGGTGGGCTCGTCACTTTCAATGATGAAAGCTTCGCGTACGAGCTTCGGTTAGGTAAGCGTCCACGATGGATCTCTGGGGTTGGTTCTTCCGGGCTTTCACGTGGATCGAAGCCCAGGTCTTCCATGAAAGAAGGTTCGATTCTTGTGGTGTGTCGGATGCCTCTGCGTTAGATCGTCGATATTGACTTCATCGACTTTGGCTTAAATGAATGAGCATTACTTAGTCATACGGACGGATATTCTTTTCAAGGAATACTCGCAGCGATGAAGATTTTGTCTCATAACTTGGTGAAGTAATAACAAGCATTTTCCGCAGATATCCTATGAAATACTTGTTATCGAATTTGGGCGCAAGTTTATCTTTGTTAATCTGGCATAAACTTAGCTGACCCCAATCTTTAAGCTTGACTTAAGGAATCTTCCCGAACCACGGTTCATGGGGAGTTTTATCTGTAGGCCCAGTTGGACATCTGTTTAGGTAAGTGCCAGCTTAGAGTGCCATCGAAGTGCTTGAGGTAGATGGATAGGCATATTCATAGATCGAACCGTGTCAAGAAAGGAGTTGATTTCTCCTTTCGGACAACGCCCGTTATCTTTGTATTCCTGCGCAGGTGAGTTATTGAAGCAATACCACACTCTCTAAGATGAGTATTGAACTGCGTGAGCTCGATATTCTCCGCTCTGTCGGACCGGAGAATCTTGTGCTCTTTATTCAGTGGTTTTAATACTTCATTTTGGAACTCCTTGAATTTCTCAAAGGACTCGTGTTTGTGTCTCATCGGATACACAAAACGTATCTCTTGTAGTCATCGATGAAATGTAATGAAGTAGTTATAACCTCCTCTTTGAGATGTGTTCGTTATTGCGCGTACATCGGTGTGTATGATCACGATAAATCAACACGCATTTAAACGATTGAAGGCATTTGGTCATTTGCCAGAAGGCAGACTGCTGCTCATTATGATTCATAAATCGAAACCTTCAAGTATTCCACAGGAGTGGAGTTTCTTGATTCGGTTCGTTAGTGTGACTGGTCTGCTTGATGCCATAGGTATGTTTGGTTTTAAGTCGTTAGGCTTATTCCGTTTTAAGAAAGTTTATGATATATGACTCGTGTCGTGTCTAAAGCATTATGTAGACCATTTTTGAAGGGAGGCGGTACCAAATACTACCCCATTCCTGGTGATCCTAAATTCATCGGGATCTATTGAAAATGAAAAACCATCATTATTCAAAACAGAAATAGAAATAATATTCCTGCAAATTGCAGGTACATAGTAAACCGGAGATAAGTTCAAAACAAGGCCCGTGGGCAAATTTAAACTAATGGATCCCTCTTCATGAAGAGACATGACCTTCATTTCCAGATCTACGTTTCCTCTTTCAGTGTACAACGGCTTGAGTTCTATATTCACGACAAATATGAGAACCACAACCGGTGTCTAGCACTTACAGTAAATTAGAAGTTGTACAAACTTCAATAACATCACGTACGTAGGTGAGCGGTGTGAGACCATTATTTCCTATAAATGCAGCCAGACTTCGCGCAGATTAGACTTCCCGGTGACCCGGGTTTCCACAATAATGACACTTGTCATCTTCTAGCTCCTCCCGCTTTCAGCTGACAGGATTACTCGAACCGCAGTGCTTGCAAGCAAAACTTCTTCTTAACTGTGAATTCTTCTTGTTTTGGGACCACCCAGCAGAGAGAATAAATTTTAGTCTTACCTGGGTTAGTCTCGGCATTACATTGATCATCTTATGCGGTTCGTTTAGAATAACAAACTTGTGCATATTGAAGTTCATGACAAGCTGAGAATTTGTGGAAGAGACTTGGATGAGATCCTGACCCGGTTCTTGGTATTTGGTGCCCGGGCGTTGAGTCGGTCGACCGAGCCAATCATTTTAATGATATGAGGGCTTGCTGACTTTGTCCGTTCCCAACTTCTTGTCCACGGAAACACGAGCGAGTGTCATATCTCTCGTTCTAGCTTTCTTCGGAATAATTCCTCAGTTGCGGTATATGTCATATGTTGCCACCTTTTCATATTGAATCTGGAACGAAGGTTCCATATTGGCAAGCATGAGACATTGGACATCCATAACATCAGACTTGTGCTTTTTGTAGGATCCCTTTTCCCGATGGGAGGCACTATCATTAGGTTTCGGAGGAACCTTGTTGTTCAGCACGTATTCAGTCTCTCTTGCTTGAGAATGATTCTCAAGTTTGAGACCACACTCGTCCAAAATTGAGTTATTCGGCTTGCACTTTTCAGAATCTTGGCCTTGAGTTCTTAGGAGTAACGATAGTGGTAACCATATTAATTCTACAGAATAAGTAAACAAAATAACAGACTTCATTAAACTATCATGCTAAAACACTTACAAATAAATTGTAAAGTAAATACTAATACTTGAAATCTCTGAAATATATTAGTATCGAGACCTATTACACTTAAATTCAACGGCAACCTTTGCGCTACATTTTGAATCGGTTATAATAGTAAGTTGTCGGCCATTATGTAAGCTACATAACTCTTGTGTCGCTAGCATCTGCTACGGGGATGCTGACATTGTATCTCCGAAAACGGTTAAGCATGAATTAAACCAAAGTGTTACTTGGATTGATCATGCGAAAGCCCTGGCGTTAGTGGAAATCCAACTGACATGATCCATTGTCATGTCGAATGCAGCTTGTTGTAACACCGCGTCGTTATGCAGGTGTCTGGAGTTGATTGCATAACTTTAAAATTGACGATCACTGGCTTAAATTTTTAATTGGTGAGATTATTATTACTTTGTTTTCATTTTACTCATGCATACTAGCACATAATCAAGCAATACATGCAACATGAAAAAATAAAACAAGTAATGCATTCAAAGAGATATACGATGGCCCTAGAACCTATTACAGTATTTATCAAATACTAACATAAGTCCTAATTCTTGTATCTTGTATACGGATCCATCGGAGTCCATAGAAGTATCGCCGCGTGAAATGATCTTGATATCTTCAACGTGCAATATTTACATACTAACCCATCTTACGGCTTATGACTTGTGGGTAAACGATAAATAAATAAATACAAGAAATATATGACTAAGAAGGTCATTCTGACATTACAGTTCGCAGACGAAAAAAATAAATAAATGGGCCATATCATATACCTCCATTCAAATATATTACAAAATATAGGCACTTTATTAAATCCCATTGAACTTAATAGCTCTTCAAATAGCATTGGAAAAATGCATGTTGTAATTATCAAATTAATTAATCGTGTTATTACACATATTAAAATTAATTAATATAAACTCAATTATCATACACATATCAATTAATAATTATTACCAATAATTGTAACCGTATACATATTAATAGAAAATATTCATCACAAATATTTTCTAAAATACATTAAGTAGTGAAGTTGTTATAATTGTTATATCGCTTTAATAATTTAAAAGATATAATATAAAGAGAATGAGTAATTGTCATCACATAATTAATTACAATTAATTAGTTGATTAAAATGACAAATAATCAGCAAAAACCCGAAATATAACTAGTCCCATAATTTTAGGAAACCAAAATAAGGAATAAATTCGGAATTAGGGTTTTCAAAATTAGATGCAAATATGGGCTGGGGCGACACACTATAGCGACCTACGGTCGACCTGGCGCCCGCCCATGCCTAGGTGGAGTAGATCCGACCCGTCATTTGGTACAAAACCCGATCCATTTGGACGGCGCCCGTAGAGGTCACAGGGCGTCGGTCGGCAGGACATAATAATACCATATTTACTTCGGTTTTGATTTAATTAATTCGTTTGTAAAATCGTTTTGGAGGCTTTAAAATTTTTTCAAAATTTATGAGGAGTCGAACCGTTAAACTCAATAATATTCTTGAGCAAATCCACTTATTGTTCATTAAAATAAAATTTTATATTTAATTATTAATTAAACAGTCGAAATATCAAAATTGTTTTACAGGCACTTGAAAAACCAAAATTATGAAATTTAATGGAATCTTCTACGTGCTATCCGGGTTCCAGAAAAATTAGGTTTTAATTTTATAAAAATTTTGCACACTTAAATATGTTTTATCTTTGTTTGAAACAAAATCAATTAAATCGTCCTTTTAATTTGTAAACAAAATCCATGTTAAAAAATGTGATATTACATCGTAATAAACTTATGCTTAACGTGTAAATAAATATTAATCGAAGCATGGTGATTTATTCTCATCATATATTTATCAATTAAATATAACAGACAAGAATTAATCAAATAAAAAATTGATAAAACACAAAACAAGCATAAAATAAATAATGTAAACTGACTTTAATTTGGCTCGTGATGCCTGAAAAGATACTATGGATATAGGAGTATAAATACAAATCCATAGTTCGGGGATCTTTAAAGGTCACGCCACTACAGCTATTGATACAAAAAACATATAATTAAATATATGAAGCAGAGGACTTCACAGTCTTGACGAAGATAAATTCCACCAAAATCACATCTTCAATTCACAGCAGTGAATTTGTTTCACTTCAAACTCTTGTTGTAATATCAATCGTATGATATCTACAGTTAGTCCGCGCGGGAGGGGTTGAATCAGCCCAATACATGCTAGTAAACAAGGATGAAACAAAACCGGAAAAACCCCAAAATTCTTGGGAGAATTTACGACGAAAAGAGGCGGCTACTAGGGTTTTGAAAAAGTTTTACAAAACTTGTGATGAAAAATCCTAAAGTTTGCTTATATAGGGCTAGATTTAAAACAAGTCCGATAAACAGCCGTTAAGTATTAGCTTGACTGCGTTAACTCTATAGTTCGTTAAGACACTTGTGGAGTTCTTAATAATTGAACTTCTTTAATTAAGCTAATTAAATAGTAATGAGTCAATATCAATAATCTTTCAAGTTATCGATAAATACTAAAATTACTCGAACCAATTAAATAACTATTTAATTGATTCTATTTGTTCAATCGATATTCTACATAAAATGTAGAACCCTTGTAATTGAAAAATACATTTCTCAATTATATAGTTCTCTTTAATTTCATACATGAGAGCTATAACTCAAACGTCCTTTGTATGTGTGTGACCTTGAGCTCGGATAATAGTAAGTTGTATAATAATAATAATTGACCAATTACTATATATAACGATTAATAGTAAGATCTAAATGGCTCATGGCAGCAAATTATCATGAGAACCCGCACTAGTAATATACAATTACTAAGTTGAACTAAGTTACGATGTCGCATTTAACCTAAGCTGGTAAATGAATTGGTACACAATTGTCGCGTGACATAATAAATGGAATCGATTAGGTGATTTCAGCAATGAAATGCGTATCCGATGTTCTTTTTGCCATCTACTAGTCAAGCATCCGAACTAAGTTGTTTGCATTAGTTTGTTGTGGCAATTACATATTGAATTTGCGATGGGTTAATATGTAAGTTGATCTTTAAACGTATGTTTCATCGAAAGGGCGAAGTGACCCTTGATATGGCATGATTATCTCGTTTGTTAGTTAATATCAGGGGTTCCTATTGGAGAATGTAGATGAGTTGATTTTAGAAGGACTCTAAATGAGAGGCAATCATTGATTAGCGAAGTACTATGTGGGGCGGGGTATTCGCGTTCTAAATGGGAGGTGTTTGAACATTTGTGGATGTTTAGATGAGGTGTGGAGGTTCGACAGCGCACCCCCAAAGGGATGGGTACCTATACTTTGTTGGCCAACATCGATGGGCGACCGAGCACGGAGAAAGCGGGGTCCTGCTCGTTCAGGATACGTCCGATAGAGCTAATAACCGATGTTGGGTCGATTAGCATGACATGTTAGCTGCTTCAGACTTCTTGAGAGCATCCAAAGTTGATATGGAAGCGGCTAAGGTTCTGCAGCGGAGGCGTATGATTGTGGAGGCGGAGGCGTATGAATGTGGAGCGAGGAGAGTGAGGTGGCGGGGAGCAAATGCGGATTCAATTTGAAAACATGTTTCCATGAATAATGCTTTGAATATTGATTATATTGATGTTTAGTATTCGAACAATTTAGTTTATGTTATGTAATACTTATTTTTCTAATTTCGAATAAGTAATATGTTTGATTTAGCATTTGATTACACTTTAGAATTATTTGTTAATGTGGTATCATTTGTTTTAAATTGAACACTATTGTATTTCAAGTGAGCAACGCGCTTTCCAGTTTTGGTAATGCGTGAGTAGAGTAATTTAAGCGGTACCCGTTAATAACAATCAAGTTATTTCTTTCTTGGTTATTAGCATTAGTGCAGATTGCGTTAATAACGGACACAGAGACCTCGAACCGGACCGGGCCGAATACCCACCGAATATTGGGTGGGCCATTTGCCCTGGGCATTGTAATCCTCGGCAGGATTCGTCCGCTTGTTAGTGGGCCGGGGGCCGTTCACGGGCCTAGTGGGCCGGGGCCGGGCTCTGAGGCAGGCGGTGGGCGGGCCCCGGGCGACCCAGGCCCAGTTCGATAGCCATGTATAGTCTACTCTCAAATAGTGAAATTCCATATTCCCAAAGCCCCAATCGAGTGTGATCCAGGGTTTTTTGGGTTCGTTAAATATATTCATAATTTTTATTTCTAATTCATTGTCCTTATGCTAGTGTTTTACAATAATATCTAATCATTAATTTTTTTTTTCTTCACTTTTTGGGATTTTTGTAATATCATTTTTTTTGAAATAATTATTTTTTCAATTATTAACTATAGTAGAAATTCAATAAATTAATACTTGATTATTTAATAAACTCTTTAAGATAATATCACTTTCGAACTTAATTATTTTTTTTCAATTATTACTTAATTAATATGATTATTTAATGCTTAATTTATCATTAGAAATTCAATTATTACTTGATTATTCTTCAATTAATACTTGATTATTTAATCCAAATATTACCTTGTAATTTATACGGTAGAAATTCAAGTATTAAATAATCAAGTATTAATTAAATTTTAGAAATTGATGATTTATTGTTTCATATAAATCAATTATTTAATACTTAATTAATACTTGATTATTTAATACTTAATTAATACTTGATTATTTAAAATACAATTAATATTTGATTATTTAATATAATTAATACTTGATTATTTAAAAAAATATCTGAGTGTAATATGTTTTCAATTATTTTTCAATTATTACTTAATTAATACTTGATTATTTAAATATAATTTATTGAATATCACTTAATTATTTTTTCAATTGTAACTTCTGATAGAAATTCAATAAATTAATACTTGAAATTCAATAAATTAATACTTGTCGTCTCGACTCGAGATAGGTTGCTAAATTAATAATCCGTGTTTTTCGTTCATTTTTCATTATTTCTGACGGTTATATACGTATGTTTTTTGGTTCATTTTCAAATATATATATATATTGTTAATACTCGATTATTTAATAAACCTCTGAATAATATTTTTGGGTACAAATAAAACTAGGGGATAGAATTTCCACAAATTAATAATTACTTTCTTCGTTCATTTTATTATTTCGCGCGAGTCATATGCATTTGTATTTTTTTTTTGTTCTTTTTCATATATATTTGCGATTGTCATTGCGGTAAAGCTTCGATAAATTATCTTTTTAGTGTATTGAGTTAAGAATTACGTGTCGTTATATTTCTAGTCGGCCAAAGCCCATTATATATAATATACGTGCAAATAAAGTAGATTTAAAACGAATACTCCTATTAAGTACGAGTATAATACAAAAACAGCGTTAGGTGGAAGCCTAATTTGGTGATTGGTCCATTAATTTTCTATTCCTGTTACTTTCTTTCACGGCTGAGGAACACCACACTACTTCATCAATTGAAAATCTTCACCTTGGAGCTTAATTAAGGTTCTCATGTTTTATTAAGTACCATTTATACTCCAAATCTTCTTTATTATAGATTTTCATAGTGTTATATTGTTGGACTTATATTTCTTCACTTTGACTACATTCCTGTTTAATTAAATGTTTGCTTAAGACATTCATCCTAATTTTTAAACAATGACTCATATATATATATTTGAGCTTTTATTTAATGATTCATACCATTGAATACTACTAATAAATCAGTCACATGTTAAAATAATTAGTTTATATAAGTGATTAATTATATATCTTGGTTATATTAAAATGGATTTGTATGGGACTGCCCGTCGTGTGTGAATATGTGAAATATAGGAGATGGTTTATATGGTTAAGTGGTTTTATCGTCTGACCGATTGGTTTTAATATGCAATGGTGCATGTCGGCGGACAACTGCTTACCAGTCACGTAGTAGAGCATCGACCTGGGCGATGCTCTGCAAACCCTATATTTTACTACTCACCCGAGTGTTAATTTAAACATAGATTATCTAATTATAAGTTCACTTAAATTATTGATTTCGATTAAAAACTTGCAGGCTACTTCTCCATATCACTGTTTGTACGCTTCTTGTAGATTCAACCAGTGAGATTGGTGGTTGGTGTTTGTTCGCCGAGGCAACGAAAACATGTTGACTGCTAAAACCCTTTCCATTCCGTTGCCTATTGGTAGGGCTTCTAAATCCTCTTATTCCAATGCTAGCTTCCTGCATTTTTCGCCAACCTCGAAGGGAAGTTGCCAAATCGGTGGCAAGTCTTTCATGTCCCCTAGAATTCGAGCGTCGTTACAGTCTGTAGTTGAACCTGACATCCAATCTACCCCTGCCCAGACCCGAGTCAAGATATTGTCAGAAGCATTGCCTTTCATTCAGAAATTTCGGGGTAAAACAATTGTGGTAAAGTATGGGGGAGCAGCTATGAAATCCGAGGCCCTCCAAGCGTCTGTCATTACTGACCTTGTTCTTCTTTCTTGTGTGGGGATGCGCATTGTGTTTGTCCATGGTGGCGGCCCTGAAATCAACCAGTGGCTTGATAAGCTTGGTTTAAAGCCCAACTTTCTGAATGGTTTGCGTGTTACCGATGCTTCTACGATGGAAATAGTATCAATGGTCTTAGTAGGAAAAGTCAATAAACATCTTGTAGCCTTAATTAATAAGGCTGGGGCAACTGCAGTTGGTTTGTCGGGACTTGATGGACGACTTTTAACTGCCCGTCCATCTCCTAACTCTGCACAACTGGGATTTGTCGGGGATGTTGCTAGTGTTGATCCGACAGTTCTCCGACCTCTCATCGACAATTATCACATCCCAGTAATAGCCTCTGTTGCTGCTGACCCAACCGGTCAAGCTTATAACATCAATGCAGACACAGCGGCAGGTGAGCTTGCTGCAGCTCTAGGAGCAGAGAAATTGATTCTGTTGACTGATGTTCCTGGAATTCTAGTTGACAGAAATGATCCAAGGAGTTTAGTGAAGGAGGTCGACATAAAAGGAATTAAGAAGATGACAGAGGACGGTATAATTGCTGGTGGAATGATTCCAAAAGTAAATTGTTGTATTAGATCTCTGGCTCAAGGCGTGCACACTGCGAGTATTATTGACGGAAGGCTGGAGCACTCCTTACTTCTCGAGATTTTGACAGATCAAGGTGCCGGTACCATGATAACAGGTTAAATAAGCTTTAGGCTTGTAATGTCTAATATGAAAATAAATCTCTACCAGTAAGAAGCACTGCATATTTGCATTCTTGTCTGGTTGTCATGGTCGATTTTCCTTCAGTGTCTTATTTGACTTCCAATCGAAAGCGTATGTTTTCATACTGTATCCTTGTTGTATTGCATGATCAATGGAAGAGGTATATTTGAGTTATCCTTTGTATACATTGGTTTCATATTGGATTTTGTGATTATATATTAGTACTTTAGTTTATTTTATTTCTATGTTAATGTCAAAGAATCTTAAGTCTTTAACATTATTTGTTCTTGGTGTTTAACTAAAGTTTTTGACCCTGTAAATTTGTGAGTAGTTTTTTACACTAATGAGGAGAAGAGAGGGAGAACAACTAGAGTTTTCGAGTTTCTTTTGTATTATTTGTTGGGTATATTGAGATATCTTCTTGTGTCTTATTCTGTTTGGTAGTTGTTTTGCAAATATTTGAAGCATAGTTACAAGATGATAAAACTTGCAAATGGCTGATTATGAACCAAATTTATATCTAGAGGCAGAGGCTGGAAGTCTTTGTTTTGGGATACTTTTTTCTTTTCTACTTTGATGGGATACTTTTTTCTTTTCTACTTTGATGATTGTGTCGAGAGGCTTCTACTTATACTATGTTAGCAATTCTATTTGTAAGCAATTACTGGACGGGATAAGA
Source organism: Lithospermum erythrorhizon (assembly GCA_019722365.1). NCBI lineage: Eukaryota > Viridiplantae > Streptophyta > Magnoliopsida > Boraginales > Boraginaceae > Lithospermum > Lithospermum erythrorhizon. Next base: position 1,923,865 of record JADFUC010000391.1, on the reverse strand, counting down.
TAAGACCCTTTTCCCCCCTAACCAAGAATTCGAGTTTCTTGGATGAGGGTAACTTATGTGAAGAACCTTCAGACCAGAGCATAACAATAGATGATAATTCAGAGATTGGGTCAATAGAAGGTAAAGATTCTGTTCCATCTTTGGGAGCTTCGGAGTTTCTAAAAAGCTGGATTGTCGAGTATTTGCCTAGTATTCTGAAGTATTTGAAGTTAGATCCTGAGTCAAACTTCCAGGTGGAAAAAGAAACTATGAAGTTTTTGGCCGTTCAAGGTATTTTCACCTTATCTCTGGGGACTGAAGTGACTTCATTTGAATTGCAAGAGAAGTTTAGGTGGCCGAAATCTGCCACATACTTGCTATCTCGTGGGTCATTTGTGACCCGAGACAACCATGTAACTAACCAGAGAAGCCCGAGAGTCGAGAAGAGGATAAAAGGACCAGAGATGCCAATGGATGACATCAAAACAGGAGCTAGAACTAAACCTACAACATTTCCAATATGGAAGCCTCCCATTGAGATTCCAACTGCTGTTGCACGCTCATGGCTTGGAAACCACCTAACGAGAACTGCTATGTAAGTCCACGAAATATTCAGGTCACAGGGTACAACTATAGAATTACCTTGATAATAGGGTGTTCATAGCAGGCATTGCGACGCCTTCAGCAAGTCCAAAGAAGGCGCGCATAACCAAGAGGGTGATCGTGGAGTGATTTGAAGCCCATGGAGTGAGGGAGAGGTTAGTTAGGACCATAAACCTGCTCCCCAAGCAGGTTCATATTAGGGTTGGGCTTTATTTTGAAGTTGAATGTTCATATTTCATAAGTTCATAATAGGGTTGGGCTTTATTAGCTAATCGTCCGCCATACAACACAACCTCACTACCCCATAGTACAAATTAGTACTTGTTCTCTGAATTTCTTCATACTTTCGTCCAAGCATATATGGGTACCGAACTTCCTAGGGATGTTCTCTCTGATATTCTATCCAGACTTGACGATAATTGGTCGGAGATATGGATCTTAAAGGATACAGAGAACTCTCTCTGGGTCAAACATTATAGCATCAACTTCAAAAGCCTCAACAATTTTCCCCCAAGAGCTTGGTGGTTTGGAACTGTTCCCATGGAGTATCATAAGCACTGTTCAACAAATTTCATACCAAAGATTTGTTGTATGAAATTCAATTATTGCTTTAGGAGATTTGTTCAATCACCGTAAATCACTGAAATGAAAAAGATTTGTGATTTCCATATTAGACCAAGCACGAAGACATTTTTATGCTAACTTAATTTACATAATTTTCCTTAATTATTATAATACGACTTAATGATCTCTACGCTTAATTCCACTATCACGAAGTTTATCCAAATAATTATTTAAAATTAATTTTTTCACCAATATTTTTTATTTTCAAGCATCTATAACAGAGCCGCACTTTTATATTTTTCGGATTAAAAACCTAAATCGGTTCGATGTTGACGAAAGAAACGTAAAAGATAATAACGCTAAATTTCTACAAGGCCAACACAAATATTCGGTTGCTATTGAACGTAGTTAAAAATGTAAAAATTTCAATGAAGCGAGATAAGTATTGCTAAATTTACCTTCCTGGGAGATAATATATACAATACAGAATGATGGATTAGATATACTGAACATAAAAGTTGAAAGCTATGCTCTAATAGTTGAAATCAATAATTGAAATAGGAGTAAGTGTAATTTTTTAAATCACCCAAATGTTTCGGTTAAATTGAAATAGAAGTGTAATTTTTGCAATATTAACTTTTAAGATAGAAACAATTCAGAAATATATATAAGAATGATTCTAAAGATTCTAGTTCAAAACTTTTTCATGTAAGATATATTCTCTTTATTTCATAGCATCGTCCACTTTTAAATTTTACGCATCTTCGAACTTCGACTTAATATATATTTTGCCAGACATAACATCTTATAAAGTATATTAATTGAAAGAATTTAAACGTAATTTTCTATCGGGATATAATTTTTATCAGTGATTATATAATACAAAACAAAATATCTGGGCGATCAAAGCCAAGAGATTTAACAAAGTTCTCAAAAAGCTTTATTAATCAGATGAGGAAGTATATAAATATAAAAGATATAAGGTAGAACTAATGTTTATATAGAAAGGGGCACTTCTTTGTCAAGTTTGGCTACATTCTATACATCTTTGTCTCAGCATATTATCGAAGAACTCTTGGTGGGGGAGGGAGATTTGATTGATGAAATCATACAAACGAATTAATGGATGTCTACATCCTATAGTCATAAATGAAAATATTGGTCTAAAATCTTTGATATCCCACTATGGTAATACATGATTGGAATTCACTTCACGTTTAAGTATTCATTTGAGCAAAGGGGGAATAACTAAGACGACATAGAAAGACAAAACGTTAGCAATAAAGCCAAGATGTAGATATCACATTTATAATCAAGCAATAAGAGAGTCAGATAATAGTATGAATAGTAAAAGTATGGCTACACTATTACAAAAAAAGTTTAGAAGACGCCAATTAGATAATACATAGGAAAAAAAAAAGGTGTTGTTTAAGTGATTAGATAATGCTCCCATGTCGCGTTGTTCAAGTGATTTTATTTAGATAATACTGCTTATTATGATTTTTTTTTGTGATGTCTAAACCCATTTTGAGTGTTGTCTAAGCCCCTTTTTGTTGTAGTGCTACATACATGGACTCTCTATTTGCTTTAGTGCTTCAATCGAAGAACAAAAATCGCATTACGATCATCTGTCATTTCTCCGACTCAATTCTCTACATAACTATTAACCCATACGTGTTACTATTTTTAATTTATTAATTTTAAATTACAAGCGTTTTATTTTTTTTATAAATTATATACGATTTTATTATTATCGGCTGCTACCACTGGAGACAGTAGACCGCCTGCAAAAAGCTTGTAGGTATATATGCAACTTTACATAGATATCAATTTTTTGTAAAATAGTTACATAGCGCTTTTGAGAGACTGATATAAGATCGTATTGTGGTAGTGAAGACCGAAGAGAATCATAAATAAATTTTGCAACCATAACAAGCCATGTGCTTCGTCAATCTACCTACGAAAATCTACACCATATACTGATATACATGATGAATTAATTAGTTATGTTGAAAAGTTATATTTATAATGGATACACTATAAAAAAATATGTAGAACGACGCAAGTGTTCGATTAAATGATGATGGCATGGGTTATGTAATACTCCGTATATGTTTTTTTTATCAAGTGAGAACATAACATAACGGTAGCATTGATTTTAGTTAAGCTATATATATTATTCCGAATGTTATTGAATAAACTATACGGAGTACTAATTTCACATCGATTTAATTGATGAGAGATTGTTTCAAATAAATAGCAAACTTATTTTTCAATTAATAATTCATTCCTTAACTTTTTAATACATCAAAATAAAAGCCGTTTGATTAACTAACTTATTTTTTAATCAATAGTTCATTGCTTAACCTTGTAATACATCAAAATAAAATAAATTGAATGGAGTACTATATGTACCCACACGTATGGCCACATAATAAAAGCAGATCAATTCAAGTTGGAATGCCATAAAAGTGGTAATGGGAAAATTAGCTCAAGTCATAGCTTAACCGAAAGAAAATTGTTGTTAAGACGCATTCTCGATTTCTCGTGATTTCACGTAGCTGCTGATTGATTTCATATGAAATAATCTCAGACAAGTTTAAATGAAACTCTATTCCCCGTAATTAATTACATTAATATCTCGGCGATTAACTCTTCCTAATATTCACGATGTAGACTGGCCATTAATTAGCCATGACTAGTTTACACTTTCATTTTAAAAAATGGTTAGGTAACGTAAGTAATACGTTGTAGTGATGAACACGGGTGGCACTGAAATACCAATCAATTCAGGAACATATATAGAGGTACGCCCACCGTAGAAAACCTTTTGCATTAATTCATCACTACTCACTCTACATAGCTACCTTACTTTCATTTTACTAGTACTACACCCTCTAAATTACTCCTACCATACATGTTCTGCTGGAATTAATTAATTTGTCATCAACAAATTAAAGTTAACATGCATCAATTATTGATTGGGGTAGTACAAGTTTGGATGTTTTTTGGTTAATTAACTAAGTTTTATACTATTAGGCCACTAGTGAAATAGGGACCGGACCATAAATTAATCTTATGGCATATTTAAGAGTTAGGATACAAGTAACATCACATCATATTAACATACATATGTACTATATAAAATCAAATCTCGATCTTCTTATTCCTATGATAACATGATTTATTAATCAATTTGATATGTTTGTACTGAACATAAAAATAAAGTTAGGTGTAAAAGAGGTTACTAGATACCATAACCATGTTATTATCATGATTCATGATAATTATTGTAGAAAACTTCTCAAACTACAATTACTAGTGGTGCATTTCTTTAACTAGTGTAAAATGAAACCTCAGCCTAGGAAATAAAGCAGACTGAAGCATTGGCAAAAGCTTACACAATAGGTAGTGATGTGTGCTGTCTGTGTTTCCCATGGTGGCACAATGTTTGGCCCAGGTGGAACATATACCAAAATGAACTACTGCCCCACAACAATGATGTAACTCAATTTTGGCCTAAAATATTTTGTTTTCTTTAAAAGACAAGATAAATAGCTATTGGGAAACAAAAAGAAAAGCCAGTTCAAATGGAAAAAAGAAAAGCAATGTGAAGAAAAAAGAAGCAAAGAAAGCGAAATGAGAGAGCAAGAGAGATGCAACAAGAGACACAATGCAAATGCTTTCATATACGTGCACATAAACAATAAAAATATTTTTTTATCTACGTAAAATATAAATGAAATTTATGAGGAAGGCAAACATCAAATGTGTCATTTGGTTAGATGCTTACAATATAGTCTATGTCAAATTAACCTGAGTTAATTTACAGCAAATATTAAATCGAAATTACAATTCAATTATTTGATTTGAAGATAAAATGCTCATCATTACCATATTAAAATTGAGGGTAAAGCAAATCACCCCTTCCCCACATGTATAAACACTTTGCACCTCATCACATGGGTAAAAGAGTCTTTACATCAAATTCATCCAGAATCCAGATGGAGAAAAAGAAGAAAAGCATCCAACCAAAAAGAAAAGTAAATTTGAAAACAGAGAAAGAAAAAGGGAAAGATTTTCCCTTTTTTTTTATTTCTTTCAAACCCCCACCTCTCTCTTTATATTTCAATTCTATATTCAACTGGTAAAAAACTTGAGTGCTAAGTATCAGTACCTTAGTATCTTCATGTGGTGTGAATTCGAGTCACGCAAATATCAAGATCTCGTATTGAAATGGTTTAAAGAAAAGTTCAAGTCTCCTGACCAATTGAAGCATATCCCGCGATTTGACTCATACATGTAGGTCAAGGACATGAATAACATGAGACCCTTAATTTGAGGTTTCAAACCTTTTATATTTCACTTCTCTCTCTCATATTTGGTTACTATTTCACTTCTTTCTCTCCATATATTTCATTATTATTATTACAATTCTCTGTCTCTCTTCCATTTCTCCTCTTCATATTTCATTATTACTCTTTTAGAGGCATATACCAGTTGATAACGACTCCATATTTTCTTTTAGAGGCATATCCCAGTTGATATCGGAACCAACGAGTAAGACACGAAAATTTACATGTCTTGAAGATCGGTGTGTATTCCATTCTATGACATTTAATGTCTAAGCGGTAACACTTTCGTATGATTGATACACTTCAATTCATGGATCAAGCTCGATTGAATTGATTAACATACCATCATAATCTTAAACTTTTGAAACATACATCCCAGGATTAACTTCCGTGATCGACGACTCATCTTTTTTTATTACTATTTCACTTCTCTCTCTCTCCCTCTCTTCATATTCCATTTCACTACTCTCTCCTCTCTCTCTCTCTCTCTCTACAAATTTCATTATTTCACTTCAGTTCACTTCTCTCTCTCTCTCTCTAGAAAATAAAACCGAAAACATTTTATTCACCATTTATTACTCCACAATTTAATTAATTAATCCAACATGAACTAATTATTACATCCCAAAACGACGCTGTAATGAGCCACCCCAACCCCACCTCCACCTCCACCACCGACCCTGCGGCGGCGCCACCACCTCAACCACCGCAGCCCCACCGCTCCTCATGCACTCGCCACCCCGACGAACACTTCACCGGCTTCTGCCCCTCTTGCCTATTCGAACGTCTCATCACATTAGACCAATCCTCCACCACCACCACCACCTCTCGCCGGAACTCCACCTCTACCACCACCTCCGCTGCCGCAGCCATCAAAGCTCTGTTCACTAAACCCACAACTTCAACAAACAATATTAATAATGCATATAATATTAATAATGCTAATAATGGGAATAAAGAGTTGAAGAATGGGGGTTTGTTGAGGAGGAGTAAGTCGTTTTCGGCTGCAAAGAATGAGGCTTTGGGGGTGAATATTGAGCCTCAAAGGAGGTCTTGTGATGTTAGGAATACACTTTCGTCGCTTTTTAGTATGGAAAATGGGGAACTGAAAATGGGGGGAGGGAGTTATGGGGGTGTTGGGTGTAGCTCTGGGGGTGGGGTGGGTAAAGATTGTGGCTTTTTGGGAAAAGGGAAGTGCCCACATTTGGGTTCTGGTGAGTTCTGCATTGCTGGTGGTAGTGGTGGTGGGTTTGGTAGTAGTGGTGGTGGTGGGTTAGTGAATAATGGTGGTGGTGGTGGGTTTGTTAGTAGTAGTGGTGCTGGTGGATTTGTTAATAGTGGTGGTTTTGTGAGTAATAGTGGTGGTGTTGGTGGTGATTTTGTGAGTAATAGTGGTGGTGGTTTTGTGAATAGTAGTGGTGGTGGTGGTTTTGTGAGTACTAGTGGTGATGGTGGGTTTGGGAGTAGTGGTGGTGGTTTTGTGAATAATGGTGGTTTTGGGTTTGTGAATAATGGTGGTGGTGGTTTTGTGAGTAGTAGTGGTGGTGGTGGATTTATGAATAGGCCTGTTTTGGAGTCGAAGGAAGAGGAGGAAGACGAAGACGAAGAGGGAGGAGGAGGTGAAATTGAGAGTGAAGAGGAGTATGAAGAATGTGAAAAAGTGGGAATTTTTAATGAACTTGAGCAACCCCGAGTGAGTTGTTGTGAGATTGAAAAAGAGGAGGTGATGAATGAGAGTAGCACAATGAAGCCAATTAAGGATTATTTAGATCTTGATTCTCAGACCACAAAGACTTCATCTTCAGGAATGAAGGAAATTGCTGGAAGTTTTTGGTCTGCAGCGTCGGTTTTTAGCAAGAAATGGCAGAACTGGAGGAGGAAACAGAAGTTAAAGAAGCAGAATAATGGAGGCACCTCTGGAACATTGCCTGTGGAGAAGCCCCTTTCAAGGCAATTTAGGGAGACTCAGTCTGAGGTAGCTGATTATGGTTATGGGAGGAGGTCTTGTGATATTGATCCTCGGTTTTCTCTTGATGCTGGTAGAATTAGTTTTGATGATCCTAGGTATTCATTTGAGGAGCCTCGTGCGTCTTGGGATGGATATGTGATGGGAAGGAGCTTTCCGAAGATGCACCCCATGGTATCTTTGGTTGAGGATGCTCCAGTAGTGCATGTTCCACGGACTGATGCTCACATTCCAGTGGAGGAGGTGGTGGGGATGGTGAACCGTGTCAACGAAGATGAGAGTGTGCCTGGTGGGACAACCCAGACGAGGGACTATTATGCAGACTCTTCTTCCAGGAGGAGGAAGAGTCTTGATAGGTGTAGTTCTACTAGGAAAATTGCAGCATCTGTGGTGGCAGAGCTTGACGAGATGAAGGCAGCCTCAAATGCGAAGGTATCTCCTGCGGCTGCTGCCTGTTACCAGGGTGCTAAGGTTTTGGTGGGAGAGAGAATTTCGAGGGACTCAAATTCAAATTCTTTAAGAGATGATTGTTCTGAGACTTTCGAATTAGGGAGTTTAAGGGATAATGCATCTGTGATTGGGAATGGAGAGCATAAAGGAACCAAAAAGTCTAGGAAGTGGAGTTGGAAACTTTGGGGGTTAATGCAGCGTCGTAATGGTAGGAATAAGGATGAGGATGATGAGAGGTATAGTGGTAGAGTTAATGGGGTATCGAGATCATTATCAGAATCTTGGCAAGAGTTTAGGAGAGACATGAATGGTGAACCAAGAGGAGGGGGCCTGAATAGGAATGTCTTCCGGAGCAATAGTAGTGTGAGCTGGAGGAATTCAGCTAACATTGGAAGTTCCTCGGGGAATGTTAAAAAATTAGCATGTGAGATGAATGGCCAGAAGAAGAGGGATGAAATTGTACTAGAGAGGAATCGGAGTGCAAGGTTTTCCCCAAACCACATTGATAATGGGCTCCTGCGCTTTTATTTGACGCCAATGAGGAGCAGCCGAAGAGGAGTACCAGGCAAAAATGGGCTGAATGGCTCACATTCCATTGCAAGAAGTGTTCTTAGACTGTACTGAAAAACAAGGTATGTCGGTTCTTTTAATCCATCGTTAGGTTTCTATGTTTTGGCTGTAGTAGTATTTTTAGGGTGGTTTTGGTCTGTAATTGCTGATAACCGCCTTACTCTAGGTACAAAACTATACAGAACTTCAGTAAAATTACTAATAATATGAGAGCTAGTCTCCAGTATTTTATTAAATGTATTCCATTAATGCTATGAGTAGTAACCTGTGTGCTTGCTCTGTTAGTGTTGAGACGCCACATTTGTTGCATGTTGCTCTGCTCCGTTATGTGATCTGTGGGTGGTTTTGGTATAGTGTGGTTGTCTCTTGATAGGATGAATTAGATATGTCATTACAACTTATATAGATGCTCGTTGCATTTCCCCTACTTGCTGACCAAAGAATAACATTGTTTCTCAATTGATCATTCTGATTCATGTAAGACAAAAGGGAATTGGATCACTCTATATGTGAGTTTTGATACATTCTCTCAGTTACAGCTTTGCAAAATCATCGAAATATTGCTTATTATCTTTAGCTAGAATTTGCTTAGCTTCTAGCTAACACCATCTCATTCACCCTTTTCTCTTGTAATCCAGGATGTCGCTTTCCGTGTAGCCAGTTTAACTGATTAATCTTATATTTGCAATGTTGATCAAGGAAGGATGGGAATCCAGGAATTTATTATCGTGTAGGGGTCGGTAGTTTAATCTGTGAAGTGTCTGCCAAAGGAGTCATTCATGGTTATCAAGTTTCAAGAAATTAGGAGATGCAACAAGCATGAAGTATAACGTTCTTGCACTTCTTGCTCACCACAATCATACAAATCATCTGTCCTCAATGTTTCATAGATAGTGATTGCTCAAGTTTAGCTGCTGATGGCATGCTATTTATGAAAGCTTCATATGCAGAAGGAGACTATAGGAACTTGGAATTTGTCTCAGAACTAGTTGTATAAAGCCTTCTGAATCAGAATGTGTAAGCTACGTCAGACTGCTATGATTCAGAATATGTCAGTTGTTTTCAGGGTTTCTTTAACATTGGGTTATGGGTATACTTAGGGGTCCAAAAATAGTTGCGCACCCCCTTAGACACCTCCAAGGGTCATGGGTATACTTGTTTAGTTGGAGCTCTGTTTCTTCTAATGGTAGGGTCAATGGATATATGAATTTGTCAAACCAGAAGTACTGTTTATAAATTTCATAATTTTCTTTCCTTTCTAGTTCCAAAGTCGTATGCCTCCTAATATAGCTACTGTTCAGATACGTCTCATTTTAGCTGCAATTGAGGAAACTATTCAAAGAGTTGCATGTTGAACAGTGACTATAGTTTGGCAGTGATGATTTAGAATATCAATGATTGAACAAGAATGTATGCTGTAAAAAACCAAACAAATGATCCTGCCATGTTTTTTTTTGCAAATCGAATTCTTATCCATAAAAAATTTGTTCTTCTGGCTCATCAAGATGGGTTTTGCTTGTAATAACACTAATATGGTGCTAACTTTCGTAAATACTGACAGATTGTTCATTAGAGTTGATTGGGGGCTTGATCATCATCGATCGAGGTGACCAATATTGACCAACGTTGACCGGTCAAGATAAAAAATTATAAATGTATCGAGAGTACATTTGTACTCATACCATAGTACATTTGTATTTTACGTACAAATATGCAAATTTCTCAACGTTAAAGTATATTTAAAATTATTTTTAATTCATAAATTTCATTTTAGAGTATATTTGTACATGTATGTATTAATGTATGTATTAAAAATTATTAAAATAAATTAAAGGAAAAAAAAGTTATCACCTTAACACATAAATGTATAAGCGTAAGAGCACTCCATCAAGATAATGTTGAAAAATAGTTCATTTCATCATTTTTCAACTGAAAGCCTGTAGTGTCCTTTTGTAAGTGGATCACTTTGCAACAAATAGATAGGCTCAAAGATTTAAACAGCTTGACATGGCCAAGAGCCAGATTTTTTTTTCAAGATGATCATAGTTTAACACCAACATGTCCCAATCTGATCTATGATGAGGTTTTCACATGACAAGGTAAGGTAGGTCAGATAATACATAATTTTATTACCTTATTCCTGTGAAAACAGGAAGGATGTTTAAATTATCTGGTATCCATTCATGGGCACCATGTCTAGTGCTCAAATCAGTAACAATTGACAAGCAAGGTACTCAAATAGTTCCCCATAGCAGTTGCAGAACACAAACTCCTCATGGCATCAAGGGCCTGTTGATACAACTCCAATTCTCCAATTACATTGAAACCTTCAACACATCCTACAATGAAGTCTTGAGGAACTTGCCAAAATATTAACATGGAAATGTGTTTGAGCTCATAGTAGCCATTCCCTTGGCAAAAATAGAGAAAACTAGTCCAATGCCGATCTGTTGGAGCCGAGTGAAGCCATTTCTGTGATCGGTTCTCCTCCATGCTAATGGAATGATGAAGCGATCATAGCAATTCATCCAAATTTAAGTGTGTTCATCTTCGTTATCTAGCTTTATTATTAATTACATAGAGATATTCAACATGTATAATACTTGGTAGAAGAAATCAAAGTAAAGAGGGGGAAAATATTTTATTTGTTTTAAAGTGGTTAAGAAAGAGTACTTTCTTTTGGTAGGTTCTTAACAATGACATAAAAAATTATTCGGTAGAAACATAGGAAGATTAGTTGCATAAGGAGGAAGATGCCATTGGTTAGCAACAACTCAATGAACTAAATAATACTTCAACCGCTAAAGAAATATTTTTCAATTTAGATGATTTTGTCTTGTTAATTTCGAACTCAAATGTTGTTTATATCTTGTGTGTTATTTGGTAAAAAATATGACTATTTTATGTATGTTATTATCAACATGATAATTATTATTCGGTATTTAAACTTGACATTTTTTTTTTGTATGGAAAGAGTAATTGTATATATGTGTAATTCTTGATATAATTGAATAAAGATGTCAAATAACGAATTTCAAATTTTGGATGTTAAATTCTTATCCAAACATGAACCATCAAGACTGATATGTAATATGGAAGGAATTGTTTGAAAACATAAGTTTTCCTAATAATCTTAGTTTCAAAGGATCCATCCAATTCATCACCTAACAAACATAAAACGACTTGGCAGCAGTGACCATTCTAAACTTGAAATATATATAAACTAGAGCTGGCCAGTCATTAACAAGTGCATATCATACAGAACAGCAAAAGCTATCTAGCTAAATAGATACAAATAGAAAACATTTTTCCCAAAATATTTGTCCAGAAATTTTTTTTTTGATGATAATGGAGTCTTGGCTTCGAATTTTAGTTCTTTTGGTTGTCTGCTTATTATCTTCAGCATTTGTTCAAGGAAAAGTTCGACATTACAAATTCAATGTAAGTAGCAGTCTTATCTTCTATTTGCATGCATAACATGCAAACGCACGTCATTGATACAAATATTTCAAAAAACGATGACTTTATCTTGAATGTCAATATTAACTTGATACATTTTTTTATCAAATACCATGCATTATTAATTATCTACATGACTACATCCCTTTTAATTTGTCGACCACACTCTTATAAAATTTGTGCATAATTTCATATGATACACTACACCTTCCAATCTTCCATTGCATTTTGAATAACCAACTATAAGAAGATTTTTTTTTTATAAATTGATGAATGCAGGTTGTGATGAAGAACACCACAAGGCTATGCGCAAGCAAGCAAATTGTGACGGTTAATGGGAAGTTTCCGGGACCAACCATCTATGCTAGGGAAGATGATACAGTGCTAATTAGGGTTGTCAATCATGTCAAATACAACGTCTCCATTCACTGGTAATACCTCGAAACAAAATCATTTTAATTTATGATATGAATGTTTAATAATAACGTTAACAATAAGTATTGTTTTGTGGCATTTAGGCATGGTATTAGACAACTAAGAACAGGTTGGGCAGATGGACCAGCTTATATTACACAATGTCCAATTCCTCCAAAGCAATCTTATGTCTACAACTTCACCGTAACTGGCCAGAGAGGAACTCTATTATGGCATGCTCATATTCTTTGGTTGAGGGCTACTGTCCATGGCGCTTTGGTCATTTTGCCTAAGATTGGTGTTCCATATCCATTTCCAAAACCAGACCATGAACATGTGGTTGTTCTAGGTAAATTTGTTCATTTTCGACATACTCAAATTGGATTAATATTAAGGTTATAATCTCGTTAATGATACTTGTGATAACTTAAGCAATATTGTTCTAATCAACAACTTGTAATGACAATTGAAATATTTTTCACACTATGTATGCAGCTGAGTGGTGGAAATCAGATACAGAGGATGTTATCAACGAAGCACTAAAATCAGGGTTGGCACCAAATGTTTCTGATGCTCATACTATCAATGGCCACCCGGGCCCTGTCTCGAATTGTCTTTCAAAAGGTATGTTTCTATTAGACCATGATACATAGACGTCCCAATTTAATTGTCCACTTTAGTTATGATTGAACCATTGTGTGTACATATAGGTGGTTACAATCTCAATGTTGAATCTGGAAAATCATACATGCTTCGAGTAATCAACGCTGCACTAAACGAAGAACTGTTCTTCAAGATAGCTGGTCATGAAATGACTGTGGTTGAAGTAGATGCAACATATGTTAAACCTTTCAAGACAGACACAATTGTTATAGGTCCAGGACAAACCACAAATGTTATTGTTACCGCTGGCAAAGGCTCCGGGGTTTACATGGTTGCGGCTTCTCCCTTCATGGACGCTCCCATTGCAGTCGATAACTCGACTGCAACTGCCACATTGCGTTATTCAGGCACGAAATTAACTGCTTCAACACTTACCTCCACTAAACCACCACCTCAAAATGCAACAGTCGTCGCAAACAACTTCACGGACTCACTCCGAAGCCTAAACTCCAAGAAGTACCCTGCAAAAGTCCCATTAACTATTGATCGTTCTCTGTTCTTCACTGTCGGACTAGGAATCAACGCCTGCCCGACCTGCAAACCTGCGAATGGAAGCCGTGTAGTGGCATCCATAAATAATGTCACATTTGTTATGCCAACAACAGCTCTATTACAAGCTCATTTCTTTAATATGAAAGGAGTTTACACAACTGATTTTCCAGGGAATCCACCAACAACTTTCAATTATACAGGCACATCTTCAGCAAACATGGCTACAACAAATGGCACCAAGGTTTTGACGTTGCCTTATAATGCAACAGTCCAAGTGGTTTTACAAGATACCGGATTCATTGCCCCCGAAAACCATCCAGTTCATCTGCATGGTTTCAACTTCTTTGCAGTAGGCAAAGGGATAGGAAACTTTAGCCCGAAAACCGATCCTAAGAAATTCAATCTTGTTGATCCCGTTGAAAGAAACACGATTGGAGTTCCTGCAGGCGGGTGGGTAGCCATAAGATTTCGAGCAGACAACCCAGGTAAACATACAGTAAAAACTCTATAAATTTTTACCGTCGGGATTGGTGAAATTTATTAATTTATAGAGTTATTAATTTATCGAGACATAATTTAAAAAGATTATTAATGTCATGATAAAAAAAAATTATTATCGTAAAGAGTTTATTAATTTAAAGAGTTTTTACTGTAATTCAATGAACTCTCAAAACTTTAGATGAATGTCTTAATTGATAATTACAAGTTAACAACTATTTTTTTTGTTACGATTCAAATTTTGATCAGAGTCTATATCTTGTATGATATCAGGAATTTGGTTTATGCATTGTCATCTAGAGGTACATACAACATGGGGGCTTAAGATGGCATTCCAAGTGGACAATGGTAAGGGTCCAAATGAGTCAATATTGCCACCTCCTAAAGATCTCCCAAAATGCTGAAATTGAAATATTTGAAGATATTCTGCATGAAGAATGGAAGATATGAAGCATCAAAGACAGAAGAACAAGTTTATTTCATTTTTAGAGTAAATTGAAGTTTTGCTTCAGTACATTGCAAAAAATATTGTGGTGTTACTTGACCTATGTGTAGAATTTTTTTTCTCGATTCATTACAAAAATGAAGTTTTCCATCCAGGTCCATTTTACAATATATTTTTACTTTATAGCTTTGTGTGACTGAGAAGAACCTATACACTCTAATACAAAGTACATTAATGAAAAACACTACTCAAATAAGCTAAACCATAGCTCCATATATACAACCTATTGAGAAAATTACTCAATAAAAAATAATTTAACTTACAACTAATTTTCAGGTAAAATAACGAGATTACATGCATGTACCTTGTTCTTTGGCTTTACGATAATATGTATCCTGTACATACTTATTTGGATTTATTGGAGAAAAAGCATAAGAAGAGAGGCATCATCAATTGATCCGATCAATATAAGATTTCCAGGTTCGCTACTCTTTTTCTATTTATTAATTAACGATAAATTTTTTTTGAGAAAATCACGCCTGCAAATTGAATAGGATATAATCATTTTATAAAATTTGAACCCCTGATCTATTCCTTCTAGAGAAAGTCTAAATAGATACCATTGAACTAGATATATTTCGTCAGGTTCGCTACCTTAGTTAACAAGGTATCGACTATCGATAGACTCGAACTCTTATTGCTAGAAGCCAGGCATCATCAATTGATCCGATCAATATATATTCCCAATGTGACCCCTAATTAGTGGGCTATGGAGAATTTCCGAATAAGGGTCAAACGAAAAGGGCTGGACATGAGCCAAACTTAAGGCCTAAGGGGTCGAATGAAAAATGGACCACTATTGGTGTTTATCCGTTTAGGTAACGACCGGTCCGGCCCGGCCCCTTGCTAACCTAATCGGCCGGTCACAGAACATGTCCGACGGGCCCAGAAATCGTTAACGAACTGCCCGTCCGATAAAGCTAGCCCTGCTCTGCCTCGGCGCTGCCAGACAAATGACGGCACCGGCTCAATTACAACTGCATTCACGCTTTACCTGCGATACAAATCCAGATACTGCTTAAAGTAAACCAGACTTGGGTGAATGATAAATCTCGATATATAATGCCACCAGAATTATATCTAGATACCGTCTGGGACATTAACTGCACTAATGCTAAAGTCCAACCCACTATTTTTTATGAATTTAGATGACATCAGCATCGCTGGGATTAAATCCAGCATCATCGCTCAGCGTAACATGCACGTTTCATCTAAACCAGACTCGCTTTGACTCGCACAAACCATCCCACATTTCTCGCAAAAACTCAAAACGAATATGCCTATAAAAGTTTTTTAGCAACACCTCCTTCATTTCTCACAACTCACAATCATCTCCAAGCTGAATACCAAAGAAATAAGAATCACTTTCAAAGCAATTACAATATTCATTACTTTATTTCAGTTTGTTTCGTTACAATCAAGCCGAATCAACGATTCTACTCGCTCCATTTACCATCCGATATTATCTAACAACTTTTATAAATTTTTTATATTTGTTCTTCTTAATTAATGACATCAAAACGTAACTTTAAAAAGTGATTCAAAAGTTGATAAATAAGCAAGATGCCTAATGATTTTGTTAATTTAGATGCATTTATAATCGTACGGACGAACTACCCTTATTAACTTCATGGATTTGGAAATATTTTCTCGAGACCTGCCGCTGGCCGGTATGTCGTATGTCACGGGTGACCTAGTTATGACGATCAATCTAAATGACGGCGACGGATTCATATTTACCGGATGTTCTGGCGCTTAATGATCGCACAACACTTTCCTCAACAACGTGAAATGTTTCCCATCACGCCTCACCTCCTCCATTTATGCTGAAATAAGTTAACTAAGCCGGGTTAAACACATGTCGAATGCTATTATATATTATACGTATGATGTTTTTTCCTTAAAACAATGTTTGTTATTTACGCATTGTCGCCGGGTTGGGCACGACGCCAATGTTTCGAATGCTGAATGTTTAGCGGCGTTTTCAATGCTTGAAACGAATGAATGCGCCAATTTAATAAACGCGTATGTTTGAATGTCATGATTCTTGAAAAATCGCATGCCGCAGTAAACGCGCATCGCATGACGGAATCCATCAATGCTTATAAGCAGAAAATGCAATATTTATGAGACGCGGGTAACGCTTCATGCTTAAACGCAATTATTAGATGATTAACGTGGTACCGCTTTCGCGTAACGGTACCACGCTAATACGGCCCAAGGGGTTTCTCGAACTGCCCGGGGTCAAGTGCCCACCGACATTGGGCGGCTCGAACTGCCGGCATTTGCCCAATCACTTACCGCCCAACCCACTTATTAACGAACCGGGCCGCTCGGGTTCGTGGGCTCGGGCCGACCAACCGGGATTGGCGGCTGGCTCGAACGCCCACCGAGGTCCTGCTCGCTTCGCCACGCCTACGCTTAGGTAATGCCTACGTATATGAGAAAATTGGCAAATTAAGATTAAGCTGACCTTTTTTTTTAATTTGTGCATCATGTTAATATCTTTCCATAAATAACATCATTTCCATCAATTATTTAAAAACACCTGACAAAATAAGACCTTCATCTTCCCACTCCCATCCCTGTTCTCATCTAACCGGCCCCCACTACGCCCGAGTTCAAGCAAGGTGCCATAAGGCGATTTTTGGGAAGCTGATCAGCTGGCCGTCAAGTAGAGGCGGCTAAGTCACTTTGGCGCGGTGGCTTTTTTCGAAAGGCTTATAAGGCCATCTGAGCGAAGGAGATACCTATGCAAGGTTTAAGTGCCAGAGTGGAGGGTCATAAAAAGCTGGGAGGATCAGCGCGTGTGGTTTGGAGTGCCAAGATCAAGCAAGCAAGGTAGTTTGGATAGGTAAAAGCAAGAGGAAGACATGGCGCTATTTTAATTTATTTTTGTGACAATCAATTTAAAAAGAAATGCTATTTATGCAAAGTATATTAACATGGTGCTACAAATTTAGGTATTCAGGAGAAATTTTATAAACTACCACAAATAAATCAAGCTTTTAAAAAATCAAACATACTGATGCATTTTTATTAAAATACACTTTCTATGTAAAAATACTAAATCATTCCTCAAAAGTTCTCTTCTCCCTTCTTTTCCCTCCACCACTTTTTTACTTTTTGCTATATACATTGCGGATGTAGTAATTAATTTTAGTAGCAAATGCTACTTTTTGTAGTAGTGTAACAACCAGTAAGGTGTTTTTGCCACTCTGGCAGGCCACATTTCAGGCCATTGAGATCCACGAGAAGATTCAGAAACTGGTATTTTATGCAAGCATGCATGTAGAGGTACATTCCATGCGGCATCTGGATCATCAGATTCGGAGCAGAGTGGAGGATCATTTTGTTTCCTTTGCTCATACAACAATACCGACTTTATTGACTCTATCCTTTGTAATTGAAACATGCTCCCAACACATTGCCTTTGTGAGTTTCTTCATGGCTTTCCAAATTTCAACATCTTCATCGAGTTTATGATACACAGGAGTGGCAAGCCACACAAAGTAAATAAATTTGGATGGAGGCAGTGCTCCAAATAATATCAAATCCTTTGATTTGTTTGTTGAAGCTCTTATTTGGCCTTTGAATCCAACGAAAGCAAAAAGGAGCGAACGTATACAGATAAGCTTACAACTAATTAATGAATCCAGGGTTTAGGTGCACTAACCATGATAAAGGCATTCTATGTCTTTAATTAGCGGCTCTTTCCGCCACTGTTTAGTCCCTACTCAATTAAGGGGATATGCTTTATTAGTAAGATCCTGTAGCTATATCTAATCTAATTTAATATATAAAAACTGCATCGCGTGCGGTTCACGCGATGGTCATATAATTTTTTTACTGTTCATCCACGAGTTTCTTGACTTTTTTTTGCTTTTTGTTTTTTGATTTTTTTAAAAACTCGATAATTTAATAAACTCTATAAGATAATATTTTCAGCCTCAACTCTAATGGTGCTGCTAAATTAATCATTCGTGCTTTTTTCGCTTATTTTTGATATTTTTTTCGCAATTACTAACTACAAGAAAACTCCATAAATTAATACTGATTATTTTATAAACTCTTTAAGATAATATTTTGATTTGCCTGGCTTTGGGATAAGATGTTAAATTAATAACTGTATTTTTTTCCGTTCATTTTTCATTTTTTACGCATGTCATACGACCGCATTTCTTTTTTGGGCTTTATTTTCCTATTTTTAAGGCAATATCAACTGTAGGCTAAACTCGATAAATTAGTATTATATAAAGAGCCGATCGCGTGCCTATGACGCGCAGTCATATAAAATATTTTTTTTCCTTTTTTTTTTGCTTTTTACTTCATCTCTAATTATTCTATTGTAAAAACTTCCGTGTCAGAATTTTAATAAGGCGAGACAAGGTTTTTCAAATCTGACACTTTACCTGACATATACGCCAGACATCAGATAATAATTAAAACTAAACAGTGTTGTTTTTGAATTGAATATTTTTATAAATTAATAAATACAATTAATAACGTGAATAACTATTTCTAAAACTAATGTCAAGTTGATCGTAACTGCTGAATACGATATATCAATAAGTAATCGCATCATCAAATCATTTCGTCCTTCAATCGACGGCCCCGCATAAAGAGGCGAATACATTTTCACGCGTCATATCCGCGGCTTACTTTTTTTTCTGGTTCTTTGCTTGCAATTATCATCAACTACCGTAGTAAAACCTCCTCGCTAAATTAATACTCCCATTATTTAATAAACACTCTAAGATAATATTTTTTGGCTCCATCCCATTGACAGGTGCTAATAAATTAATAATTTTGTTTTTTCTGCTCTTCTTCATTTTTTTTTACATGAATTGGCCATATTTAATAATTACGCTTTTTTATAGTACCTTTTTCGATTTTTTCTTCCAATTATCAACTATAGCAGAAACTCAATAACTTAATACTCGATTATTTAATAAACTAATATTTTATTTTTTGGTAGTCCCGACTCGTGGATTAAGTGCTAAATTAATAATTCGCGTTGCTTCTTTTTATATTTTTATCAACTATTGTAAAACTCGACATTAAATAAACTCTGGTGATAATATTTCGCCTAGCCGACTGTGATACATGCTAATAAATTAATAATTCGTGTTTTTTTTCCTCATTTATTCATTTTACGCACTACTACGCTAATCGTGCTTTTTTTCGCCTTTTTAATTTTAATTTTTTTTACAATTATCAACTACAGTATAGTTTTTGTTTTGGGGGATTCTTTGTTCTTTTTCGTTGTCAGAATTATCATCAACTACCGTAGGAACTCGATAAATGAATACTCGATGATTTAATAAACACTCTAAAATAATATTTTTGGCCGGTCTCGACGGGATAAGTGCATCTATCCACATTGGGTTAGTACCGTATTTCGGCCCGCCAACTAGTATTCTTTAATATGTGCACGTTATCTCTGGTCATAAATTAACCGAGCAAAGAGGTTTCGAAGGTTAAGTACCAACACCCTACCCCTCTTCATGCTGTCATGGTTCGAAGTCACGCAGTCGATGCACTGTGACGTCGTTTAAAGGAAACTCAAGTCTCCTAACTAGTCGGTAAACATCCCACGATTTACTCCTCCGGGCAGATCTCGTATGCGAGATTCGGGGCGCCACGATAACGCTTGATCGCTTTTTACGCCAAGCATACTGGACGCGAGTTAAAGCTCGGCCGGGGCGGACTGCCGACATATTGCTCAAGTATCGATCATACCTACTCGCTCTAGCCAGAGGCCGATAAATAATCAACCTTTACATCTCGCTATAAACTCCTGCTTTTTTCTTCAAATACCCAAACATATCAGACGATCATTATTTTATTCAGACGTTATTCAGATGGGGACTATTGCAGGCATATCTTTACCAAGTCTCCTACAGCAGTCAGATTTAACAAATGTAAGATTAAGGATCTTCTACGCTCCAACTTGGGCGAAAGAAACGGGTAAGAATTACTCCAAAGACATGCCTGGGAGTGCATGTCCCGATCATATGTCCCGATCTTTCGAGACGTAACGCCCTAAGATTTCTCGGGAGAAAGCCGTGGCGCGCTTAAATTCCGACCTTCTCCCGATCACGCCCTATCAGATCAGAGATAGCTCACCTAGCCAGATAGTAAGCCCATTAACTATCAGATATAAATTGTGACTTAAACTCATTATTTTATATAAGGAATTATTATTTCCTACATGTAACAATTAGATGAAACTATTCATATGGAATATTATTGGAATCCGATCCATATAAATCTAATTCTACAGAAATTGATAACATGAAATCTTTATTTTTGACTTAATGGTGACTGTTAATAAAAATGGTACCGAGTATTTGGCAATCAACATCTAATATGGCATCCAACGAATATGCTACTCATTATTGCTGTACTCATTGAACTTATATGTGGCTAATGAGTATCGAACTTAGCACTGGTATACATTAGTCTACAATATCAATTTATATCATTCATCAAGTATGAAATTGTAGTCTGACAATAAAATTATAACGGACATATATATTATTGAATCAGCATATACGATACGTCTACACTATCTTAAAATACAATAAAATAAAAGTTTGTGCATGAAGTCAGGCATGTGCATATTCAATGCTATAGATGCCAAGAAATTAAACTTATACTTCAATGAATAGATTCCATTCAGAATTCAGAACCATCAGTAGTCCAGTACCATGCATGAACCTATTTATGGAAACTAACTGTCGCCGTAATGAAAACTTCAGTACCAAATGCAAGTGTGTTTGAATCGTAAAGTACACTTCTATTTGGAAAAAATGGGTATTTTCTTTATCTATTAAGAATTAAGTTCCTTATTAATTGATTAATAAATAATTGATTTTAATATGAACATTATGAATGATTAACATGATATGATGAATCACACCAATTAAGACCACGTTGACCTTGCCGGTAATATGAAAAAGGTCTCGAGCTCTATGAATCTATAATCAACATGGTTTTACTATGAACCCCTAATATGAATTTAATTATTAACATTATCAATATGAAATCTTATAAATTATCTAGGAGAAAATATCTACATCAATATTTAGATCGTGGTCAAAGGAAATTTTAAATGGCAACTATGTTTTGTTTGTAAATCTGGTGTATTTTACATGAAACAAGTATATAATAGGTTGATTGCTTGAATTCGAGTAAGAATACTATTAATAAGTTATTAATAATAAAAGAAAATGTTAAATTAATAGGAAGATCTATAAAGATGACGTCCATGTGTGATAAAATAAAATGACATGAATAGAATAGAGAAGAGGGGTGCAGGCGGTAAGTTAAGGGTCCATGTGAGGGGCAACGAAGGAACATAGTGCCGAATTTCCTTCCTCATGAGCTCAAAATAATCCATTGAAAATCATTACTACCCCCACTAAGCTTTTAAAAATCTCCAAAAAAAATTATTTTATCTTTGACATACAATATCTAATTAAATTGCTTCCTTAATTGGTGTTATGAGCCTACCTATATTTCATGCATTCGTCACTTATTAGTCAACAATTCACAATGAATGAAATAGTTCACCAAATGAGAAATTAAACAAGAAAAATTAAAGATACACAAAAGATGAAATTTGAAGTTATCTATCATTTTGTAACGGAACGTGACTACATATAGTAACTAAACTAAAAAAAAATAGACATTATATATAATATAGTTAATTGTCTCATTATTCAAATATTCTTATTAGATTATTTTATGATTTTATGAACTAAAAATATCCTATATGAATTGTGCTAATATAAAATCCACCATCACTTTATCGTTAAATATAAAAGGTAAAAGACAAAATTGTTTTTATTTCCTCAATTATTGGGAAATGATTGTTTGACTAATTTTATGCCTTCTACTTTATTTTATTTTCAATGTATACAACTTTATAAAATTAAAATTGTATATCATGAATTATTTAAAATTGTTTTTATTTTTCTTATGGATCATAAAGATAAACAATGTTCTTCAGAATGAAACAAGTAGCTATTATTGGAGTGTGCATGTTCTTCAATTCACCGGTCTTGGTTGCTCCAGCCATTATCAGTTTATCACCACTTCTCTTTGCCGGCACTATCTTTCTTTGAAAGTTGATGATGATCACAAATTCTGGGGGGTTATTATTGCAACATTGAATATAAATTATTGATGATAATATTGGTGATTTGTTTGTGTGAGACATTAAATGATATCAGGAGTGCAACTTTGACGTGGTTATGCAATTCTAGTGACCAACACCATTATGTTAATTTATTTAGGAGTTGACCATGATCATGACTGATTAACAACACCATTTACAATTCCAAACAACATAACCCTTAAATTGAAATTATCTTTTATTAACCTATCATATACATTTACACCTTTCTCCCACAACAATTTTAAATCTTCAATTAAAGATATCAAATTTACATCAATATCGTTGCCAGGTTGTTTAGGTCCGTATATCGTTGCATAACATCAAATATTCGCTTCATGCATACCATGGTTAATTATACGCCAAATCCACGGCCATGATATGAGAGGTACTCAATTCCATGACGATTCATCCATCCTACGACAATACAAAACCGTAAGTTTCGTGCCCGGCTGCAAATTCGGTACTTAACAAAAGTCTTCCATCGATGCCAAGACCGCTGGTGACGCCTAAGCTTTCCATCTTACTCTTTTCACCGAAATGTTAATTTCGCGATAATCTACACTGATACATACGCCCGAGTCTGTGATAGCTGAAAATACATCACTTCAATCGCGTATTCTCTCTTCTTATAACGGCGTAGCATTACACTTATCTTTCAATGATGCATATTCTTTCGAAATAATATGCAATCGTTCACACATGCATGTATCCTCTCGTGTTTCAACCCAATTGAACTGAGCACTTGTTTTGCATCATAAGTTCTTCGAGGCAACACATTATCATCAGACAACAATTCTTTAACCTTACTGACAGTCCGCGATACGAATTTAGCCCATCCATGCTTTCTTTTAAATTGTACAAGGTAATAATTGCATTTAATTTTGCAGAACTTACATCTATCCCACAAAGCGTTTCTTCGCATCATCTTTTTAACCTTCCAATAATCTCGCGAATGATCAATCACCTTCCCCTAATACCTCGTATTTCTTCATTATCCCTTACGCCTACGCTTACACTCTCACCGTCTACTATCAAACTTAAATCGAAAGTGACCTGGGGAATCAACTTTCATCTCACCACATCAGTCCAACAACCCGTAGTTCGAATCTATGCCATTACATATCAAATGCTCTTCGCTCATCCGCCTACTATATCTCAGATTTAAACATTTCCAATAAAGCGCATACTTTAATAAACTTCTTCTATCCTCGACATTTATTAGAGCAAACTCAATAAACTCCTTCACACCATTTTCATATTCTTGTGACAAACGATCGGCAACCATCCAATTTCGATCCATAATTACTTACTACAAAATATGAATCATGAATTACACAAACAAATTAAACATCATATACCAACAAACATAGCCTCTAGAAATATAACCATATACATACTTCAAGATTTTGGAACTATGCAATTTACTAAAACTGGATAATTATAAACCAACAAACTTTTATATAAAGAATGGTCAACAATCATATATGAACAAACTTTTATACAAAAATGAATAATCAAATAAATAACTAAAACAACAAAATTAACTTTCAATTACTCAAAACAGGTAAAAATCTCACCTTCATATCAATAGATAACTCACCAAATGAACCAAAATGATAAAAAACATTCATCCCTTAATCATTAACTCCGATCTCATTTCCAAACTCATGTTGCCCAATCTAAAAATTACGATGAACTCTTTGCTATTACTACTACTGTATGGTGTATTTTGTTGCATAAAAATGATATTGCCTTCAACTCGAAAGTGTTTGATCAAGCAACCATCATGGTAAGAGCTTTATCTTTCGACAAGGAGTGGAAACTAGCTTACTTCATTAAAAATGCAAAAAAAACTACTAGACAGGTGTAACTCTTAATCAAACTGAAAACCATCCAAGACAATAAAATGGAAGACAAAGAGAAACACTTGATTTTAACAAGAAGTGCAATTACAAATCTGCAAGAATCCCTTTAGAAGTGAACTCAAAAATGTATTATCTCTTGTAGAAGTGAACTAAAAAATGTATTATCTCTTGTAGAGTTTGTGTGGAAATTATAAATATTTGGCTGATTCCATCACAAAAAGAATGGAAGAGTTCTTCAATCACACTTCGCTTGCCAAGCATCTATCGAATCACTAATTACTCGATTGTCAGATATTAAAGACTACTACAAACAATAATATCATTAATTTTTTTCTGCAAAGATTGGGACATAATATATATAAGAAGACCTCAGTGGATAAACTTTTTTAAAGACACGCCGCAACTATCCATAAATAAAACTTCCAACATCATATTGTTTCAATGCTAATTCAGAATCTCAGTGCTTAAGAAAATTCTAAGTCAGCTTTTAAACCATGTCAGCCATTAGATAATCTTTTTTAAGTGGCTATTTTATCCAAACAATAAATTCACCAACAATCATCAAATAAACCTCGAAAGCAACAACAATTCAACTTCTAATTACTCAAAATATATAAAATCAAACCTTTAGATCATAAAAACTCTCAAAATAACCCAAATTATAATTAAACTATATATACATTTCTGCATTAACATAATTAATTAATTTAAGTAGCGCTCAACTATATACATTTCGACAATATACTTGAATTAATTTTTTTTAAAAAACTAAATAAATAAAAATAAATAAATATTAAAAAATGAAAAACTAATTACCTGGGCGCGCGGCGCAATTTTGATCGGAGAGCTCGGGGAAATGCGGGCTTAATGCCATTGCAGAACCAGCGGCAGCGAGCTACGACGGCGATTTGACACAGTAGGTGGACTCTATAGATTAAATAAGTTGACACGCTGGTTTTAAAAAAAAAAATTAATAATTTTGCTTAAAAGCCTTGTGTTTAAACTTGTATGACGTTTACCTAGTGATTTCTGTAGGACATTTTTCACTAAACGCTTCTAAATAAGTCATTTAACTACTTTTTTTTTTTCAGAGTAGTGTTATGTTATTCTAGTGACCAACACCATTAATTTATTTAGGAGTTGACCATGACCATGAGTGATTAATTCCCCTGAATTTCAGTATTCTTCGATTTCTAGCATCAAGATAGGTTATTGATGGGTGACTAGGCATGTAAACTAAGTCGATCAAATTTTTTGTTGGGTTGCATTCGATTCAATTATAGGTATTTATATGTTTGACTCCATTTTATTTGGCACGAAAATATGGAATTCTTGAAAGTAATGATGTTAGATTGGACTCTATTTTATTCGTATACTCAATTTGAACATTTTTCTTGGATAATTTGAAGTTTCATGTGTTCATACAAACATTAATGCTTACACATTATTAATTCTGTTGGATGTTGAAGCTAATTTCAAACATTTTGGCAGAGGAGGATCGGGATTAGTTGGGGATCTTTGACCTCTCATCAGGCCCCACCTCGGGCATTGGAGTTGAATAGAACTTGGGAGCGCTCTAACATGCTTAGTCTCGAATTTGCCCTGATCACGAGACGCGAAGAGCTCACGCAGCTTTTCGACTTTGGCGCCCATTTAATAACCTAACGGCCAGTAGATGCTTTTTCTATATATGTAGATATTATTCTCTATGAAGTTTCAGATCATAAAATAAATATCTTAAACAATTTCTATAAAATATTATCGAATCATCAACACACATTGTGAGATTGTGAATCGGTAATATTAAGCTTATAAAATACACCAATCAACGCTCTACTGATGTTTCTGTTGTAACAATCTTCCGACTCGCTTTTTAGCCGATTCCTGGTATTTATTCTTCATCGAAAGTGAACCCGTATAAAATCGTATGTTATTTATTTTTCCTCGCATTTATTTCTCGTCAGTTATCATTGTTGCTTAAATTCCTGCTGATCAATTAGACCTTAAATCACAACAAATTCGTCACTCACATCAAGCATATCTCAAGTCAATTGTGATGTTTACGTATTCATTGAATCAATCGAGTTTCAAACTAATGCTTGACTCGACTTGCATTCTAATGAATCAAGTTTTCTAGTCCACCTTTTCTAGTCAAACCAATACTTGACTTATTAGATTTACATTAGCTTTCGAGTCTTGGTGCGCCGATTGAAGAATTTAGAAGGCAAATAATCAGATGATGAAAAGGAGCTCAGTCGAAAATGTTGGTCACAAAAAGAATTTGGGACTACATATTTTCACCATCAAATTTTACAGCACAAGACGTTGGCCCACGAACAATTACCTTTGAGTTTAATTATACTTTTTCTAAGAAATACGACAAATTCTATAAAGAAGACAAAATGATAAAGAATTTAGGTGGTGTAAGCTTGTGGTAATATGCTTCAACATCAATTATTCAGTTTGCTTCAAGGAAACATTGGTACACGGATAAGTTTGACCAAGTATTATTGGTCAATTGAATGTTGAACCCTTCTCCTTATTTCACTTTTTAAACAATACACTCCTTATTTAAATATTCTTATTCAAGATGAAATAATGTTATGCATTTGTCAAGTAGTAAAATTACATTTTTCCCCCTGCACAGAGTAGTCCCCACCCCTCCCCCCCTCATGCTCAGTGGAACATCAATTAAATGTCCTGCAAATTAGCAGCATATAATTTTGCATGCGCGACATTTATTTTTATCACAAGGAGAGTATGAAAACGCCTGCCCTGTTTGCTTACTGCAAAAGTTTTTAGCCTATGTGAAATAATGTGAAACTGCTCGTCTTGTTCTTTGATGATGAATTTAATTAATTACTAGTAGCACATAAACTTGGAGAATATCACTATTGGGTCTTTTGCAACTAGTTTCACTAATTTTTTATGAGTGTTTTTTAAGGAAAAATTGGTACGCCTAGACTTCCTAGTTATAGTTACATATATATATATTCGAGTATATATTTTGAGTTGGACCTAGTCCATTGGTAAATTTACATTCTATTTTAATTAAATAGTACAACATTCCAAATTTTAGGCTGGTAGTTGAATTTTTCTATTCCAGTAGATGTATGATCACCAATGAGGGGGTCAGGACTCAGGAGGAGCCGTTTAAACATTTTTTTAGTAATTTATTTTCTTCACTCATGCACCTTACAAACGATGACAAATCAAGGCCCTTAGTTAACGGATTCATCATCACGCTTATAAGAGCATGTAAATCAGTTCCCTAAATTTTTTTATTAAAATATACTCATAATCATTAATTTTCTTATTTTAGAAGTTAGTTTTTTATGTATATACTTTAATAGCTTTCATATTTACTCAAAACATAAAAATAAAGTGTTTTAAGATTTTCAATAATGAAAAAGAAGAGATAAATAAAAATAAATGGCCGATATAAATTTTCGGACACAGAAATTTTTAGCCTCAAGCTTATTTTATGAACAAAGATTATTTATCAATTTTTAATTTTTTCACTTCTATTATACTCCCTCCTGCTCCAATTTAATCGACGACATGAAAAAGATTTTATTGGCCAGCCGAAAGAATATTACTAACATATCCTAAAAGTACTTTATAAAAATACTTTAGCTTAACTAAAATAAAAGATTTCCAATGAAGTGGATAAGTTAAAGATCAACATAAAGTCATTTAAATCCTATACGATCAACTAAAAAGCGAAATAAAATTTTTCGCAACACGACCAATTAAATCGGCATCGGATTTAAGAAGAACTTGCAGAGACGCATTTAATAATGCATCTAATAAAATATTGTATGTATCGATTGCAACTTATTTGGTAAGAACTAACTTAAAAGGAACTAAATTGTCGATGTAAAGCTATTACCAAACACAAGGGAGACTGAAATGCCAGAATCACGTGATAAAAGACGCTGGTGAATCACACCGCTCATAACGCTTAAACATGCGAAAACACTTACATTTTGAGACAATTTCGTGATCTTAAATGCTATAATAGGTGAGGATCGCTTAACTATGCATATGGGTTGGGGTCATCAACAAAATCAATGTAATGTTTTTTGTTATATATAAATCAATGATGAAGAAGACGATTATATAAGACGATATAATATTACAAATTATTAATACGTAAACCCTAACTAAAAAGACAATAGAAAGTAGTTACATAAAAAGATAATATATATTACGCTCAAATCCAGAATCAAGTTACAAAGAAAGATAATATATTATGCCTTCAACCTTAATATAACCCAATATCTCCTCAGGTTTCTAACAGGGACGCCACCAACCTATCGACCCATCGACAAAATCAATGTAATATTTTGGGCGGGATCTTAAATACCCCTTGGATTTTTAATATTTGTCTTTTACTTTACACCGTAATTAAGAAATAATTAATATTTTTTTACATTTTATGATTTTTATTGTTCGTATCTCTGTTATTTAAGGGACGTAACAAGAAAAGTAATAAAAATTGCATTATAAATGTTGAATGACACCTAATCAAATCAAACTACTTTCTAAGTTAGATGACAAGAATTAAAAGTCGAAAAACGTATTTTAATTAATGGGACAAATTTAATCACTAATCACTATTACTATCACTATCAATTATCACTATCACTAACACTAATGCTATGTCAGAATAGTTAGCCATATTATTTCGCTTTCTTAACTTTTTATATTATTAATTTCTAAATTATCATTCTATTTAAAAATCTAAAAGTTAGGCAAAAATATTATATTTTTAATTAATAATTTCACATCTTAATTGATAATACATGAGTTTTAATAGAAATTAACTATTATTAAATGATAATATATTTTATGTAAATTTATTGTTATTATTATTATAATAGGAGCAAATTATATTTTGTGTAGAATTATTATTATTTATGGTGTAGAACTATTATTATTATTATTATTATAATATGTATTAGTTAAATCATTATATGCTTTTATAGAATTATTATTATTACATATTATTATTATTTAATTCTATATATGAATTTTTATATATCAGATCAACAAAATCTAAATTATACTTTTAAATCATACCAATTTAACCGACATAAAAGAAAAATAATTCACGATACTATCGATAATCAATTCATCAATATATTCATCCGTATTTGACATCAAATCGTTAAAGAATGCTTTCAGATATTTCTACGAATTCATCTCAATTCCTGTGATACTGATATATATATTTCTTCCAATCTGACATAAATGCCACCTTTCGCAGAGTATTAGACATAAATTTCACCTTCGCGATACATTCTAATTTACAAATGCATTGGGCCTAATATGGTATATCTTATACGCTGATAATGTTTGTTTATCTTTATATTGCTTTTGGTAGAATGTTTGTTATTATTATTATTATTATTATTATTATTTATTTGAATCCTAATGTACGTTAACTACTAATAATTTTAAGCCATTAATAACAATGATAAAGTTTCATAAACGAGTACTAGATTTAATAATTATTTTCATTCATTCCATGCACAAAATTGAAGATGAATGAAACCAAATTATTTAATATAGTCAGTTACAAGAATTTTTTCTTATTCTCTTCCAACTTTATATCAGAACAAAATCATAAAGAAAACATGTTAATACCAAATTATTTCATTAATATTGTCATTATAGATAACGTGTCTTTGATGCAAGAATCGGTATGCCTCAGAATACGTTAATACGACACGCCACGAAGAATTTTTTTTTTCTTTCTTAGTCGAGGAAAAGATACGCGACGCTTAAATCAAAATCTTTCAACTTTTGAAATTAATTATCTATTCATCAAGTATAATTATAGCTGATTGATTATTATTCGAATAATGCATTTTTGGATGTTAATATTATATTTCTAATATTTTACTAAAAAATATTATTACATACCTAATTGACATATAGTATTTAAGTTTATAAAAACTTATTATTTTTGTTGAATATGTATTAATAATACTCCGTAATATATATTAATAATTTAAGTAATATTACTAATAAAATTATACTAAATAAAACTAAAACAAAATAAATATTATCCACAAAAAAGAATCCTGACGTATATAAAATTCGATACTAATGATCTTTTGAAAATATTTAATCATCGAATTTTTCATCTTATATTTAAAGCAGCTTAATTCGCGATCAAAAGATTTCTTCAAAAAATAAAAATATTAATTAAAAAACCGAAGGAGTATAAGCTTTTTACATAATTTGTATCACTTCGAATTAAACATAAAATTACCTCTTTAAATATTTAAAATATCACACGTATACTTTACTAGTATAAGAAACTTTTACTAGTATAAGAAACTTGGAAATATAGTAATTTTACTAGTATAAAAAAAATAAAGTACCCATTATTTCAGGCCTATACCTTTGATATTATTATGGAGTAATATATATAGATATACACTCTCCCTCTTCCTCTTCCTCTACTTGAATGAATATAAATATAAAGGGATCATTTATCTTCCTGTATTGTTTCTACTTCTCTGCTTCTCTCCCATTCTCTTTGTACAAGAAGATAACTTGAAAAGAGGGGAAAAACTCTGCACATTTTGCTTCTTTTGAGGCCTCAGAGGCGGCTTCAGAAGAGTAGTAGTTGTCAAGATATTCAAAGCTGCATTTATTTATTATTTGATTGATGGTGTTGTGATCTCAAGATTTCATTCATATTTGAGTGGTGCCATTAATCTCTAGCTTCTACTCTGCTCTAAAGCGACTTTGTTTTGGGACTGGACAACATTTGCAGCCAAGGGTATCTCTGCTTTTGCAGTTTTTTGGTTTTGAGGACCAACTATTTGGTTTCAAGAATTGGATTTGTGAACTTAAGGTTCTGTTTCAAAATAGTTGAAAATCTTATGTGTACAGTTATGGAGTTCGGATCATATGTTATGGTTTATGTAACAATATCTATTTTATTCGTTAACATTATGTCAGGTGTTAAACTTTTTATTTTTGAATTAAGTTTTAAAAACAAAGAAAACATTTGGCACGATCTTAACGAAATGAATATATATTGTCATTCAAAGTTCATTTCTGTTTTTGGGTCTTAGGAGATTCTTGAATTTTGTTTCATGGGGAGGAGGAAAGGGTGATCCATATTGGTTGTACTGTTTTGCCAAATTTGTTTCTTTTTCATGGGTTTTGAGTGTTTTGGATCTTCAAGATTATAATATAACAGTGGTTTGTTTATTCAGAGGAAGTAGAAACAATGTTGAATCAAAAGCAAGGAGAGGAAGCAATTGTTTCAAACTTCACTGAAGTTGAGCATGATGGAGGCAAAGAGCTGGAGTTGAAAGAAGAAGAAGAAGATCATTCATTTAGCATGAAGAACTTTCTATGGCATGGTGGCTCAGCTTGGGATGCTTGGTTCAGTTGTGCTTCAAATCAAGTAAGAAAATTTTGATTTTCATTGCAAGATTCTTAGTCTTCTAAAAATTTGATTATGTTGTAGTAATTGTTTTGATGTTTAATTTCAGGTTGCTCAAGTGCTATTGACACTACCATATTCTTTTTCTCAACTTGGAATGGTATCTGGAATAGTGTTCCAAATATTCTATGGTCTTCTTGGTAGCTGGACAGCATACCTTATCAGTGTTCTTTATGTTGAGTATAGAGCCAGAAAGGAAAAAGAAGGTGTTAGCTTCAAGAATCATGTCATTCAGGTCCGCACAAAAAACGAAAATATCAATTAAAATGAATTGAATCGACTATACTCTAATTTGTTTAATAATTCCTCTGCCTTGAGAGCTAACTTAAAAAAGGAATTGATCAAAAACTGCAGTGGTTTGAAGTTCTTGATGGGTTGCTGGGGCCTTACTGGAAAGCAATAGGGCTTGCTTTCAATTGCACATTTCTTCTCTTTGGATCTGTTATTCAACTCATAGCATGTGCAAGGTAATCAACATATCTCTTTCTTTTCTTTAATCATTTTATTTAATTCAATCTCGAAATCATCTGTGACGAATCTATTATAGGGAGTATTTTTTATTGGTTTTTTATTGTTTGTTTTGTGATAACAGTAACATATACTATATCAATGATCATTTGGACAAGAGGACATGGACATACATATTTGGGGCATGTTGTGCAACAACCGTATTCATTCCATCATTCCACAATTACCGTATTTGGTCTTTCCTAGGCCTTGGTATGACCACATATACGGCATGGTATCTAACCATCGCCGCCGTTGTCAATGGCCAGGTAATGTCATACTCGAATTAAATTGTAATCAACCATTTTAAGTTTTATAAAAAAAATTAAACACATGGATGGTTGTATATATTTAGTAGTATGAATCGTTTGATAAACTCGTAGTTGTATAGATCATTATTGATTCCAAAGTAGTTTGACCATTTATGATTACCATTTGATGAGAAATCTCACACTTGAATTGAGTTTTTTAAGGAGTAGATAGTTACATAAATAATTGAATGTAAAATTACATTATCTAAAATATCCCATGTTTTAAAATTTGAAGGTTGATGGAGTAGTGCACACAGGTCCAAAGAAGCTTGTATTGTATTTCACTGGCGCAACCAATATTTTATACACCTTTGGTGGACATGCTGTCACTGTGGAAGTATTTTCTTTCATACAATTTGTAATTGATTGATCATAATAATTTATATCAATAATTGAATTGAATATATTTTAGTATATCTGGATACCTTCACAATAGAAATGTTTATTACTCATGCACGTGATAACATGATAGTTAATCTTCATGTTCTATTGTTTCTACATGGCTTCTCTAGGTGTTTTTTCCGGCCACACCATGGTCTCAGGCTCTGGACAAAACCATCCTATTTACTATTTTCTTTAATATGTTTGCTAGGATATCTTATCATTCTTGTTAATTTGTAATTTATCATCATAAGGATTGAATCAAATTCAAGTACATTTCATGGAAATTAAAATATCATGTTCATAAACAAATTACAGGGAAATTATGCACGCGATGTGGAAACCACGGAAGTTCAAGTACATCTACTTCTTGGCCACAATTTATGTGTTCACATTGACAATTCCATCAGCCACTGCTGTTTATTGGGCATTCGGTGATCAGCTTTTAAACCACTCTAATGCATTCTCACTATTACCCAAGAATGGTTGGCGTGATGCTGCTGTTATCCTGATGCTTATTCATCAGGTATTGATGAATTAACACGTTCATTTCAGATTGATCGAGTCATTTGATTTTTAACGAGTTTAATATCGTTTAGTAATAACTAAATGACGAGTGATGTTAGCAGAACTTATCATCATTGTTATGGTTCTAATTTTTTAGTTTATATGAAAAATGAAACAGTTCATAACATTTGGATTCGCGTGTACACCATTATACTTCGTGTGGGAGAAAGTGATAGGAATGCATGACACAAAAAGTATATGTTTAAGGGCACTTGCAAGGCTGCCAGTGGTGATACCAATATGGTTCTTAGCTATCATCTTCCCATTCTTTGGACCCATAAATTCTGCCGTTGGAGCGCTTTTGGTCAGTTTTACCGTTTATATCATCCCAGCACTTGCTCATATGCTCACCTACAGAAAAGCAGAAGCTCGCAAGGTAATTAAAATCTCGCTTTTGATTACTTTGATTTCTGTAATTTGGTAGCCTCAATTATAATCAACCCCCACTAATTGGATTTTTAGGAGTAGTGTTGTCGATTGTTTATGAATATGACATCCACAAATTGTTTGTTTTTTATAATACTACAAAATTTCCCATGAATGATCATTGTTTCTATAAATTTCTTGGTCAGATGAAAGTTCTTTATCAGGTTGGTTGGTGTTTTATAAGATTGAAGTGAAAGTCAAGAATTTTTGTTCTTTATTTCTATCAAGAAGTAACAATCTCTTTCGGTTCATTATGAAAGGTCCATTCTTGGCGCATCAATAATTTAACAACTTGATCTAGACTTTAATAACTTTAGGAATAATTGGAAATTTGAGGGTGTGCATGGAGGTTGTAGTGTGTGGGGTTCTTGATGTTTTGAGGTACTAATGTATGTGCACTAAATTCATATAGATATTAAGATATTGCCAGATGAGAAGATATATATAGGTGGACAGTCTTTTTCTTTTAGTTATGTGTTCTACAGTATTGCCATTGTATTACATATGTCTGATAAGATGAGCTGGCTTCTTGTTGACTGTTTTGGATATGTTTTAATTTATTTGATCGTTTAAAATAAAAGTCTTATTAAAAAATTATTGATAGTACAATTTTGAAAAAGAAAGATATATCGACGATAAATAAAGAATATTAGAGGCAATCTGAATTTGATGGTTATTGGTAAATAAACTTGATCAACATAATGGAATTTTTTTTTAAGCTAAATGATCAATTAAATTGAGACGGAGGAAGTATCATCATATGAGGCCTAATTTCACTATTGATCTCTAAGATATTCCACACATCACTCTCACATTGGTAATCAAGTGTAAATTATATCCTGATTGCATTCTCACTTGGAAATCGACAATGTGTAACATATCGAAGGGCTAATGAAATCGTATTTTCAAGCCCGGAATGATTCTTTTTCTTAATATGTGAATTTTGATAATTTATTAGCTATTTTCACAACTTTTCATTTGTAATATATTTGCAGAATGCTGCTGAGAAGCCACCAAGTTTCTTGCCAAGTTGGACGGGTATGTATTTGATAAACATGTTCATAGTGGTTTGGGTTCTTATCGTCGGTTTCGGGTTCGGAGGATGGGCAAGCATGACCAACTTTGTGAGACAAGTAGATACTTTTGGCCTCTTTGCAAAATGTTATCAATGCAAGCCACCAACTCATGCACTTCCGCCAACACCCCACCATTAGGCCGGACGAGCAAGTGAGTTCGCCGGCCTAATCCCCCCCCCCCGTTTTGTATCATTCACTAAAGAAGTAGCAAACTAGCAATCTATTTCCCTTCCATGTGATGTGTGTACTTTTCTGATCTTTATTTTTTATCACTTTGAAAGTGTTGGATATAATAGTGTGAGGACTCCATTGCAATTAATGCAATATGCTAATTAGAAGCAAATAGTAGCATATGCAATAGTTTTGATTGGTAATAGAATATTTCATGTTGTTGTAATGAGCTATAGCTTGTAATGTCTTCTACAAATGGTGTGTTTTTTCTTCAACTTAAATTAATATACAAATTGCAATGAAGTTGGTCTGTTTAATTAATTTTGTAAGGCAGTGGGCTAAATTATATCACATGCACACACGTTAATTGGATTGATTCTCACGTGCCATCTTTACTCTTCCTTCATGTTCTCTTCTCCGAATTTATCACATGATGTGAACTCTTCCAACTATTTGGTTTTTTCTCAATCAGAGAGCATTACTGATTTTCATACACATGTGTTAGCAAACTGGCCTTTGACTTTGTAAATCATTAATCTATATTTTCAAGTATCATTTCATATGGAAACATCATAATTCATACATAGATGGTTCATTCCTATTAAGAGCATACAGAACATTGGATGTCAGGTGACAAACTTACCACTGTCATGTCAGGTTTGGCGCGTCAAGTAATATCTATTTTCGATGTGATGCAATGATTATTTATTCGAGTGTCAAATTATTTTTACACTTTTCCACGTGCTCCGTCATATTTTCATTTATCTTTATTTATTTTATATATATAATTATTAAATTTATAATTACTACAACAATTGACATGAAAAATATTATTAAATTTGACAAAATATTTTTTTTGAATTTCAAAAAACCTATAATATTTTTAATACAATAAATAATATTATAATTTTTAAAATAACGCGATATTATTAAATCATTTTCGGCTTGATGCATCGCTAATAAGCAACGTATATAAATGATTGGCT
Organism: Lithospermum erythrorhizon; assembly: GCA_019722365.1. Classification (NCBI taxonomy): domain Eukaryota; kingdom Viridiplantae; phylum Streptophyta; class Magnoliopsida; order Boraginales; family Boraginaceae; genus Lithospermum; species Lithospermum erythrorhizon. The sequence goes on along the minus strand of JADFUC010000391.1, from coordinate 1,887,398 downwards.
TGTCTGATAAAATACACAATAAAACATAGTAAACTTGAGAATTTTTTTTTGAAATCTACTCGGGGGTTAAAATTTATTAGGATATGGTCAATGAATCATGCTAGCGAATATCTTGACGCATCACGTAGTCTGCTCGACTACGAATATCCGATTCGAATCGGCGCTTTAGACGTCTGGCTTGAAATTGAGGATGCACTTGTGTTTGGACATTGAAAGATGAGCTCGACCGAGTTGTTCGATGGTTGAAGTCAGTATTTTCAGTTCGAGAATATGTATCCGTTCGTCCTCTCTGATCATGTTATGTAAACCATGCATGTCAAAATAATTTATTCCAAATAGTTGTTTTAGGGAGCAGGGTTGGTAATATACGGCATATGGGATGATTATCTACGGTGTGCATGCCAAAATTTTGTGGCATCATATATTGCGACTAAAATTGGATTGATATTACGTGTTTTGAGAGTTTATTTGGTGCGTATTTGGTTGGAGGTCGCATATTAGGATCGATGGTTGAGGTTAGGAAGGTTATATTTGAAAAGCAATTATAGTTTTGTGAAGGATCGTGGAGTTCTTTAAAAGTTGCAAGAGAAAAAGTGATTAAAGAAGAATAAAAGGTATAAAAAAACTTGCGTTTTTTGTGTCTAAATGACCTGAGCACAGACTCTGTTATATAGGCTCAAAAATAAAAATAATTGGGTATAATTTTTTTTTGCTTAGTATTGTGCAAGGATTTAAAATTAAGGAAGAAAAAAATAGACCAATGACCCATTTATACGAAGTAATGCAGAGGCTGCGAATACCGTGGCGAATGGTTGGCTGGTTCTTTTTTTTTTGCTTTATTTTATTCAGTGCGGGGCCCACTGTTTGGGTGCCAAAAAAAATTGGTCTCGGATCAAATATTGATCCACGGTCTAGTGTTAAATTTGACGTTCAATTGATGTGTGAAAGTTGTAATTTGAAAAAAAATTATAATTTCGTGAAGGATCCATGGAGTTTCTTGAAAATTGCAAGAGAAAAGTGATTAAAAGAAGAATAAAAAATGGTGTAAAAAAACTTGATTTTTTTGTGTCCCAATCTGAGCCTAGGCTCTGTTTTATAGAGCTCGAAAAATAAAAATAGTGGTATAATTTTTTTGCCTATTAAGTAATAACGATTTAAAATTGAAAGGAAAAATATACCAATAAGTATGCAGCATTAACTAAGCTATAGCTGAAGCCGGGCCGCCGCGTGTGTGACGAATGGTTAGGCCCAGTTCTTTTCTTGTTTTATTATTGTGAGTCCCTTGTTTGGGTGCCAAAAAAAATTGGTCTCGGATCAAATATTGATCCCGGTCCCACAAGGTGTTAAATTTGACCTTTCGGTTGATCGCTTTGTTGTGTGAAATGATCGTTTTGACACCTGGTGATCTATTCTTTGCACTTAGTGCAGTTTGTAGAGGCAGAAGGTTCGATTCGATTCGAGGAATATTTAGCTCGAAATAGTTCGACAGGTATTCGGCTTGTATTAATCAATGGCCAGAGCGTTGGTTACTGATTATTCGCTTGAATCGGCCAGAGACGGATTGATGATTTAGGTACCGGTCACTGCTATGTTTTTGGCCGAAAATATGTGGACATTTGGTCCATTTAGTGCAATAAGTCCATTTGTCCATGTCTCCATGATATATAATATTTAATAACATAAACCAATTCACCCTATCTGCCCAACAACTCTTTTAAGTCCATTTTGTTCACTTGAGTATGAATTGGCTGTAGGCTTTTAATTTCATGTTTATTTTTGGGATTTGAGTGATCATTTCAGTTAGATTACAATTTTGGTTTGTGATATTACTTCAAATTTGATGATTGTTTGGTTAGCTTCATTTCGAGCCGAACCGTTCGGTCGAGCGGTTTGAAAATGGTGAACCAGGCTCGAACATAAAGCTAAGGTTCGGCCCGTTTCGAACCGTCCAGAGGCAGACTAAGGTTCCCAAGGTTGACGAGTCGAGCTCAAACCCACCGATGTGACAGGATCGGCTCGTTTACCCCAATTCCTATCATAACTCTATCACAATGAGTACTACTAATATTCTCTTCTAATGAATCATTATTTAATGGTACATATTTTATTCTATTTCTTTTAATAATTTTACTTCACACCCACATTATGTCAAAAAAAATATTTAGGATCGATCTAATTTTAAACATACATTTCAATTGAGCTCACAAAAGTTTCAAATATTAAAACATTATGCTACTCATTGTTAGACTTGAAAGATAAATAAAGAAGTTGTGAGGACATGAATCATGATAAGCTTAAACCGAAGTGTTGACATAAATTGCTACAAAATAAATGTAACGGTTGTATGTTAAATTAGAATATCTCGTTTTTCGAGACTGCATAAAAACAATCTCTCGTTATGATTTGAGATTCCTTCAAGTTCATAATAATCCTAATAATAAACCGAACTTGATGGGTCCTTTTCCAAGTTCAACCAAGCATTGATTAGAGGATTAGTCCAGGCAACCTCCCAAAAGAAATGGTCTAAAAGTTAGCAAATTTCTCTATCAAAGTGAAAACATATTATAGAATTCCGGAAATGAATTATGTATTACTTTCAGGCGTCATAGGCTGATCAAAATCCCATTAATGTGGGGAAGGTTATGGGATGTCTTTCGGGCAGATTAAAGTAAGCGTACATGTCCGTAGCGAGTAACCCTTGGCCAGCGCGTACCCAGATTGTAATGATGCTGCTGGCATCGAGGATCGAGCCGCGCCCGTCGCGCGAACGCAGCCATGGCGGCGATGTCGCGAAATGTCTTGCCGTTTGTAGATTATACTCCCATTTCCATTGGAATATTAACCAAAAAATCCCAGACAAGCTTGTCACAAATGTATGAAAAGATCTACAAGGATTATCTTTTGTTTTGTTTTGGTATTAATAACGAGAAAATTCTTGGATGCTAAGCATGCTTTGATAATGTCAGTATATTAAAATAAGATATTAGCAAAGCTTGATTATGCTATTATTATTGGCCATTTGCATGTGACAACTTGGTCTTAAAAAAAGAGCATGTTATTACATTTGATGATACACAATCCAAATCGTGTACATACCTAAAAATCAAAACTAGCTAAAGTTAAATGTTAATGTCATTAGTATCAAGCAAACAAGGTGCATAATCATGATCAATGATTTAAGGGGAAATCAATATTAATTCTGCTAATCACTAGGGTTAATCCTGTTGCCACGAAATATAATGAGGTCCGAATCGAGTCCTCGTAGTGATAATGACCGATTTATTTTTATTTAAAAAAAAAAATTAATTCTCCTTCTAGTAAGGAAAGGAATTTGATGTCCTATTAGTTAACTTAATAGACTTAAGTGTCATCATTTTAATAATTAGGGTAATGTATTTTTTTGTATTGAGAACTCACTATTCCATTGCTATCTACATTTAATTTGTTATTATGATTTGGATGAATTATCTTGATTATTCATGAAATGTAGAAAATGATGATTATACTCTTAAGTATATGTATAATGCATACTCAATATCAGTTTACACTTCAAAACTAATTATTAACTTGAACAAAGTTACACTATTAGGGAACAAGTAGGGAAAAGTTTATTTACTAGGAAGGAGAGGCCTATCCAGATTGTTTTTGTCCTTCCATTCCTACTACAATCCTACCAAATACAGCTAGCTATCTACAGGTAGTTCCTCGGCTTCCACCTTCGTTCTTCGCCTCTTTTCGTTCATATTAAACCTAGCATTCGATTATCACAATTCGTTGTTTTTATAGAGGTATTATGATTAATTAGCTATTTTCTTGAACATTTAACAGTAATAACACTACATAAGCTGACAAGGGCAATAACAGGTTCAACCGTCACCTAGGAAGAATTTCGGATTCAATGTGAGAATAATCTGCTGGAAATGAGCTTGAGGAGGGGTTCAATACTGACTTTTCTTTGTTTTCTAGAAGAGATGAAGCAAACAAACTACCACCACCAGATCGTTGAGATGTACGAGGCCGGTAGACTCCAGGTTCAGTCAAAAGCTTCTCATTTAAGTGAACCTCTTTCGAGAGCATCTTTACCACTTGTTTCATATCCGGCCTTCTCTGGGAATCCGACTGAGTACAGAAGAGTGCAACTTTTAGGAAGCGCAACAACTCATCTTTTGGATATTCTGTTAGCTCCGGATCAACAATCTCTAGAAGCCTTCCTTCTTCTCTCAGTTTCCAGGTCTGCAAGACAACCTTCATCAGATATGGAGTACATACGAGAAAGATTATTGCAAACATTTTCCACACTAATCACAGAAAGGAAAAAGAAAAGAAAAAAAAAGCAGCTTCCAATAATCCAATCTTATGACACCAAGCAGATTTGACGAAGTTAAATTGAGTTCCTTTTTTCTTTTATATAAGGGCAATGGATCTTAAATCAAAAAATAATATAGGTTCTAAGGTATATTTAAATAGGTTTCAAAAGAGGTCAAACGTTACTCGGAACCAACTGGATGGCTGATAAAAACATGACCAATGAGGATTCACAATACACCCTAATGAACGACAAAGCTTGATATCATCGAGACCTCTCAAGATTCAGCACCTGAATTTAATGTTTAATGTGAAAGTGGTGCATGGATTTCTCATATTCCCATTTTCTTGGCTGCAGGTTGCTGCAGGTACAACACTGTTGTATATTCTAAAATGACTTAACCCCCAAATTCAGTTGAAATTCAGGGGCCACTTTGGCGTTAGCAGTAAAACTTTGCCACTGAAATGGTGCTTACCCATTTCTCTTAATTTCATATATGAAAATGATAAATAGGAGTAACGAGATACCTACCCATTCCAGTAGGACTAACAAATCCTCCCCGAATGCTGCTTTACTACTACTTCGCCCACTTACTACTTCAAGAACAAGCACCCCAAAACTATATACATCCGCCTTTTTAGTAAGTTGTCCATACAGGGCATATTCAGGAGCCAAATAACCCCTGCAGATAGAGAAATTGACCACTAGAATTTAACGTGGAGTTAACAAAGACAGTTCTCAATCTGGATTTATATAACAGAACAATACTTGAGAGTTTTTATTGGTCTGTGTAATTAAAAAAGTTCACATCTAGAGGATAGCAGCATCTCATGTGTTATGAGTCAATTAATTAACCTTTCACCCTACAAATTTCTTTTAAGAATCGATGAGCAATACCAATTGACCATGTAATTAATACATCAATGATCGTCCCAGTTTTCAAACTAAGAAGAAATAGAGGATCTAAGAAGAAATAAACTTACACCGTTCCTGCTACCCTAGTACTAAGATGAGTGACGTTGTCTGGAAAAAGTTTTGCCAGCCCAAAATCACTAATCTTTGGGTGAAGATCTACGTCGAGCAGAACATTACTGGCCTTGACATCTCGATGAACAATGTGGGGCTCAGCTTCCTCGTGAAGAAATTCAAGGCCAATCGCTGTACCCTTGCAAATAGCAGCTCTTTGGGACCAATTCAGGTCGATGCGCTTACCTTTAGAACCTGAAAGGAAGAAAATAAGAGATCATATGCAAGGTTCACTCTATGCTATGAAACTGAAATTAAAACCAACAGTAGCGAATCTCAACAAACAACTATTTGAGAGGCAAGTTACTCCCTGCTCTTACTTCAATTTGTTGATGGCATCATCAACTTGAAAGACTCCATCATGAGTCCTAGTGTCATTGATATACTTAATCTTAGTTAGAACTTAGAACAATCAGGAATCATATTTCCACCCAATTCCATAATTTCATGAGATAATGCTTCCTCTTTTAGCAAATGGAAATAAGAGATTCTAAGATGAGGCCTACACAAATCTGGATGAGAAGGAATTTACTATCACTTTATGGCTTTTGTAGTAATTACTTTCTATAAGTTTCCATAACAAACCATGATAATGAACACACAAACTAACAGAGTCCACAAATTGGCATAGTATCCGATAATTACCAAGTAAAGCACTTGCAAGACTGTTGTTCTCCAAATATTCATACACCAAAATTCTATTATCGCCTTCAACACAACAGCCAATCAGCTCAACAAGGTTCTGGTGTTTGATATCTGCTATTATATCAATTTCTGTTATGAATTCTTTAGTCCCTTGTTTAGATTCGGTGGAGAGTGATTTGACAGCTACATGTTTTCCGTCTCTCAGAACACCCTGAAATTATAGTGAAGTGCCCAGATGTTTACTACTAAAATTGGAAGATATTTTTAATTGCACAAATAAGCAATGGTATTCAAGGAACTCGTCTTAATCCAGGGCTTTCTTCAATTTATTCCATGCACCAGAAAGTTGCACCAACATTTCTAAATTATTTGATGGTATCAAGAATCTTACCCTATAGACTATTCCGAAGCCTCCAACCCCTATTCTGTTTGATGGATGGAAGTGTCTAGTAGCTGACCGCAAGGCATTGTAGGAAAACAGTCTCACATTATTGGTAGCGATCCCTAGCCAATGATAGCAAAATGATAAATGCACATACTAAAAATATACATTCATATTTTTGCAATAGTGTTTACAGTAATACATAATGATTGAACATATAGAACACACAATATTATCCTTAATTTTCAACAATTAAGCATAGCTTTGCTTCTAATAGAAGGACAATAGTAAAAGGGACCTTGAAGATGCGCGTTGAGTAAAAAAGAAAAGAGGAAAGGGTCACCTGTGGCATAAACATATAATAAACCTCCACCTTCCCCTTCCTACCAAACACCATGAATGGAACTCCTTCCTCTATACCCCTCACAAATGAACATCCCTATCCCCTCTGCTACAACTGCTTTCATACGAAACATAGTCTTACTAATGAAAAAATCAAAAACTATCTTGCAGAGTCAGCAAAAGGATCATATCCACTGTTACATTCATGGATATATTAAATACTCCGTAGTAAATACCTCCTACATCTCAATTTAACCGAGTTTTTTCAACATAGTCAAACTATTTATTCATCCATATAACTTCAAATTTACATTGAAAGATTCATACTACACACCACACACTAACATCAGTAACATGTAGTAATTTGAAACATAAAAAAGTATTTAAATAAGACTAATATATAGTTAAAATTGAGTTATGTTAAGTCATTCATCAAATCTCTCAATTAAAGTCAAATTGAGATGCTACAAATCACAAATAAATCAAGAACTAAAAGGTTTCTCAGATTTTAAGGTATGAAAGAACCATGTGCAATCATACTAACACTATGCCTACAATATGACAATAATAACAAAAAATTAAAACTTTACTAATAACAAAAAGCATATAGATTACATAAACAGCACATTAAACCATGCGCACTTATAAAAAAGAAACCGTCACACTAATTACCCCTCCAGTCACTATCCTGATCATGTGCACTTATACTAATCACTATGCCTACAATAATACAACAATAATAAAAATTGAAACTTTAACATAAAAAAAATATTAATTAGCACATAAACAACACATTATGTATCAAACCAATAATTCACCTTGATTCCGAGTATCACTCTCTTCTTTACAAGTATCAAAAGCCCCAAAACACCTTAAACTCATTGCTCAAATCAAGCATTGAGACAACCCCACTACTTCAAAAACCTTAAAAATTGAATCTTTAACCTTAAATGAGAATCAAGAAGTAAAATAAAGTCAACTATAGTGAATAATTTAAAAGCAAATCAAAGGGGAAGTTGCTTTATTCTTAAAAAAATGACCAAGAAAGACATTGACATGAAGAAAAGTCAAAATAAAAAAGTATGAGAACATACTCCAAACACCAAAGGTTGCAATAAATAGCATCCCTGTTGTATGACTTGTTTATAGTTGCCTGTCTTTATTCAGGTACATGTGGACAATTATGATCGAGTACATATGCTGATGAGGTGGATTAAGTTTTTCACAAATCAAAAGAAGTTGCCCGGACTTATTCTACTCGACCATTCCTGAGGGATTAAATCATAATAAACTAAAATTAATTCCGATATTGATGTTTTACAAAGAATTCGCTTAATATTCGTAGAATGAATGCGGCTTGATGGAGTAGTTGAACTTGTGATTGTGAATTATGAGTTTAAATTCACTATAAATGACTTTGTGGGTGAATGCATCGGCATAGCTTGTATAAGCTGATTTATACGATTAAGAAAATTACATACGCGGATCCCATTTAAAAAAAAATCATAAATTCACTTGTTTCATGTGCCTTGACTATCAAATTTAAAGATAAATTCTGAAAATTTTCTTCATAAGTCAATAATTTGACATTGTTCCCACCAATGCTTTTGGTAATTGGGGGAAACCCAACTAAGGAAGTGATTACTCTTTTACTCATAGGCATAAGATTGATATTTAACTTACATCAAATTAAATGTTATTCTATTAAACAAAATTGATTATATTAATAGAACATCTCTGTCTTTGTATGTTGGATGCATATTACAAGTTTGACAATTATTTTTTGCTTAGTTTTTTTATTTAACACAACTCTTCTCTTTTTGGCGATTATAACCGATGACGTTGCACAAGTAATAAAGTACCACAAGTGGAGTTTTTTAATGGGATGGCAATGATTAAAATCTTGTACTGTTCTTTATTTCCTTTATCTCATCTTTTTGTCAATCTCTTGTGAGTTGCGAGTTATGACTTTGGGGGCCTTCACAAAATTTCCATGAGAGGGCATTAATTCAATTTTACTTCACCAGTTTCAACCTATTGTCCTAGATTGCATCTCTCCTTTTAATCTCTTTGGGCATTCATAGGATTAGTTTAGGTTATTAGGTTAAGAATAATCATATCATCTAAACCCCCACCTAAAATGACATAGATGTCGAAGCATGAGCTCTCATACTAACATTAGAAAAAGGACACACCCATACTTCATACCACTAAAGAGCATCTCATGTGATTAAATGTTCATCTTTATTACGAAATATCATGAAACAACCCAATCAAAAATTCACAAGTACATAACATTAATTTATATATCTGCATTCATGATTTAAACTCAAAATCTCTAAAACGATAACATTAAATATAAAATATTACTCAACTAAACTACCTCTTGCCTTCATAGGAATAGTTTGGACTCTAGTTGTACTAGTAGTGGAGAAAGCTCTCAATTTATGACTTTAGTGTTAGAAGAAAAATATCATCCCACCATTACCTTTAACCTCATTAAACTAACCACATGTTGCAAAAGAATGCAATAAGTCTACTTGGCCGCAGAGATATACTCCAATAGGCTTTTATTTTTTTTATCTACCCATATGGCCATATCTAACACACCATTAAAGAAGGGACCAGCTCTTAAGTACATGAATTTTGAATTAGCAGGCGGCAAGGGGCTGCTACTCATGTTAAATTATGAGTTTTGGAGACATGTTCAAATATCATACTCTACTTAAAAATGAGTTTCAAAATGAAGGGTGATAGCTTGTAGATCATTATTGGAGCATAGAATTAGAATTATAGACTATATCATGTAAATGAGAAATGTAATTGAAAGGCAACTCAAGAAAGTAATTTTGAAATAATCCATTTAATCACGAATCTATTTATGCATGTGAATTTTTTTTTAAAGTCTAACGGTCAAGGTTTGAATCCTCGACCTCTACATATTCTTATAGTAAATGTCTAATCACTGTACCAAATTTCCATCCCTTTTATACAAGGTGATGAGTGCATATTTTTCGAGGTCTTTCTTATAGTAAATGTCTAATCAACTGCGCCAAATCTCCAATTTAATGCATTGCTAATCGATCCGTATCAATTGTCGCTTTAAATCTTGAGAATTTCAACACGCCATTTTCAAATGGTAGTGGAATTGAAGGGGTTAAACCTACCAATACGGCAAAACTTTGGAACCATCTTTATGGCGCTGGAATCGAGACACGTGTTTAGACCACGCACTCATAAAGGTATGTCTTTTATTTTCTTCTCATGCTTCATTTTGCACAGGAGGAAGAATTATTTATAAGCCTCTTTCTCCCAAAAAAAAGAAGAAAAAGAAAGAAGAAAGAAGAAGAAGAAGAAAGAAAGAAGAAGAAGAAGAAAGAAACCTTCTCTCACTGCTCTCTCTTGTTTCTCTCTTCCCGTCACCAACACTTTGTATCATCTCGTGCTTTCTTTATAGCGGTCAGGCACCCACCCGACTCTAACACCGCCCGTACCCGCCGATCCTTGAGCAACCCACGAGGTACGTGCGGCTAAGGATGTTGTTGAAGTAAGGTGGTGTTTACGATTTTAAGCTGCGGCAGCCCACTTTTCTTTTCTTCTGACTCCCTTAATGTATTATTACAATTGCCAAAATTTTCTTGGTTTCACCGAGGTGCTATTAACGCGTCTCAGCAGCATGGCTTTCCTTTCCAACTCCGGCCCTTGAGAGCTTGGACGAGAATTATGTAATGTCTGAAACCTCTCGACAAGTTTCTTAGAGATTGTTTTTGAGGGATAGCCTGAAGTCTCTAAGCTCCACGCCATTCTTACCCGTACGGGCGACTCGAGTCACACACTGGATGTACAACCTTTAAATTGCGAATAGGTCCTTTTCTTCCACCCACCTATTGCCTGAAGTGCTTTGAGGAAGGCCATAAAAGATCAACCGATCCTCGAGCAAGTAAGAAGCGAAAGAGCGGTTCCCGAGCCATTGCCGACTTAAAGTTGAGATAGATCCGGAAACACTATGGGTTTCCTGACGAGGTTGCGACCCGTATCCCTGTGGAAGGGGGCTTGTGGATGCCCGACTTTATCTTGATCGATCCTTCCGCCCCAAAGTGAGGCGGAGGAGATGTTCGACCACCACTCACGAGACACACGCTTTGTTGCAGGAGTTTTTCCTTCTGGGCTCCGACTCCTGTTTAAATCGGGCAGTTGCCCTGCATACGGTTCTTTCACGGTTTTCCAAGTGGCTGCGCTTGCGTCGGGATCATCCCAACATAGCTTTATTTGGGGTGATGTACAACATTCTTCTGAAAGGCCCCTTGGCCTACTTCCAAGTCGCCTCCCCTTCTTATAATTTCCTATACGAAGAAGATGAGCAAAGTGGAAGGGAGTCGGTGGTTCAGCGTAGTTGCCCAGGCTGACAAGGCTTGATTACGAGGTCCGAGCTCGCTTGTCTCTACTCCCGACCACCTCAGCTCTTTTGGGTGAAGATTCGCAAGGACTCAAGCTGAGATAGAAAAAGATGAGAGTTGGCTTCCCCGAACCACGCCCAGCAAGTCTTTTGTAGTGAAGACATGTTAATAAAAGGCGGAGTTTAACGAGGTTAATAAATTCCCCGAGGATAATAAGCTCTTGTAAGTAATATATCTTTGCGTGCATCACTATCTTTCATTCATTGTGTTTTTACTTACATTTTTGTTTTTATTCTTCGATTGAACTTGGCCAATACTGAATAACTCCTGGGGTCATGTATCATATCCCATAAAAAGTCGATTTGAGGTTGTGACTTAGGGAAAGACCATTTGGTAAGGTGTCTAGAGGAATAAGCCTACTTCTTCGGAAGTCCTCGGAAGTTCCTCCTTGACTCCGTCGCGCAAGGCATACCGGAAAGCTTGAAGAAGGTGATCTCGAAGGGCAGCTCACGTTGGCGTTTCCCTTGATCGTCAGCTTCGCCTGCTTCCTTTCGATATTTGTTCCGCTTGTCAATTTCCTTCTCTTCTCCCCGGCCCATTTACCCGATCGCTTCTCTCCATTGGATGTCACAGACTCGGGTCATCACTCTCCTCCTCCTTCTTCCCTGGTGGTAGCTACCAGTTCTATCCGTGGTTTATTCGAGTTTCCTTATACTTTCGCTTGGGGTATTCTTTGTAACCCGAAACCATATCTAAGAGAGAAGAATCCACGGCTTCCCTCTTGCCGGACTAGCTTGCTTAAGAAGGACATGGAGGGGATTATGGGATTCCGACCCGCCGTCTATTCATAATGCCTTCTCTCATTTCCCTCGAGGTATGTTTTAGCCTTAATTACGAGATTTTTATTGTGTTTCTCCTTTACTTAAATCACAACTTAACTTTGTTTTGTTTTTGAGTCCACAGGTGTACTCGTGGGCTCTTCTTGAAATGGAGTGAATGTGAAGAGTCGATCCACTTCTCTGAGCCGAAATTTGTCTGCGGAGAAACGTCACATCCGAGTCCTCGAGAGAGAGAGATGAAACTTCGGGCCTGAAGCTAAGGATTTGAGCCCAGCTGCTGATTTTAAAAACAAGCATGCGGATCTTGAATCTACTTATAATAGGCTTGTGAAATCCAAATCAGACCTCTCTTCTAAGTACGAAGCCGACCTGGCCATTTATAAGAGCTCTCTAGAAGAAGCCAAGGCATATGTAAAAGAGCTCCAAAAAGTAAATAAGCACTTGGAGAATCTTATGTCGGCTCCTTAGAAGAGTTGAAGAGGAGACCTCCTCCCGAAGAAGTCATAGCCCCAACTTTGGGAGGTCGGAATTATAAGGACATCTTTGTGGATGGCTGTCTCCATAACGAGACTTATAGTGCGAAGATCTCGAAGTTCGATGGTGTTGAACCGTCTTTCACAAGTTCGTGGAAAACTTTTTGGGAAGGGTATGTGATCCCTACGGTGGATCTGAGAAGAAAGTGAGTCATACAGTGATGAGAGTGATCTTGATCTCGAAGGGAGGGTTGAAGAAGATAGCAGCGATGTTGACTTCCCCGGCCTTTTGTTCGTTCTTGTAAATTTTTATTTATGTTAGAATCTAGTATGAATTTGTCGTGATGATAAACACCCAATTCATACATCCGGATTCTCAAATTAATGTATAGAAATCTAAACACAAAAATACATGTATGAATCTGAAAGAATTAACTACATGTGACGGAAAGGCGAATGAACCCAAATCCTCACAATCAACCCAGCTTGAATGCCCTTCAAATTCCTCTCCAAAACATTCGACAACGAAATGATGTCTCTAGATTGCAGCGCTAAGAAAGCGGGCAGTACTTGAAACTTGCTGAATTTTGAAGATGAATAAAATTGGAAGAGAAAACTCTTCCAATTCTATGGGGAGGGGGGCGGCTTTCTAGAGAGGGGTTAAGGTTTTTTATGATTATGATAAAAAACCTAATCCCTTTCTTTAAATACCAAGTCCCAAATTCCACTCGTTAAGCAACTCGTTAAGAAATCAGTTTAACTCGTTAACTTAATTAGACCGTTATGTGCTTCTAATTAAATAATGAGTCACTAATGAGTTGTTCTATTTTAATTTAACTTAACAAGTTAATTAAAATACCCTAACGAGAATCCTTATCGAATAACTTATCAAGTTATTCATCAATTTGATGCTTAATTGATTAAACTTGAGTTTAACGATTGATGTTCATCAATATATATTTGACAAATATATAAATATTAGAAATACATCTCTCGATATACAAGTCGTTTAATTTCATTCATGAAATATTATTGAATATCATTGTATGTGTGTGGCGTACAGGCTCGGATAATAGTAAAGTTGTATAATAATAATAATTGGTCAATTACTATTATTATAGCGATTAATAAGTAAGATCTAGTAATGCTCATAATCTCTTAAATTATCTTGAGAACCCGCACTAGTAATATCACCATTACTAAGGTGAACACTAAGTTACGTGTCGTTTAACGAACCGATAAATGAATTGATCTATGATTGTCGCCAGCCCGGACACAATAAAGAAAATTAATTCTCATTGATTTCCAACATTATGTTCCTCAGGCTCGCCATTAGTGCGGGTGCCATTACTTTGTAACTTTTTGTTTAGTAATGGCTATGCACTTTTTTCAATTTTTATTTAATATTCTCTTTATCTTTTATTCATCACTCTGTTCTTTTATCTTTTCTTCTTATAAATGTTATTTGTAATAACATAACACCTTGCCCCCTATCACGAAATCACTCTCTCTTTGGGAAATGACTTCGTGATAGTTGTAACTTTAGTGTTTCCTTCCTGGGTACCTCGGGTAGTTTTGTACCCGGATTTCCCGCAACTTGGTGTCGATTCACCCAAGGACCTAGTGATCTAATTCACTCGGGTTTCCCTTTAAGTTAATAAAGGTTGAATGATCTTATTCATTCGACCACAGGTGATCTGATTCACCGAGAACGCAGTAATCACAATTCACTCGGGTTTCCACTTTAAGTTAATAAAGGTGGAATGATCTTATTCGTTCGACCTCGAGGTGATCGATTAGCCCCGAGGACCCGCAGTGATCTAATTCACTCGGTTTCCTTTAAGTTAATAAAGGTTGAATGATCTTATTCATTCTACCCCGGTGTCTGATTTACCGAGGACAGTGATCAATTATTTCGATTTCCACTTTAAGTTAATAAAAGGTTGAATGATCTTATTCATTCGACACGATCCTAATTCACTTTTCGGGTTTCCCTTTAAGTTAATAAAGGTTGAATGATGCTTATTCATTAGGCCCGAGGGTGACTTTGATTCACCGAGGACCACTAGTGATCTATTCGCAGTATTCCTCGAAGAAGGAAGGCTAAGTGATCTTATTCACTTAGATTTTCTTTCTTTATTTAATGAATTCTCGTTGCTCAAAGAATTTCTTTATTTCCAAAAGGCATACTCGTACTTCATCAAAATTTTATATCCAAGTTTATTTATAAAAGAGGGGAGATTACATCCTTTCTGAGTATTAAGCGTAGTATATTTTGAGATAGATCACGTGTATGTGTGCTTGATGATTTTCCCCAGAGTTCCTCGGATTCGTAAGTCCACAGGCACATGACTCTTAGCACCACTGTATGGTCCCTCCCGTTTTAGAGTTGAATTTCGTATTGCCTCTTTGGCTTCTTTGGCTTTGAAGAGCCGAGAAGCCACAGTCTAATTCTTTGAATTGCCGGATTCGATCCTCGGTTGTAGAATCGTTCCTTATTTGTTTATACCTCTGCATTCGGTATAGGTTGTATCCACCCAATTCATCGGTGAAGTTGAGACATTATCATGCGCTTTCCATTTTCCTCTTAACTTTTGAAGCATCGGATATTGGGTGACAAACCTACTGAGCCAAAAGCGAGCTTACGCGAATACTAAGTGAAGAATTACTGCTCCCGTGGCATTGGAGGAGTGGTTCGGTAGGACAGAGAGAGACTCATGGGAGCTCACCGTACCCGTTTCGCCCCCCGACTCAAGGAGATTTTCTTTATTCCTTGAAAAATGGTCATGTTCATGACTTCTACATCCGTTGGCTTGGGAGTAGCATGCGATGCAAAAGCGATTGTTACATCACGAGTCGTTTACCACGTGTCGAGAGATGAAAGCGTCGAGGCGAGGAACATTATCGGATACCAATAGTACCGATATCTCGTAGCAGTAATGATGTTATTCGCGTGAACTCTTGATATCTTTCAGCAGTGTTCACTTAGGGTATGGCTTATACCCATTTCTTTGAAATAGTCCATAAACACAACCGCGTCTTTTGTATTTGGTGGCGGGCTTCACAAGTATCCCATGAAATCGATTCCCCAACATGGCAAGCGGTATGGGACAAAGGACTGAGGAGTCGACTCGCCCAGTTATCTTGGAATTTGCCTTTATCTTTTAGCGAAATCGCACCTTTTACGTACTCTAGGGAGTCGTTCATGAGTGTGGGCCAGAAATAACCTGCTCGGGTAATCTTTAGGGCCAAGGATTTTCCCCTGATATGATGTCCTTGATCTCGCTTCATGGACTTGAAGCGAGTTTGTTGGATTTTATCTCAGGGGATGCAAAATAGAGGTCGAAGATGGGAATTTTTATACAACTCTCCTTGAAACATTTGGAATTTGCCAAACACATTTTTGTAATTTTCTAGCCTGACGCGTCTCGGAGGCAACTCTCAGGTGTTTAAAACTTGACTGACTATGGGGCTGGCACCGTCTTCCCCTCTTCTCCCGAGAATGCATTCGTGTCTCTTCGCCCAGATGGGCTTTTCCCAATGTTCAATATGAACTCCTTGGGGAATATCCTCATAGTAAGTGGTAGCTAGCCGAGATAGATGATCAGCATGTTCGTTTTCTCCTCGGGGTATATGCTCAAAGACCACGTAATCAAACTTTGAGACTATGTTCGTGGCCTTAGAGTGATACTTCCTCAGAGTTCTCGTTCTTGACTCCGCAGTCTCCCCTGATTTGTTCAATCACTAGCTTAGAATCCCCTTTTACCAGGATTCGGGTTACCCCTAGACTTTGAGCTAGCAATAACCCTGTCACCATGGCTTCATATTCAGCTTCGTTATTGGTGGCGTTGAACTGGAATCTTAACGCATATTCAAAGTTTCCCCCTCCGGTCCCCGAATTAAGATCCTACCCTAACCACTTTCGGGTTGTTGGCTCAATCACCATTATAACGTCTACAATGGCCTCTGGCGTTGGCACGGTTTCGAGGTCCTCTCCTACGACACGGTCGGGGGCACGTTCGACAAAATCGGCCCAAGGCTTGGGCTTTTATTCCAGTTCTAGGTCGGAAAGTGATCTCAAACTCACTTAGCTCTATAGCCCACTTCGTGAGCCTTCCCGTTTGTGCTGGATTGGAAAGTATTCTTTTCAGGGGCTGCTCTGTGACCACACTTATAGGGTGGTTTTCAAAGTAGGCCTTGAGCTTTCTAGCCGAGGTAACCAGAGCCAGCATGAACTTGTCAATTAGGGGGTAGCTCTCTTCGGGTCCGTGAAGCACATGACTCACATAGTAGATGGGCTTCTGGATTTTGTCCTCTTCTCTTATGAGCACACTTGCCTACTTTGCCCTCGGATCTGACTAAGTATAGCGCTTAAATTCCTCCTTTCCTTGAGTGCGGGTCTATATTTTTGGAGATGTCAGGTATGCTTTTAATTAGTCAAAAGCTTTGGCACATTCTTCGCATCTCGGCAGATTTTCTTGGGAGGCTTGTCTAGGTTCGGAAAAGGGTAGGTTCCCTATCTCGGACCGAGATATGGGCTCGATTAGAGCCACAAGACACCCTTTAATCTCTGCACTTCCTTATAAGAGGTCGGGGCTTGCATTTGTACTATGGCCTCAATTTTGTCGGGATTAGGTTCTATGCCTCGCTCACTTATCATGAACCCCAAAATTTCCCGAGGTCACCCCAAATGAACACTTCTCGGGGTTAATCCTTAGCTGACTTGCCTTCAATCTCTCCAAGGTTTCCTCTAGGTTCTGTAAATCCTCCTCCTTTCTCTTTCTTTTGACCAACATATCATCTACATAGATTTCCATGTTTCTGCCAATTTGCTCCGAGAAGATGTAGTTCACCATCCTTTGGTATGTTGCCCCAACATTTTTCAACCCAAAGGGCATTCTTTGTCGGTACAACACACTAAAGTGATAAAAGTGGTTTTTAAGATTGACTTTTTCCAAGAGAATTTGATGATACCCTCGGGACGCATCTAAGAAGTCAAAAACCTCATACCCCGCACTCCCATCTACCAATCTTTGGGGCAAGCCTTATTGAGATTGGTGAAGTTGGTGCACATTCTCCATTTCCCATTAGATTTCTTGACCATGAGCACATTAGCAATCCGTTGAAATTGTAATTCGGTGCTCATACACTCATCCAGATTAAATCCCACTTAGCTACTCGGATAACGGTGTTTCTTGGAGAAAAATTCCTCTTATGCAGCGAAAATGAGCCTATGGGCAGGGTCCACGTGCAATTGGTGTAGGGCTATTCTGGTATTGACTCTGGGCATATCTTCGGGATTCCATGCGAGGTACTCTCGTACTTTGTAGGATTTTATCAGCCAGGACTTTTGTGCTCGTGGTTCGGTGTGTTCCTATCCGAGGCTAATGTACCGGGGTTGTTTTTCCTTTAGGGAGACAATCTCGGAGGTTCTTAAATGAGGACATCCTTTCTTCACACTCTCTCCTTTTTTCTTTGGGGGAGTTGTCCGAGCTTTTTACGGGGAGTGTTGCACTCATTATTTCGGAGGATTAGGTGATGCCTTTTGCATTGGGTGGTTCTCACGAGGGAACTTCCTCGGGAATGCAGAGATAGGCGATAGGAGACTCGAGCCCTCTTACGGTCCCGGAATCCTCACCCCTCCCCGGTGATTTGGAAATTTCATCTCAAATGGAGCGGAAAATGATTGCTCTCAAAATTTTGTGAGGATTAGCGGCCAATAAACCCGTTAATACGAGAAAGTCGGATATATCGGCAACAACCGTGAAGGAAAATTCTTGTCGTCCACGAGTTCTTGGGGGAACACTCAGCTGTAAGATCCGGATCTGTATCCATGAGATATCTTGAGTGTCCTGTAAACCAGGTGAGGCGTATAGGCGGGTTTTAAAGGTTGGGAGGCCAACCCGGTAGATCCATGCGCCCCTGAAGTATAAGATATGCGCCGGACTCCCCGAAGTGTCACGCTGACATTCTTGTCAACAAAAGTTTACAATTACGAGTTGATTAGTAAAGGATCGTCATGAGGTATCTGATCCCCTCAACTCTTATTCAAGAATTTTATCCGCTTCATATCGTGGTGGCCATTAGTGCGAGCCTATACACGACGCTTGAGCATATTTCTTTTTGGGAATTGGAGGTATACTCGCCACGCGATCCTCACGAGAAATAGTATCAATACACCTACTTGACTCGTCGGGGCTTAGACTCACTTTGTGCTTTCCATTCTCGAGAGTAGGTCCGATTACGTTCTTGGGAGTGTTCTCTTACGAACTCCTTTAGATGCCCCTTGCTAATGAGTTTCTCTATTTCAGCCTTCAAAACACGGCAATGCATCGATTAGCCATTGCCGATGATCCTTGTGATACTCAGGCTGCTTTGGAGCCACACTTCCGGTTCGGGTGAGACCTCGATAGGGCATTTTAGCGACAACGTCTTGTCGGGCATGCAGGCAAACACTTTTTCGTGCCGTTGTTCTTATGAATATACACGCATTATATGTCGGCTCACGGGGAAGTTGCCTCACCCTGCCGTTCTCTCTCCTCGGGGATCTTTGCAGAATTTGGTCCACGGAAATGATCTCTTTTTTGGGTTCTTTTGTAACTTGTCCCATACTGGTTTTCATTTAGGGGACCTCGGTTGTTCCCGAGGTTGTACCTCGATTATCCACTTCCCGGCAGTTGTAGCTTCCTCAACTTTATGTATTTAATCTTGATTGGGCTGGGCGATGTGCGGTAGTCCTTTAGTTCCCGATAACCTCTCGCTTGATAGTCCCAGCTATGAAACCATGATAGAAACGCGATTCTTGCCACCTTCTCTTCCGTGGCCGGTATGTTGTTAGTCAAAACTCTTTGAAATCGATTGGAATAGTCTCGCTTGATGTCTCGCCCATTTACGCCATTCATTAACTCCTCCTCGTCTTGTTCCGCCACAATGGTCAGAATTTATCCATGAAGACATCCAGAAGTCACCTTAGCAGTCTATGGTGTCGGTGGCGAGGCTATGGAACCATTTTAGCGGCTCCCGACAAAGCTTGCTGGAGAAAGCCACTTGCATAAACATCGTCCTCCCGGTGCCCAAAGGGCGATTGTGAGTCATGAACCTTGATGTGATTCTTTAGGATCTCCGTGTTATTAAATGCGTTTTGAACTTGGGCATTCTAAAACCCGCCGGCATTGACTCGTGTCTCGGCTTTGTCTGCGAAAAGAGCAAGTTCTATGTTGCGAGACCTTGGAGGGCAATGTATTTAAGCATGTTATTTAAACTCCTCTACTTGTCTTTGGAGGCTTTCTTTATAACGTCCTATTGCCCCGGCATTGTCACTACTCTAAGTAATTTTTGTTGCTTGTTTCCACGAGGTTATGGTGAGAGCTTCACGTCGGTTGTTCTTTCGAGGAGACCGTTCGTGAGTTTTACCCTTGCTTGTGTAACCCCTTCGGTTATCCCTATATGGGGAGCGACTTGGGGTGAGGGATCCAGAGGAATAGTCTTCTGGTTATAATGGCGACCACCATAAACTGTGAAAAGGGACTAGGTGACCTTTCTTGTCTCCTTTGTGGTCGATGGTGCCCCACCGTGATACTTGATGCGACTTCTTTCCTCGTAGGTCTAGCATACTTGTGGTGGGCGTGCTTCTTGGTTTTGTCTCGTGACTCTTTGAACCCGACTTCATGTTTTAGATAGGTAGTGTTATCATTTGGATCCCCCGCCGGGCGGGCGCCCGATTGATGAGTGCTTATTTCAGGAAAGCACTACGGTGGATGAGGCGCGAAAATTTAGTCTTGACTCAATACATTACCATGACTGGAGGGGCCAGGGAATTTATCGGGCGGGGGTCCCCGACCTACGTAGGTAGAGGCACAGGCTTTAGCAGGTCTCGGGATGCCGGGTGGATATAATTCACGAGGTAGTTTTGGACATGCCCAGCTCATGAGAGTTTCCCAAGTAATTGGAGGTGCGTGAGTCGTAGTATAGATTATGTGTTGCATTTTTGTATGTTATTCTTATGGATTATGTATTCCCAGAAATACATTTTATATGTCATTATATATTACACTCCATAAAAATGATAATTTTCAAATTAATTTTTAAAACAAATAATAATTGTGTCACAATCTTAATACTACTTAATCATTTTCCGACAATCACACACACACGTACCATAAAATATCTCCACAGATTCCTCGGATCCAGTAACATTTATTCTACAGCTATCTAAAACCGGCTATTCCCGGTGTACTTTTATCCAGAACAAAGTACAACTCACTCAATCTCTTTACCGGCTTGTCCGGTAGACTAATTAATTTCACTTGTCTCTCTCTCTCTCTCTCTCTGTTCGGTGCTTTGTTTCTCACTAAGCTGATCATTTACAGCTTCTTCTTTATCTTTCAGGTATCATCTTATCATTACTTTCCATTAATGTATCGAAGTTTGTTAATTTTGACAATTGAAGATCAACTTGACAACGTTTTGGGACGGATGGAGTATTATTTATTTAATTTTAAGTTTTAGTTCTTAAGTTGTTGTTGTTGGTTCGTTTAGTGTATATTCGTTGTTGTAGTTAATGTTCTTTATGTACTGTTGTTACTCTTTATTTAGCTCCAAAATTGGTGCGTGTATTTATTTACTCCTATGTTTTTATGAATTTCGGACAAATAAAATACAATACTATGTTATCTTTTTTTGTTTTTGGTTAAAAAATACGGCACTTGCAAGGTCTCGAACTCGTGACCTCATGATAAGTTATAAGTAATGTCTCGTGGCCACAACTTGTGACGAGGATCAAGGTTAGAAATGATGTTTTTGTGCGTTGACTTACTACTGAAAAAATCTGAAATTTTGGTTCATCAATTGATTTCATTGATAGTCAACTGTTGATTGTTTTGATTTTGTTGTCTATTGCTTCGGCAATATGGTTGTATGACTGAATTTCACACTTCACAGCTATATAGTTGATTATCTTAGAGTGTGAATGTTTGTTGGACACTTGGACATGATTTTGGGACTTGTAATGTTTGATTTCTAAGGATATTGTTTTGTGTTCAGGTTTTCGATATTTTTCGTAATGAAGACTGCAAAAGGCAAGGGTGTGCTCAAGAGAGACACAAAGGAAGTGTTGAAGCCAGTTGATGATAGGTTTGTATATATGTGGTTATATATGCAATTTTGTTTCTGCGATTTATGGATGAGTGATTGCAGCATTGTACTTCAATGTTTGGAATATAAATATTTGTTGCATTTTTATATTGAGAAGGTTTTGTAAGAATCTATGGTTTGTGTTTTGTGTGTTTAGCATCTGATTTTGATACTTCGATAGGCCAATAAAGTTGTGGTGGATCATATGCATATATGTTGTTTACAGAAAGCTGGGCAAGAGAAAGGCTCCAAGCGCAAAGGCGAGCAAAAATATGACAAAGGCAGAAAAGAAGGCCAAGAAAGATCCGAACAAACCAAAGCGCCCGCCTAGTGCATTCTTCGTGTTTCTGTATGTTGCAGTCATCTTGTGATGTTATGTTTGAGTTCAAATACGTCGATGTTGCTTTGCTATTCAGTATGACTAACATGGTTTTTTTCCAGTGAGGATTTTAGGAAGACGTTTAAGAAAGAGAATCCTAATGTGAAGGCTGTCTCAGCGGTGGGTATTAGTTCTAAATTAAGCTGAAAATCTTCCGTTTTAAGTTGCTTTGCTCATTTGGATATTAAATGCTGTACTTTCAGGTTGGAAAAGCTGGTGGGCAGAAGTGGAAATCTATGTCTGAAGATGTAAGTGAAATAAGTCTGCGTAGACAGCTAAGTTTGTAGCTATGCCAACAACTCCTTGAGCAAGACAATACTTGGCCTGCTTCAGTTATATGAATTATTGTGATCGTGAAAAAGATTGACACATCATTTTCTAGCTAATAATGTTGTTTTAAGGTCGATTTCTCTGTAATTGCTAATGTCAAGTCTTCTAACTGGTAGGAAAAGGCACCTTATGAAGCTAAGGCTGCCAAAAGGAAGGCTGATTATGAAAAACTTATGAATGCATACAACAATAAGCAGGAAAGCTCTGAATACTATAACTATGTTGCATTCGAGATATATTGACGTGTAGCTATACTTGTTAACATACTGCAACTTCCAGGAAAGCTCAGCTGATGAAGGTGGTAATGAATCCGAGAAGTCACATTCGGAGGCCGAGGTTCATGACCAAAATGACCTGGAAAGTGAGCAGGTATACTCACGCGAGAGTTTGTCTAGTACTTGTGATATGCTGATAGGCTTAAAGATGAGCCATTTTTGGAATTCTTCATCAACCTGAATTTCTGTTGAGTTCCATGAGGCAAAGTTCCAGTGGAAAATTCATGCAATTCTTAAATCATTTCAAAATCCATTTTATTATACCTGTCTAGTCGTCTTTCGAATTTTGTATGCAGCCATTTGAATCGGGTACACTGCTCTCCTTGTTTGTATTACCTTGGTAGGCTAATCTAGTTATTATTTGTCTAGGATGAGGACGAGGAAGATGATGAAAGTGAAGATGACGAGGATTGAAGTCATCATTCGGCTCTGTCATGATCCAGGGATTCATGGGGACATCATGCTATAGTGATATGTTTCCTTTTAGCTATATTTGTGTGTTGTCAGTACTTATGTGTGTCCTTCGTATGGTTTACTATAGTTTTTGTTCCACTGGAATCAGCATAATGTAAACCAATATTGGCCCTGGATATCTTTTATTTCCATCATATGTAATATGCATACAAATAGTGTACATGTATAAATTGATGGAAAGGTGTAACTACCTTGTCAATTGATACCTCAAGTGTAAATATATAAAAATAATATCAGTCGTCATATTACCCACAATGAGTAACGATATGCTAACGATGGCTAGCTGCTTGTCAGAATAGACTTATAATTTCAAGCAAATTAGTGGCGGAACCAAAAATTTGATATATGAGGCGAATGAATTGATACCTCCAAACTAGCCAAAACAAGACTCTTTACCCGGACTAGAAGACCTCGTGCAGCTCAATTTGGCTGCCCAAACCTCTTCGCCGCCAAGGATTCAACCAGTCGAGAAAACCAGTAAACCAGATATTAAGGGCAAAGACAACCTGCCATTACTTGCTATAAACGATGAGGTCGTGGATAGCGATTTCCTTGGGGACTTTGAGACTCAATTGGTTAGTATCCCAACCAGCTTCCTTCAATCGTTTGATAAAGTCTGAAAATTTATCATCTAATTCAATTAAGCTTTGTTCAATGTTCTTCATATCGCTGACTGATTTGCTCGAATTCTGATGTAGCCAGTAACTTTGCCAAACACTTCGTAACACTGAGAGGCTTGTCGCTCCATCCTGCAATGTAATGTTTGAGAGAAAAATATAGTAATATGATCAGCTATACCTATATGATAAGCTAAATCACATATGTACCTTGAAAGTCACAAGAACTTCGAAATGCTTGAGTTGTTGGCGGTTTACAGTAAGAACATATTTTTCCTTTGCAAACAATTGAAGGAGCTGCTTAATCTGCAGAAGGAAATAAAAACTGACGAATGGATGAATTCAATGAGTTCATTCGCGTTGTACAAACTATAGAAGAAGTAACCCTCTGACATTGGAATAATTGTGATATTATGTGGTAATTTGGAGTATAAGTCAGATTTTCAGAAAATCTCAGAAACGAGAACAATTCTAGGGGATATTACATTGCAGTTTAATCTCAAATTATAGTAAGGATCTAATAAGGATTAAAACATACCATATTATTCTGTCCACCCACCATTTCCTCCAAAGAGACAGCAAAGATTATGCTTGGTCTTATGAATCTCTGCCATAACAGTATATTTTCCATTGCATTGCACTGCTTACATCCTAATCCATCCGCATCATGTGATTGTAAGCAAACTAAAAGCCAATATATGTATATAACTCCCAATGTTACACACAACGACCACACTTACCTGGAACACTGGTGCTTAAGATATGAGATTGCACCAATATACGAGCACGCTTAAGATTTATCTGTGGACAATCAGATCAACATTGAGAATCCATAGCATATAACCTTACATAGGAGAATCAACTTATCGCTGGAGAACAAAGACTTAGCTTCTTTACTAGAGTGTCGCACTTACGAGGGAGTTTGACACTTTGACTACAGCTATTTTTCTTATTTTTCTACAACTTATATGTAGGGAACGAAAGCTTTTACCAAATCCCCACTTAATTTTGAAATTCGGAAACTTTAATTCTTACAGTTATTGTTTGTGATCCTCCATCTCTCGTTCTTTTTTTCTTTCAGAAGGTGAAGGGAAAATAACAATAAGAAAGACATGACATAAACGGAATACTAATAGAAAGGAAAGATAGTAGGAGTCATACTGTATCAAACTGTATAACAGAAAGAGACATATAGCGGAACCATAGGTGAAGAAGCCGCATTGATAGCCACGTTGATGTAAGTGTGGGGTAAGAAGTTGAAATCCAAGAAGAATCCTGCATTGTTGTTCCTTGGAGTTATACTGCAACTTATAAACCAAAATGATATGGAAAGATGTTTTGATAAACATAAATGAATATGGAATATTAAAAGAACAGGGCATACCAAGGCATATATTCCCAGTGCAAGTCCAAGTAGCTGCGCAGACACTTCCCAAACTTCCTCCTATGGGCATTTGACCACATAATTCAGGAACTATAAAGAAATAGACAAAATATAGAGATAACATCTTTTTCCATATGTTAGCAACAACATATATATACAACGAATTTCCTGCTACTAAAACACTATACCTTTGCCGCCACTTCGCCCAAATTTCCTGCAATAGCAAAATGGTTCTGTATTACTCGAAATGAAGGATCTTTTAGACCCCTTGCAACAGCCTGTTAAAATTAAGTCATCATATATACTGCTGAAGAGTATACTCATTAACTGCCAGTTATCTAAACAAGTTATACTGCTGAAGGCAGCCTGACACAGAAATTCATATTGATAATCTAGTAACCTAATGATTGGCATTACTGCTTCTGAAATGCTCTTACAACCTCAATGAGTAATTTTTCAGTTAATTGATCAGTTCCAACCAAGTATACCTTAGCAAGATTTCCAAGTGAAGCCAGTGGCAGAAAATAACCAGGATATAGCGGGGTGCTAAGATCAAAGATGCTGCATGCAGGAAAGTTAATATTTTGGTCCAACTAATTTTCAGCATCATCTTGTATACAGGATGTCCATTCATGATATTTACCTTCCTGCACTGCCAATGAAGTCTGCATACATGCGCCACTGTTTAGGATCATCATCAAAAAGACTACCAAACCTCCCTCCTGCAAGTCAGGAACTGTCAAATGTTAGAATAAAAATAGAAATTTGTCTTTTTTAGCCTATATATTTCGTGTCAGTTGCACTGAGTCCCACATGTTTAAAGGGTTACATAGTTAGTACTCTATGTTTAAAATGGTTACAACTTACAATTTTTTCCCTTTCACTAAATTACCAAAGAAACTATATATTAAAATATAGTTTCAACTTCCCAATTGTTCAAGATTTACGTAATGTAGCTGAAATTTTAACTGGATAAATATGAACATGGAACTAATGAAAGACATTTGTTTAGAACCTTCGGTGAAAGGACCAAAGTTGCAACACTTGTTAAACAGCAGGGAACAAACCTGCAACTCCTAAAATATCTTGGACCCTTAAGTGCAATTGCCACTATACATCTAAAACAAAGAAGCTTTTCTCTCGGTGATACTTTCTATACCTATTTCTTATGCTTCGTAGAAAATTGTCATACCTATGAGTAAGCGACCAACAGCACCAATTCCATCCTTTGACACCCATCTGCATAGAAATACAAAAGAGGATAAGCACTGTAAAATTTGAATAACATGTTTAAATCAAGGGCAATTAAGTGAAGATGGTATACCTTATGGCAGCAGCAGATGCAGCAGCGGTAGTACCACCGACAGAGCCCACTCCAACAGCCTACATGACAAACCATAACTATCTAAATAATCAAAATATATTACAGACTTAGATATTTATCATTATTTTAGATTGACAAAAATATTCAGGTTATAATTGAAACCTCTTCCAGAAATAGAACAATTTGTCAAACCAAGAAAAATTACGTAGCCATTAGAAAAGATAGACTTTTTGCAAATTTGGAGTGTTTTGTAGGTTCCTTAATCATAATTCTAAGTGACACAAAGAGCCTTATTTAAGTAAGCATGCCTTTAAGAGACTGGAAGTGACCAGAACGTGACATATCCACCCCGTGACATTAGTAGGGAACTGCCACAATATGTAATCCAAGTAATCGTTTGAAACTGATTCTGTGAAGAAAGATTGAAACATCAACATAAAACTTCAAGGATATTGGACATACAAAGAAAAAACATACTACCAGGGAAGCCTGCAGGTAGAAAGAAATCTTTGATGATTTGAGGAATCCAAAACAACTCTGAGTCAGTACCAAGAGAGCTTTGCAATCTGCTAAGCTCAGAGTCGTCTCGTTCTTGAAGATATGTCTTTATTCTTTCACTATTATCCAGCACATACCTGATCACCATCGGCGGAAATTATTCAAATTGTCGAATCAATAAATAAAAAATATGCAATGCATATTATCCTTATGAACTTCCTACACTATGTAATACTATAGAAGTTACATACTTGACTTATTAACATGGTATCAGGAGCGGTGAGCCAGCCCGGTTAAGGCCATGTGTAAATCATGTATATGTGGAGTTGTGGACCAATGCCTGGGAGGGTATTAAGAACCCAGTCCCACAATTGTTTTAGTATGTACCCCCATGGATTCTTAACTCACTTCCATCCATTACCAAAATGGAATAAGGATATAAAGTGTAATTATGAGTGCCCAATCATTTCCCTAAGACTAATAACATACATACCCAATTATTTTCTATGAACCCATAGCACTTCTACATACTCATAACTCAACAACAAAGAGAATTGCATCATTTTAACTCCCAAACTATAAGAAAAAGGTCCACCAAACATTATAAAAATGAAACAAGTGATGAAAAGTTCCAAACTTCAATTAAGTTACCTCTTAGAAGTACCATTTCCATATCTTTCCACTAAAATCACAGTACACTCATCTTCCCCCCTGAAAATGCATATATTCATCAATATGATCAAATTCAGAAAATAACTTATTTTTAACAAACAAGCTGAAAAGGGTAGTTGTATACCTTTCTTTGGTACTAGAATCTCTGTTTATATCATCATCAGATGGAGAACAGAACACTTGGAACCTCTCAAGTCTAGTGAAGTTTGAGTGCAGCAATGGCTTTAAAGATAATTTGGGTGAACAAAACTGAAGTTGTGGAGAACACAAAAATGTCATTTCAACACCAAAACTTCGTAAGAAAAATCTGCTCAAAACTGCTTAAAATATCACCTCTGGCATCTCACCCAAACCACACAAATATATTTTGATTTCATTTGATACATATTATACCTTTTTTTTTTTACATTTAATCTAACGATTTAGTTATAAATTTTTATATTCGTTATTTATAATATTCGATATATGTATTCGTAATTAATAATATTAGGTGCACTCTTCCATCTTTATCGGTAATTTACAAAAATTGAAAAATATATGATTTTTTTCTTGCTCTATGGCCTCTAGGAAGCTGCTCATTACTTGTAGGTCGGTTCAATCCGGGCTCATCCAAGTTCCATTAAGGTTTGTCAGGCCATTATGTTCGACTCACGTCCAATAGACAATAATGGGACGGAGGTAGAAAATTATATGAAGTTTCACTTATTGTATTATGTGTAACTGTGTGAGACCGTAACCTAATTTTCATTAAAATTATATTTTTTTAATTAATAAATTAATTAAAAATTAAAAACAAAACATAACTCGTTAATTAACAGAATATAAAATTAATATAAAATCAATATAAACATCACATAAAATATTAAAAATATAAACATTACATAAAATATTAAGATACATGCCATTTTTGGCACTACCACTGCGATCTCACTCAACTAGAAGCACAAAATAGGTGAAAAATTTGGATCAATTTAAATTACAGTTGTAAGTATTGTACGGAGTATTTACAATTGCAATTGATTAGTTATTTTATGGGAGAAAAAAAATTAGATTTTATTTTATGTATATATTTATATAATTAAAAGTAGAAATTCACGATTCATTAACTTTTTTATTTATTAATGATTAAAGATGCAAATATACCATTCTATAAATATATATTTCTTCTTTTTTTGGTACATTTAAAACAATACGTACCATTTTCTCAAAAAAAAAATCAACAATATCAATCATACAAGCATATTTTTAAATTTTATTAATTTGTATCAATATGTTCAACGAATTTTGATACACATATAAATTAGGTGCATAGAATAATTTTGGTACATTTTTTTTGAATTTTTAAAATTGTATCATATTAAAATCATACATTTTAGCCATATTTATCGTTTTAAATAAAAAAAAATTAAATATCGAGATTAATGCAAAATTATGAATGATCACAGTATTGATATTAATAAATCATGCTTAGTTGTAGAAATCGATTATAATATTCTGTTCAACAAAAATTGTGTATCTTAGATTCTTGTCTGAGAATGGGAGAATCATCAGAAGCTGCCACGTCATCAGCCTCCACCTCTGAAGTCCTTGCGGCCCCTCATTTGAACACACACTTTCCTTCAGTGGTACGAGGTCGTCTGGGTGGAGGGGACCCACCTCTCACTAATGATCCTTGGTCTGGCGTCATCGCTGTCGTCACCTTCTGGACCTTTGGTAATATTTTCACTTTTTCATAGCTTAATCATCATATCATATATGTCCTTCTTGGGGTTCTCCAGCCTAGACTTAGAGGCTTATGGAAATAAGCATGGTTTTTTTTACAATTTTCATTTTCACCAAAATAGTTTAATTTTAGCATAGAAGTACTCTTAATATGAGCCCACATTGACATTGATACACTAAGACCTTCTGCGATTAAGGACATTCACCAATCGGTTTTAGCATAGAAGTACTCTTAATACGAGCCCTCGATTTCATCCACGTCATCATCTCAAAAGGGTCCACGTGCAAGAGTGTATTGAAGGAGTAATAAGGTAATGGGCCACCTCCTATACTTTGGCATATTCAATGTAGGAATAGTCCTCCTTCAATAGTACTAATCCAACTTAGTTATGTTATTGTTAAGAATCGGTGGGTTTGATAATAAAGTTAATCGACAAATAGATGGATAAACTTGCAACCTTTGTTGATACACTATCTTGATCTACTAATGTGAGACCTAGATTATCAATACTTATATCACCAGCTTAATCAATTATGTTTGTTGATACAACCTTCATCTCAAAACAAATTGTCTAGTTCGATTATCAACTATCAAAATTAACAAATTACGAACTTAATTGTCACACGTAAGTATGTAACTTTATTTGAATCAAAATGATCATGTTAATAGTAAAAATGATCATAACATAATAAAAGTATGTTGAAAATTCTATCTTTTAATATATTTTTCATCAAATATTATACGTATATAAATATTCGAGTTCAAAATTCAAAACTAGACAAATGTTTTGAGATGCGGGGAGTATATAATTTGATCATTTGGGAAGTTAAACTTAGAAATACCAATTTGATTATTGAATATATTAGTGTTTAGCAATTTAACAATTGTTGGTTCTTATCTTAAATTTGGCAAGTGATCAAGTTGGTTAGTTTACAGACCCATTGGCTATCGAAGATTAAGTAATCAATTATTAAGACAACTGGTTAAGTTGGTAAGTTGAGTTATCATAGTGAGAAAATGGCAAAATTTTGGTGATGCTTTACCCTCCAAAATATAGTGTTCTCATTACCGCAATCAAGATTCTTGAAGCTTGCTTCTTTGTGGCTGTGTTTGGGTTGACATCTTTGAGGTGTGACATTATAGTCCACAAATTTTTCATGTTTGAAGTTTTGAATGTAGTAAATTGTTGTTCCGAATTCAAAAATCCCACTCAAAACTGATATACACAATATGCGGATAACTTTCTGAGAAGTAGATTTAGCGATTTACAATATCTTGTTAAGTTCATTAATTACACCAGCATAATATGGAGATGTGGTACAAGTGAATCTAGGCTTTATCTTTTTTCATTTCTCTAATTATCAATACATTTTCTGAACATACCCCTATTGAGTTTCAGTTAAGAAAATGTTTCACATAATATATCATATCCTTCCAACTTATTTAGTCTAGGCAAGTTTTTCTGTCCTAAAAGAATAATGGTATGCTTCATTTCAGTATCTTTGATTTTGATGCTTGGAATATACGGATCTGAAATCTTCAAGCTGAGTTCAAATGCCTCAATCCTGATTAAACCGAATCCTTTGTTCATACAGTCTTTGACGGTAACTTTTTGTGTTTTGTGTGTTCTGTTCTTCCACAATCTAAGTTCTTTTTTACTTCTAGTTAATTAAGTTGCTATAAGCCAGGTGGAGAGGTTAAATGTTGCGATTGGTGAGCCAATGTTATATGGGTTTGATGTATCTCCAGCACTTGATGTTGTAAGTAGTTGGTCAGAGCATCATAAAACCACTCTTCTTGGGGGCACTCATAAGGTGAGACGTTAGATTCAATTTGGGTGGTTCTTTGAGTTATTTGGTTGTGCTATTGATATGAATTTATTTCTAGTGCTGCAGGAATGGATGTATTACTTGAACGAGGGATCCCAAATTGATATTTCTTATAATGTGCCATCATTAATGCAGTTTCCGCTAGTTCTTGCGATTGCTGAAGGTTTGTTAATTTTGCTGTATGTGATATTTCTGCAGAAATCATTACACTTGCAACTTTGCAAGATACTTTTCTCGAAGTCTACCCAATTAATAATTTCCCTGTTAATTTTATGATACCTAATAGACTAAGTGCCTTCAATTTTTCTGCATTCCATAGGAAACATTTTGATTCATCACTTCAATGATCTCTAGCTGACCCTATAAATCTATCATTGACTCATGTTGCCTGTGGTTCTCCTTTTCCCTACTAGTCTACTCAAACACTCATCTAAGAGTTCAAAATTCGCAGGCACTGCAGGTCTTGCTCGGTGGCTTGAAGATCCTTCTTACCCAAATATCACCTTATTATGGAAACAAATTCGCGGTATTTCAAATTTTAGTACTCCTGTATCTTCGTGTTATATATCCGTTGTATTTCTTGATGCGAACTATTGGTTTCTTCAGGAACTGGAATGACAGGGAAAAGCATATCAAAATCTTCTAGTTACTACATTGCTGTGGGTAATCTGAACTCTTTCACAGAGGAGGTATATGTTCAAAGACAGCATATTAGGATAAATTTTGGATTATAAATGATAATTGTTCAATGGGAAAACGACACGTCATTGTGGATCTTCAAATTTGTCACTCCTACACTTATCAAAATATATAGCCTCGTGACACCTTGGTTTGCGTTTCATTTGCTGTACTTTTTTTCTCCTTAAACTCGAACCCTCCTCCCCAATGTGTCTCACACTCTCACTCTCACTTTCAGGTGGAGTTGCATTTCAGGATAAGAGCTCTTCTCTATAATACAACCAATGCTTATTGGAAATGCTCTGTTGCTCGGGGCCCATGTCATATGAAAATTCCTTTTACTGGTGGACATTCTTCGTTGCTGACGTCTTTTGGTCTTAAGCTGGTATGTGGATTTTTTCCTTATTGCACACAAATCAAGATTTTTTCCTTAGTCATAAAAAAACTAAAGTCTTTAGAAATAAAGAATAATCTTGTATTCAGATTCTGAATTTCTGTCCGGTACTTAGTTTTGGCAGTAGATATGGGATTTGTGAACATTTACAGAAGTCTGTGTCACTGGAATGTTCAGTCTCTTCCTTTTTTTTGCCCATCTTGCTGACCCAGAACCTTTTCATTCTTTTGTTGTCAATAAAAGCTTTGTAAACATTTTCTGTACAATTATATGAACTAATTAAAGCTGATTCTATTCATTCAGGGTGTGAAGAATGATAATTCGACAGTAAAAATTTCATATGGACCTCGATGGATCACATATTTTGGTGGCATAGGTATACTTTCTGCCATTCACGTATTATAAATTTGAAGAAAATGCAGGTCAATTTACAGATTTACCTTGTGTTGTGTATAGGTGGAGTGATGGTCCTTATGTCTCTAGCGGTTTACTATTTTAACAATTTCCGGAGCATCAGACAAGGTGATAGTAGCATTCAAAGTAATGAGGGATCAACAAGTGCACCACTGCTTTCCAGAAAAGACGATGACAACTTAAGTTTAGGTTCCTCTTATGATTCCGTTTCTGAAGATGATGGAGATCCTGAAGATCATCCATCAGCCAATGACCATGAAAACAACAATAGTACCCAGCGTCTCTGTGCAATATGTTTTGATGCTCCCAGGGACAGTTTTTTCCTACCATGTGGGCACTGTGTTTCTTGTTATACATGTGGAACAAAGTAAGTTTCTCCGACTTACATATTCAACCAAAACCTTGCATATTCTTAATAAATTTGACCTTCACATGAAACTATGTCTGCTGAGTTAATGCAATGTAATTGCAAGATCCTGATAAATAGATATGTTGCTTTGACATCTCATATGGTCGCCTTCTTTTAAGGCTCTATTTGTCGATATTGTTGAGGTTGATCTAGCCGTGGGACTTTTAGTCAAACCTTTTCTAATATCTGCAGTCATTGAATTTTGCAGGATAGCCGAGTCAGCCGGTACTTGCCCCATCTGTAGAAGGCGCATGAAGAAAGTGAGGAAGATATATACTATTTGATAACTTTGAATGCCATTTTTCATATGCAATTATATGTATCAATGTGTTCCTGGATTCTCTATGAAACCCTGGAGAAGCTATTTATCATTAATGGCTTTGTTATAGTGTTTTCCATACAACATGTTATGGCTTGTTAGGGATATCCAACCCATATAGGGACCGTCACACAACTGAGATCTATATATATTAATACAAATGTAATTAATTAAAACTCCTAATTGTTAAACACATTCACCTTACTCTAAGGTCTTGTTATGAAAAGGGTCAATTATTTTTGTTTTGATAGCATCAATGTGTGACTATAAAAAAAGATAGCCAATGTGCAACACCTTGGACTAGGCACCATCATCTCATGCTAAATATAATCGTTTCAAAATAATACTAGTATATAATTAAATGAAAACATAATATTCAACGATCAGAATATTTTAAGAAGCTAGTTGTGGATTCACAAGGGACACTAACTAATGTTTTTCACTGTTCATATTAAACACCCATTTTTCAAGAATTTCTATCGTGCAACCAATGTTAATTTATGATGAAAAAGATCACTCTTTCTCAATGTAATTGATCATCTAACTCAAAGTTATTTTATTAAGATACTAATTGATTTTACTATTTTTAAGGATAGAAAAATATCAACCAATAAAATAAAAATATTATGAAACAAAAAGGATTTTTTTTTTAAATTCCAGTGCAAAAAATTGCATTGATAAAGTAAGCTATCAATTATAATGAAACAAGAAGTCTTTTGCTATATGATCAATTAAATTGAGACGGAGGGGTAGAAAAAGTTAAAATGTAATGATTTTAGGGCAAATGGCATAAAAGATTGTTTACGTTTGTTAAAAATCATCATTCGATTACCTTGGTTCAACTTACACCGTTTTAAAACTTTAGTATTCCTTAAAAGTCAAACTTGGTAATTCCATCGAGTTGACCCACGATTTAATGTAACCCATTGCCATGCTCATTAATTTTTTTTAACCAACTTTGACATTGTTTTAAAATTTAATTTTTTTTAAAACATTTTTTTTTTTAAATTATGTTTCAATAGGCACACTTTTTTTTGTAGGAAACAAACATCACTATCTCTTCGCGCTTCCACAACACACCATGGATGCTATGGATAATAATTGATGCGATTGATGCAGTTTTGGTCGTCTGTTTTTTCGGTTTTGCTTTCGGTTGGAGGCGAATCGGTTCAGTTTTATTCGGTTCGGTGGAAGTCGGTTTATAAGGTGTGATTAGGTACTATTTGATTTTTTAGGTGAAAATATTAAATACCGAGTGGACATTCAATTTTAAAATACATATTAATCAATTGTTCAACAAATGAAGTTGTCAAAATAAATATTCATCAATCGTGAATAATAGTTGTATTTGGTGATGAATAATTATGATGCTTGAGGATCATCGAAACTATATTGTTAAGCCTTCTGATGTGAGAATGTATGAATATAATTCTCATCCTCCTTAGGATCCATTTGATAGACCATAGAATAGAATATGTCAAATTTTTAATGGACTTGAAATTAAATTGTTAAATAAAATTATAAATCCCAATTTAATTATGTAAAATATATATATAATATATTAAAAATTATAATGCTCAGTGCGGATTCGGTGCGGTTTTTGAGTAAAACCGCAAATTGTAGAAAGTTTCGGTTTGAAATTATTTGAATATAAGTTGAAAAAAAAATCCAACAAAGTCGGTTAAAATCGGTGCAATTGAGCGATAGAATTGTTTTGTGTGAAATGGCCCATTTCAACCATCACAGTATTTGAAAGTTTCATTAGGATAGAATAGTCACATTTTAATACTGTTTGGGTGTGCTTGTAGTCTCACAAAACACACTAAACAACCTCTGCACCGCCGCGAAAAATCACCGCCGCTTATTTAAATTAAGGTTCCACCGCCAAATGGTGGCGATAATGGCGGCGACGCCAGAAAAGACGGTGAGGTTGATAAAATCCGTCAAATCAGCTGCCGATATTCCGTCGAAGCTGCGCCATCTCCACTGCCTCAACGCTGATATCTCCGATGCTAAATCGTCGTTTATTTCATCAATTTTGCCTTTTCTTATTGACCTTGCTCCTGATCGCTTTAGCCCTGTGCGCAAATATATTATACGGTATGTGTTAATTAATTTATGTATGTTACGTTTATTTTTGCTCCGTCCCAAAATGATTGTCCAGTTTTTGAATTGTTTGTATTTGTTTGTATATTATTTGATGAAAATACGATAAGAAGTCTATAAACTAACACTGTCGGGACCAGTGAAATATAGTATTACTTTATAGAGTTATTAATTTAAAGAGATTATTAATGTCGGGATCGAAAAAAATTATTTATTAATTTATCGATTATTAATTTAAAGAGTTTCTACTATGTGGAAATTTTTATTACTCCCTCCATCCTTGTCCATTTTTTTTTATAGATAAATACATTTGTTTGTGTCGTATAATATTTTATAAAAAATATATCAAAAGTTTGAAATGTATTTTTCATTGATATAGTTTCATCAATTACAGAGTATTATACAATATAAATAAAAATATCTACGGTTAAAGTTCAAGGTAAACAAAATGTCAAAAGTGGATAATCTTTGTGGATGGAGGTAGAATTATACCGTAAGTGAATTCGTTTCTGTATGTTAAGTTTATACTTTCTCTGTTCCAAAATGATTGTCTAGTTTTGAATTTATTGTATAATATGTGGAAAGATAGTATTTTTAGCTTATTTTACTAGGAACATGATAATTTTTATTTACAATATGTGAATTTATTTCTGTATGTTATGTTTATACTTGCTCTGTCCTTATAAGTTTGTACTTGTTTTGTCCCCAAAAGATTGTCTAGTTGTTGACAAAGTATTTTTGTATGTGTTGTGTAATATTAGGTGAGAAATATATGCGAATATATTATACAATATGTGAATTTGTTTATGTATGTTGTGTTTGTAATTGCTTTGTCCCGAAAAGATTGTCTAGTTTTGAATTTTGATTTTGTATCTTGTGTTTGTAGTTGCTTTGTCCCAAAAAGGTTTTGGATTTTGATTGTGTTTGTTGTGTTTATACTTGTTTTGTCCCAAAAAGATTGTCCAGTTTTGAATTTTGATGGTTGACTCAAATATTTTTCGTCAAAATATGTGGAAAGATAGTATTTTTAACTGATTTTACTATGAACACAGTCATTTTTATTACAAATGGTGTGAATTTATTTTTGTATGTTAAGTTCGTACTTCCTCTGTCCTAAAACAATTGTTGAGTTTTGATTTTTTTTTTTTTTTTGTATATGGTTTATAATGTTTGGTGAGAATATGTGGAATGATAGTATTATTAATCTAATTTACTATGAACGTGGCAATTTTGATTCAAATTAAAGTTGTCTGTTAATTATGCATCCTACATTTATACTCCCTTCACCCCAAGAAGATTGTCTAGTTTTGAATTTTGATGGTTGAAGTCTAATATTTGTGTATGTCTTGTATAATATTTTGTGAAAATAAAAAGATAATATTTTTAACTTATTTACCATGAACATGATAATTTTGATTGAAATCAAGCTTATGTGTGTCAATATCGACTAGTTTTGGATTTTGATAACTCAATTATTTTTGTATGTTATAAGATAGGATTTTCAATCTAATTTACTATGAACATGATAATTTTGTTTTGAATCAATGTTATGTGTCAATTAACGCCCAAAGAATGAAGGTGTGACCTGAAGAATGAAATTACGCAGTAGTTGCTATGTCAAGTCTGTTGACATTATCAAAGATGGGGATATTGCAAATTGTTTTCTACATTATTTTGTCCCATACATGTGTATGTAGTTTCACTTCTCAGATACTTATATTAGTGGCCGATTTATTCCATTTTATCTACAATACAGTGAAACGTGCAGACATTTGATCTGTATCATTATTGTAGGATGATTGGTCACATTGGTTTGAAGCATGTTCAATTCTTGCCAGAAATTGTGCCTGTGTTGATAACACTCTTGAAGGATGACACACCAGCAGTTGCTCGACAAGTAATTGCATCTGCAATTGATATATTTCGCTGCACTCTAATCAAAGTTTCAGTCCAGGTAAATTCAAAGTATTTTCTGCCTATGACTGGCCCCTAATATCGAAGTCTTCATATCTGCCACTTAACACCTGTATAATTTTAAAGGGTATGCTATCAAGTGAGTTGGAAGGGTCACTACAGTCATCATGGTCATGGGTGCAAAAGTTGAGGGATGAGATTTACGCAATGGCCTTTCAGGTAATTAATGCCCTCATATTTGATACACTTCTTTGCCCTCAATGTTGTCTTAGGTTCTTAATTTTTCTTAGGTGGCCAGAGACGGGAGAAGGTTGCTTGCACTGAAGTTTGTGATTTCAGTTGTGTTACTTTACGCCCCTGATCCAAATGGTTCTCCAGAGCCAACATTTGATATGAATTTTGAAACTCAAGGTAATTAGTAATTACATAATATGTTAATGCACGAATAACAGGATAATATGTGCATGTGAGTTTTCCCCTGTTGCCAGCTCCAAAGAAGGTTCAGAATTCCTTGATATCTTGAATAAATTTTGCTTCACCAATTATTTAATTTTTTTCAACAGATTCCTCGAAGGAGTTCAACATTTCATGGATTCGAGGAGGTCATCCATTACTAAATGTTGGAGACTTGGCAATTGAAGCGAGCAGAAGTTTGGGTTTATTGCTGGACCAGCTGAGATTGCCTACAGTGAAGTCACTAAGTAATTTGATGATCATTGTGCTTGTTAAGGGGTAAGATTTAGTAATAAATTATTGGACCAATGCTATATATTATGCTTTCTTTCTGAACTGTTTTCCTCTATTCCTTAAATAAACCAGCCTTTCAACAATAGCAACGAGGAGGCCCTCTTTTTATGGTCGAATTCTTCCGGTTTTACTTGGGTTGGATCGCTCAAGCTCATCTGGCAAAGGGGTGCATTATGCTTTGAAGAACGCTTTCCTCTGCTGTTTGAACTGTTCCCACTCAGGGGCTGCGCCGGTATTTAGCTCACTTTCTTCTTGGTTGTTATGACCTTTTGAGATTTTTATCTGCTGTGAGATATTTTCCCCTTCACGTTGAAGTTACGAGCACATTTTTTTTTTTAGTTTGGTAATTTAACCATGTCTGGTTTATTATTCTCTGAAGTGGAGAGATCGCTTGGTAGTTGCATTGGAAGAAATTAATAATGGGCCATTGGTAGATAAAGCTCAAGATATAATTTCCCAGGAAGAAGTAGGTACAGAACTGAATGATGTTTCTCCTCTCATCCAGGTTAAGGTAGGCGAACCATTTATTTAATTTTAGTGAACTTGTATAAGTACTGAGAAGAGTAGTTTCCGCTAATGATATTACTGATAGTTGTCAGTTGTTTACAGGTCGAGGTGCCTTCAGCTGAAGTTCTTGATGATGCACATAGTGGTGGAAGGAAAAGGACAGTATCGCAAGATAACAATGAACTGACTGATAATAAAATGCCTGGGAAGCGATTAAGACCCACACCTTCCGTCACTGACACGTCATTGAAGGAGACGAGGACACCAGATAGTGTATCTCCAGGTAGATTGATGGCTTCGAGATCAGTGGAAGATAATGGGCCTGCACAGCAACTTGTTACAATGTTTGGGGCACTCGTAGCGCAGGGTGAAAAGGCAGTGGGATCCTTGGAGATTCTTATATCTAGTATATCAGCAGACTTGCTTGCCGAAGTTGTGATGACTATTATGAGAAATCTTCCTCCTAATTGTCCTAAAACTGAAGATGATGAGGAGATGCTGCTAAAATTTGGTATGGTTGGAAGTGAGAACCAGTTCAAACACTTGAGTTCATTGTTGACTGATATACTTCCAGTCTGCAACTCTTCCCTACAGAAAGATGCTACATTAGACACTCTGCACACATGCAGCATTGAACCTGAGGTGCTCTTTTTGCTTAACTATAGTTCTAATATTTTGTGTGTGTACCTCCTATTTGATTTATCTGTGCCACTTCGTTTGTTATCATGCATGCTATATAGAAACCTGAAAGGCAGTTTAAGCTTTTCTTTGTTCCATGTTCTATCCTTTACTTCTTTCTGGTGGATCGAGGACATCACTAACAATTCTTACTTTATATTCAATGGAAGACATCAGAGCCTGCAAAAGAGGAGGAAGACATGTTTATTGACCAAGAGATTGAGCAGGATGAAGATTCTCCAGGTGTATCAATTCTTCCATCCATGCCTTCTGAGGCGAAGGATGGTTCCTCAGGTCTTCTCTTAGAAGTTAATACTGTTAGCAGTGTAGATAATGAAATTCCTGGCCTAGATATGGCAGGTCAGGATGACGGATTGCAAGAAATAGTTTCTTCATCTTTGCAATCTGCTAATTTAGGCGACTTGAGTCAGGATCAAGTAATGACTTCAAGCAGGTCCCTTGTGGAATCTCATCCATCAATGTCAACCGATAGGTCCGAGGAGCTTAGCACTATTGTAGAGGTTACCAGCGCCAGCTCTTCCATGGCAACATCTTTGTTAGCACCCAGACCGTTGCTTCTACCAAAGATATCTGCTCCTGTTATTGACCTCACAGACAAAGAAAAGGATCAGCTTCAAAAGTTTTCCTTCATGCGCATAATTGATGCCTATAAGCAGGTTGTCGTTGCTGGAGGATCTCAACTCCGAATTTCCGTACTGGCAAGTTTGGCAGTGGAGGTATTAGTCCTATTACAGTGTTTTTCATTGTATTGTCTCTGGAAGTATATTTATGTCTCAGATATAATGTTTTTCAGTTTCCTCTGGAGTTAGATCCATGGAAGTTATTGCAATCTCATATACTGGAAGACTATGTAAATCACGAGGTAAGTACTCTACTATCGTTTCATATCATTATGCTGAAGCAGTAGCTGGCTTTATATCATACCTTTTGTTTTGTCTGTATCAGTAGAGTCTCTCTTTTGTATATGTGATTTTTTAAAATATTCATTACCAATTAACTGTTACAAGAAAATATTAGTTAATATAATTAATTTGGATGTCCTCAGGGGCACGAATTGACATTGCGCGTCCTCTACAAACTCTTTGGGGAAGCAGAAGAAGACCGTGATTTCTTTTCTTCGACAACTGCTACATCTGTATATGATATGTTTCTTCTTATAGTGGTACGAATGCCCCTTCCAAGTTCCAAAATCTAGTACTTTGCAATGTCTGGATTTAATTAACAAGCGTGTTTATACTTCGAATAGGCTGAAACCCTGAGAGATTCATTTCCTGCTTCTGACAAATCTTTCGGCAGATTGCTTGCTGAAGTTCCTTACCTGCCGAAATCAATTTTGAAACTGTTGGAGAGCATGTGTTCTCCTGTTAGTGGGGATAAAGATGAGAAAGCGCTACTTAGTGGAGATCGAGTTACTCAAGGCCTAATGACAGTGTGGAATCTGACTCTGATGAGACCTCCAGTCCGAGATGCCTGTTTGAAAATTGCTCTACAGGTGTAATTTTTTTTGCCAGAACTTTAATTTGTTATTGATCGTAAGTGTTCATTCTAATTTTTTTTTTGGATTTTGTTTTGGCACTCTTCACCCCTTGTCTTCAGTCATTTTCTATCTTGAGTCTTAAGAAGTTCTCTAAGATATTTCCACAATTGTGATGCTTTGAAACTATGTTTATAATTGAAAACTTTTGCATGTGATACTATATCGAGTAACTAGCTGAATTCGTAATTAGTAGAGGAATCCTGGGTCGTAGACTTTTCTGCGAATGATTAGTGGTAAAATTCTTGATCAACTGACATTTTATAATATATTTTGTATCATTTCTCCTTTTATTTTTCTAGTCTAACTGTAAAAACTTATACAGAGTGCAGTTCACCACTTGGAGGAAGTGAGAATGAAAGCAATACGCCTGGTATCACCTGTTGTTCTCTCCATTAATTGAACTGATTTTTCATCTGTACTTCTTAAGGAAACTTGTGATACTTGTAACATTCCAGGTGGCAAATAAGCTTTACCCTTTACCATATATTTCTCAACAAATTGAAGAGTTCGCCAAAGAAGAGTTGGCATCTGTTGCAAATATTAACAGTACAACAGATTTGAATGCTGCTGTTGGAACAGACACTGATACGAAGAAGGTAACTGAGCCAAAGCAAAGCAGAAAAGAGTTTCGGCAGTTTTCTTGTCTGGAATTGTGATCATCTATTAATTTAATTTGGTGATCAATAATGAAGTATGGAGTCGTTCAGTTTAGGTCTTAGGAGAAGGAAAGATGAATCCCCTAGTCTTATTTGTTTTAGCAATAAGACGGGGAATTTCATCAATTTGCCAAAAATTGAATTCTGTTTCCATTTTCCTTGACTAATTGAAAAGACATAATAATATCAATTATAGACAAACTCTGAATCAAAAATTGACGAAGAGAAGGACAAGGAAGTTCTCATAATTTTTTTATCTACTTTTTTGCATTCTCATCTTGCAAAATTAGTCCATTTACCCATTTACTCTTCTCTCTATTTTGTTTTTGCTTTAATTAGGATGGCAATTCTGGGATACCATCGAATGATCATCCAATGACAAGTTTTGTCACCAAAGAATCCTCTGATGCTCAGCAGTCTTCTTCATCTGAGAGCATTTCATCCTCTTTGATTGCTGAAGCACTGAGGTGCATGTCGCTGTACTTCGCGTTATGCACAAAGGTGAAATTTTAAATTTAGCACACACTCTCCCCTCAGCAGCAGAAAATAAAATTTATAATATTTTTTGAACTTCTGTTATATATAATTGTAGTTTGCTAACCTTCTCTGTAACTCATGGAGAACAGAAGCGTGCTCTTGTCCGTCAGATATTCGTCATGTTTAAAAGCACCCCGAAGCCTGTCAAGCAGGTCCACTTCTCTTAGTTTCTACCATTATTCTGCTAACTTGGCATACAATCACACATTTCCCATTTTTTCTTGACCACTTGAGTCTTTCAGGCATTTCATCGCCAAATACCTTTGCTAGTTCGGACAATTGGCTCCTCTACCGAGTTGCTAGGAATTATATCAGATCCACCAAATGGGTGTGAGGATCTTCTGATTCAGGTAACAATGCGGCACTTATGTTATTTAAACATAATCAAGTAATGAAGTAATCCACTGATGTTTGTGGCACATCTGCAAAGGTTTTGCATACATTGACAGATGGAGCGGTTCCATCGCCAGCCTTGGTTTCTAGCATTAAAAAACTATATGACACGGCATTTAAGGTGTGGAATATGATTTTCCCTCTTTATACATGTATTGTAATATTTTATATCTTATTTATCTAGTTTGTGCTTGTGAATTTTTACTGTTGGCTTTACCAATTTGCAGGATGTTGATATTTTGATTCTAATTCTACCTTTCCTGCCAAAAGAGGAGGTTGGAACTTCCCATGGTCCCTGAGGCCACTATTTGGATTTGTGTTCTCAATTCATCGTGCTTCGTGCATTCTCATCCTCTCTTATCATCCCTGATTTACTTATTTTGTTAGCATGCATAAACTAATATCAAAGATGGTGGTGTAATACTCTTACACATATAGAGTAGCGATTGTCCAAGTTCTAAAAGTTCATTTTGTGTCTACTAACTCCTTTTCTCGGATCAAGAGTTATCTTACACGGTTGAGTTTAACTTGGGAAGTCTGTAAATGCTATCAATTGAGTGATATCGGGGTGAGAAAGAGAACATAAAAGGAAATCATTGATCTCTCTCTCTCTCTGATGATGACGATGTTCGATGTAAAGGAGAAGATGGATGTTTAGTTTTATTTTCCCTTTTGTTTTGTACTTGTTTCCAATTTACTATACTACCATCATTTCCCTTCTGGTAGATGCCTGGGTTTTTTGTCAACAGAAAAATCTAACCTCAACAAACAATAGGGGATGTTAGCTTTTCCCATGTAAATATATATCCCTCTGTGTGTGTGCTTGTCTGATTTGCTGACTTTGCTGATGCGATGATTGGTTAACAGAGTTTTCTTTTCTTACTTTTTGTCTGCTTATAATAGTTAACTTTAAAAAAAAAAATTCATGAAGTGCTTAAAGTATCAAAGGACATTTAGTGCCCTTGAGAGGTTAACTTTCTTTTTCTGGCCAATTGAGTTCATTTTTTCCTGAGAAAATTCTATGTTGTCAGGTTTTGGCAATCTTCCCGCAGCTTGTCAATGCCCCCATGGAGAAATTCCAAATTTCACTTTCTCGAGTTTTGCAGGTATTATTTTGTAGCCAGTCTTCAACAATCCAAACTGCACCTATGTTTTCCTTATTAAGTTGTAAGAGTGTGTTCTCTTACAATTTCATTCGTTTAGCATTATTCTGTTTTGTATACAGAAAATCTTGCCCTTTTTTCTCTTGCCCTATCTGTCATGCATGGACACTATTCTTAGCAGATGATCATATCTTCAGTAACAAGATTTACAATATCCAGTTTTGCTGCTGAAAATGCAAATCCCCATAGTGGTTTTGCCATCATAAATCCGTATGCTATAATTTGTGCACTGTCTCTTAAATCTTAATTATTCTGAGAATATATTAGAGATTAAATGTTACTCCATGGAAAAAATTGCTAAAATCATCTGTAAATATAAATAGAAATTAAGAAGAATGGAAGCTGCCTTTTCCACTTTTTCTGTCAGTTGCTTAGTGACTTTCTTATTTTATTTTGATTAAGCAGGGAGTTTCTGATTCTGGCCCAGTTCTCACTCCTGCAGAGGCATTGATTGCTATTCATGGGATTGATCCAGAAAAGGATGGAATCCCCTTGAAGAAGGTATCTTCCAAGCTGTCTGATTTCTTCTTTATTATCTTCTCTGTATTGATCACCAGATTTTGTAACCAGGTCACAGATGCATGCAATGCCTGTTTTGAGCAGCGGCAGATCTTCACTCAGCAGGTCCTAGCCAAAGTTTTAAATCAACTGGTATGACGAAACCCAGTTTATTAACTTTTCCAACTTTGATATTACATCTTAATTTTTTCTGAGATCACACGAGCTGATCCTATTGCAGGTTGAGCAGATTCCTCTACCTCTGCTATTTATGCGGACAGTATTACAAGCTATAGGTGCCTTCCCAACCCTGGTATGTTCATTCAGCTCTACTTACCTTCAGTGATGTGTTACGGTTCCCATTTCTGATGGTAAACTTGGAGCACTGGCAGTTGTAGATTAATTTTAGGTAGACTTGGAAGGCGTTAGTTTTATTGTGTTT
This sequence comes from Lithospermum erythrorhizon, assembly GCA_019722365.1. Lineage (NCBI taxonomy): Eukaryota > Viridiplantae > Streptophyta > Magnoliopsida > Boraginales > Boraginaceae > Lithospermum > Lithospermum erythrorhizon. The sequence goes on along the minus strand of JADFUC010000391.1, from coordinate 1,842,938 downwards.
CCTTACAATTGAAGAAGAACTAATAGATGAAGAAAAAGTTCCAAATAAGTTGAATTAGTTTAGATAAAAAAAGCAATAGAAAATTGCATGAGAGAGTAGAATATCTACAGAGTTTTCAAATACTTGATGATGTATGTAAATATTTGATCAGGTACTTCGATTGGTAAAATTTAATCTAAAACTCAAGCAAATGCAGTCATTAACCCTGTGTGTACCTACTTGTTAAATGTTTTAATTTATTTCCATTATATCCTAGTATTATATGATAAAAAGTATCAGGATGGAATAGATAGTAGAAAAGGAGTAGTGAAAAATAAGTTCAAATTCTAATGCTCCAACTTCTACCTAACGACATTGTTATGGGGGAGTACATGTTACTGTTAGTAGTCATCTTTCCGATAACTTAAGTTACATGACAGACCTTCAATTGTTCTGCCACTTCATTCCAACTTAGTCAACGTCTCTATTCAGCGGTTTACCTTCTTTTTTATTGTGATACAGGTCGACTTTATTATGGATATTCTTTCTAGACTTGTTAGCAAGCAGGTAATTGTACTTGACCATTTTCACGTTTGACTCTGATCTTTAGTCATTACTCACCTGGTGAAATATTTATGTCAGATATGGAAGTACCCTAAGCTTTGGGTCGGATTTGTGAAGTGTGCTCTCTTAACAAAGCCTCAATCATTCAGTGTGCTGCTTCAGGTGTGGTTATTTGGTCTATTTTACTACATTTATCAATAGAGGATTCATCCCCCTCCTCTCCCTCAGTGACTGTGTGTCTCCATCTCTGTCTCTCTTTGAGGCAACACCATCTTCTTTAAACCTAGCCTCATTAGTTTAGGTTCTTGCCCACCTGTTGGGCAAGTTATATTGATTTTTCTTTTCTCAAGAGAGCCTCAGAATCTGTTCTAATTTAGTTTTAGCATCCATTTGGTCTGCATCCGTGTTATATAAATGTGTGTGATATCTTTGTTGTATTCTGAACTTCAAATCAGGTGGTCAATGTAACATCCTCTGTCGTTGTGCTGTTGGGGTAGAATCCATACATCTCTTTGTTTCCAGTGTGATTTTATAACATAGAGAACTCATTTTTCCTTCAAAAATCTTGATAGGTCTTTTCGAGCATTAGTTGTGTGTGTGTGGTTGATGCCTATAAATTGAGGCACTATTTGTTTTGTTATATGTGAGCGTGTTACTTGTCCAGCCTTGGCTTGTACGGTTGTACCTAAAAGTTTAGACTAGAGCCAAGGTTATCTCCATCACCACCTATATGAGCAGTTTTAGCTAAAGCTTGTCTATGCTCTGTACGAGTCCATGGTAGTTAGGCATGTCATTGAGCCGAGCAGAGTTCAAGCGTGGGCTGAATTCAAGTTTGACCCACATGTGCCCATCCCTCTTGGCTACCTTTTAAAGCCAGGGAAAGCTCTTAATCAGCTCAAACAATGTGGCCAGTCATATGCATGATTGTTTTTGTTGATTCGTTTATTTAACTTGTTTATCCTGCAGCTTCCTCCTCAGCAGCTAGAAAATGCCTTAAATAGAACTCCTGGACTCAAAGCTCCACTTGCTGCTCATGCAAGCCAGCCAAACATCACAACTTCACTTCCAAGGTCTGACCTTACCATGTTGTAACATTTATTCAGCCGGTATGTGGTATGCTGCTAACTACTGAACTGCTTGTTTCATCAGGTCTGTTTTAGTGGTTCTTGGGATTGCATCGGAGTCTGAGAACTCAAGCCAGGCACAGCCAACTGCGGATGAGGGGGCTCGCCAGGCACAGCCAACTGCGGATGTGGGGGCTCGCCAGGCACAGCCAACTGCTGATGTGGAGGCTCGCCAGGCACAGCCAACTCCGGATGAGGCACAGCCAAGTGACGTGGGGGCTCGCGAGACACGACCAAGTGAGGATGTGGGGGTTTCAGAAAATTCTGATAAAGAATCAATGACTGAAAAATCTAAGGATTCTACATCAGCCAGTTGAAGTTGATGAGAATTCTCCAGCTTTCGATATGTTTGTAGACTACATTGTAGTTCCATTTTCATCCAAAATGGAGAAGGGGTAAGTGTTGTAACATGAGCATATGCTATTGTAGTCTTGTATACTTCTACAATCGATTAAAAATTAAAGTTGAATAGGTTATTGAATTTGTAAAAAGGGTGATAGTAAAATTATACTCTCATTTTCTAACAGATTATCAAGTTTTAAATTTTGATATTTGATGTCTTAAATTATATTGAATTTTTAGTTATGTTTGCTATTATTTTATGTAATTATGTCAATGATAGTATTATAATGTGATTCAGTACTCGGAGTATTGACATGATAACGTCATGAACAGGAGTATTCTGTCCTTGTGCTTATACGATCATTATGGCCATCTTGAGAGAGATGAAATAAATTAGGATAATGTAAACAATTACATGAAAAGGTTTGATGACAAATATTTAAATTATCAAAACATTCAATATTCGTAGGGTGCCAAAAGATAATGTTATTCCTTACTAGCCATTGTTCTTCAAAATATGCTCATTCATGAAATTTTTTGATATGGGAAAAGTACCTTTGCCAATCTGTATAAAAAGACCTTCAGTCATGAAGATAATTGAATCAAGCTCAGAACAAGACGACATTAATAATCCTATAAAAAGAGCTTCTGCAAATGATGTAGAGGCAAAATTTTCAAATTCTCTTCTACAATTTGAAAGTGAACCACTATCAAGATATTCTCAAATGTCCCCCAAAATTTATGATTCAATAATTATATTGTTTCCATAAAGAGAATTAATTGAGATGATCCATCTAAATCTAAATAGTTTGGATGGGTGTACAAAAGTTTCAAGACGGAGGTAAATGGGATTACTATTCTGAATGTTTTGAAATTGTGGTGATTTAAAGAGAAAATGACAGGCATTAACGGAATATGGTTGAATATACTTTGAAAATATATTATTTTGGGATGAATTTTTACAAGTCCGGACATGACTTTTAATAGTGTGGATTAATACTTAAGAGCTTGAAGTTTGACAAAAAAAAGTGATAATCTTATGTAGAGAATGCTAGTGTAATATAAATATTGTATTGAATTACTTGAATATAAATTACAATAATGTGTCTATTTAGAGATGAGAAAGTAGACTCCAAGCATACTAAACTAAACCTAATACTTCTGATCGGGCTTAATGCCCAAATTGCCTATACTCTAACATTTTCCTCAAACTCATGTAATTATCAATTTCCATTTAGCCAGAACAACAATAATAATAAGAATAATAATAATAAAGCCATAAATCATCAATAACATCACGAGTCAACTGAACCAACTCCCTCCTCAAATTCAGGACGACTTCATCAACTCCAAGAACAAACGACGAAAGACGCTTGGTGTCGATTTCCATGTGCATGATAATTTGCCGGAAAAGAAACCAATAATGTTTTAACGCCATTCTTTCGGTACCGCCGTACTTCAACACAAGCGAATGCCTTTCTTTCGAACCCTTCAAACTTCGGGCATTTAACGGTATAACGCCATTCTTTCTGATCCGTCAAAAGACGTAATATTGCCAAAACCAAATTACTTTTGCATTTAACGTCATCGCAAAGACTTTCATCAACTGGCTGCATTTAACGTCACATTTTCATCAACCATATAATTTAACGCACACAAGAAATAATCGATATAAATCAGATATCGCATTGTCTCGAACTCCTCCCCTCAAATTTAGAAGTAAACTATAATATCCATACGATCAAGAAAAAGGGAAAACAGCCTCTCAACTTGCTTCCCACGTACCGAAGGAGTAATATACATATATTGCTCAATCGACAATCGGTGAAGTATACAGCACTGTAATCATCACCGCGAGTCAAAATTCAATCTTATGAATCCAAGTCTAGCCGCAACCACTAGAACATATACCCAATACACCAGCAAAGTAAAGATTTGCTTTGCATACTTCAATATACATGTATTAACGTGCAAATCAAGTGGCACGTTTAGCCATTGTCGCTATGACCTTTAAACAAAGTAACATGGGGATTAAGAACACAACAACGAAACCTGAATAGGATCTATAGTAAAAGAAAAAAAATATGAATGTTGGATAGTAAAATAGAACAAGCGAATCCCGCCGTGAGTATCATATACTATAAACTGCACCGGGTGCACGTAAAGATAATTTTATTTAAGGATCTTATGCTCAAAAATGCTGTAGTGAATATAAATATCAGGACAATCACTTGAATATAAATTACATATCTATTTATGTATGAGATAGTAGCTTCCAAAGACACTAAACTATACCCCACAATACTTTGACTCCACTTTAATGTCCAATGGTCTATACTCTAACTATACTCTAACATCTTTTATTGGATTCAATTTGAAACAAATGAAATTGGGAGCTTCAGTATTAAATGTCCTGAAGTTAAACTATTGAACTTTTGGTTATACATGATTAATGATTTTCAGTCATAATATGCTTATCAAGTTATCATAGTTTGGACAATGTGTTGGTGCAGTCACTACTGAGGAAAAACAATGGTGTAATAAACAATTAAAGGTTCTCATCAATCTCCCATAGGCTCAAAAAGTACTAATCAAGTAGTTTAATAAAGTACGATTACTTGAAGGAACAATAATTAATGTTGAAAAGTTCATGGCTTTCTGCTAACTTGGCACTGAGTTGAAATGCCAAAGCTTGATTGTGACACTTAGAATATTCACTAAAACGTGCTTATTATTTTCATGTTGTTCTTTAACCATTGGAGTTCTGGCTCCCCAAGATTGACTTGTGGTGGTGGATTGATTGATGCTTAGACTTTGATCATGATGGTTTATTAATTGACTTTGTACCTACGATGTTATCTGTAAATAGTATAATTCGAACAATTAATTATTTAATATTTATATAATTATATTGATAATTGATGAAATGTTATATTGCCTAACTTTTCACAATGTATTTTTATAGAAAAAATTAGAAAAGTAGTACTAGGTTGACCAAAGTTTTAAATTATAGCACCTATTTAATATTCTTTGGCTAAATAACACACTTATATATAAAAATACTTAAATATCCTTACTCCTTTCTTCCTCATTCTTCCTTTTTCTTCAACCTATTCTTCTCCGAATTTCCATCCACCATCGCCATAGATTGAAAAAAAAGAAGAATATAGAAAAAAGGAGTAAAGATATTTAAATATTTTTATATAAAAGTATGTCATTTAGCCAAAAAATATTAAATGAATGCTAGAATTTAAAACTGTGGTCAACCTAATACTGATTTTCCAATATTCTCGTATTTTATAGGCATAATTCTTCACCGGCCAAGTCCTCCAGAAGGCTGAAAGGCTATAGATTGGTGTCGCCATCAGTTGTAAATTGATCATGAGATATTGAGATGGATAGTGTATTTATTTATTTATTCATAAATAAGCTCACAATCCATCCATTTGAAATCAAACACCTAACCCTCACTACCGACTGATTAATGCAATTTCCATTTGAACTGGAATATGAAGGATTGTTGGTTGCATGAAAAAGTGGCATTCCCATTTCAAGAATTACTAGTTGTTCATAGCAAGATTCATTAATACTTTAACTTTCTATTTTTGTGGAAGATGTCATGAAAAATTGATATGAATTCACTTTGTTAAGAGTTTATGGGTCCATATAAAAATAATTTTTTTTAGATAAATGAAACTCGTCATATAATAAACGGTTGAAGATCATATAATTGTTAGAATTACAATCGCACATATCAGACGCGAGAAAATAGTGGAATGAAATAATAATATATACATTATTAGTTTTTGTATGGTAATAAAAAGCTCAAAGCTTTACGACGTGGAATGACGCGAGACATAATTTTCTTCACTATATATATATATATCTCCTGCATGTAAGTAAGATAAACAATAAAAAAATATATAAAAACACAATAACTTTCTTATATATAATACAAGTCTCTCCAAGTAGTAGAATAGTAGAACAACTCATTGTAATAGATTTATTCTAAATTATTTGTAATAATATATATATATATATATTTTGAATACACGTTTCCAACAAATAGACGTAGCTCAGCTGCCCATTTGAGTGGAGTATATGTTCTAAGGTTCTACCTTGCTTCTCAAGATATCTGGGACATAGTTGAAAATGGGTATACCGAGCCCGAAAATCCAGAAGCTGAAGCAGCTCTTCCAAATGCCGAAAGAACATCGCTAAGAGATTCTCGCAAAAAGGACAAGAAGACATTATTTGCAATTTTTCAAGGTGTTGACGAATCAACCTTTGAAAAAATATCAGAGGCAGAAACATCCAAGGAAGCGTGGGAGATTTTACAAAGAACATTCCAAGGAGTTGAAAAAGTGAAGTTATACGACTTCAAGTACTTCGAGACGACCGAAATTTAAAATGAAAAAGTTCTAGAATATTTTGAATATATCACTGCTTGACAACCGTGGACAAACAGAGATGAAAAGAAATGGAGAACAAGTTGATAAACGCCAAGGCTGTTTATAGCTTCGCTCATTGAGCAAGAAAGTTTAATTATGTCATACTCCATCAAGAATCAAAGACTTGTCAATAATTTTCAATCGATGAGCTCAGGTTCTTTACAAGCCCATGAACAACGCATGAATCATGGATGACAAATATAATTTAGAGAAGGCTTTATAAAAGCAAGATGTCTACAAGGACAATCTGCACTACCATTTATGCACAAAAGCAAGAGGGTGGCTTGTGAGGTGGTTCAGCGGACGAGACATGCAAGACAAACTATTTAATAGAGACCGTATAAATGAAATTTTTTCACCATCTAACTGGTGGTGTAGGATTCGTGAGGTCGGTGAAGAGGCTAAGAACGGCTTAATAAGTCTCATGTTCAATGCTATAATTGCAACAAGACCGGGTCATCAAATGTGATCAAACCCCGTGAAAGTGGAAAGAAAGAAATCATTTTACACAATTAGATAAAGAGAAAGACGATGGAGATGCCATATTCCTCAAGCATATGTTAAAATGAGAAATGCAAACAAAATATTTGGTATCTTCGACCAAAGCAAGAATCATACGCTAAGGCCAGTGAATTATTTACGGAAATAAATGATGATGCCAAGGGAGAAGTCACTTTGGTAACTCACAAACCCAAGAAAGGGAACACAATAACGATCTGAATAAAGACGGGCGATACAGTTACAAATAATGTCTATTATATACCCTATTGGAAAAGTAATATCATTAATCTCGATCAACTCAAGGAGAAAGGACGTGACATGTACGGACGAGGACAACCTCTCATAATCCAAAAATCAAGTTCAAGAATTCATCAGCTAATGTGGCGACACAGAACGCTTGTTCACACTGACATGCAAACGACGGTGCATAAGAAGCCAAGTCACTAATAAAAATGACTCTGTTACGCATACGATTTGGTCACCTGGATTTCATCGGCTTGAAATTATTGTAAAAAACAAAGACGGTTTACGGTTTGCCGTAAATAAATGAACCAAACCACCGCGCGCGAAATACGTGTTAAAGGGAAAACAACATGTATTAAAGTTTTCCTATTGAAAATCAATGGTAGCCAGCATTTACCTCTAGAAATCGTTTCATACGCATATTGGGCCGTCCGTTCGACATTCCATCATTTGGTAGGGAAATGTGTATTATATAACATTACGATGATTTAAAAGTTGATATATATTTTGAAAGAAAAGGTAGCCTTTGATAAATTCAAGAAATTCAAAGCAACGGTAGAAAAAATAAAGGGCAATATTTAAAAGATACTCAAATCAGATAGAGGAGGAGAGTATACTAAACTCTGTTAAAAAGCTTTTAAGTAACACACTGAATCAATCATTAGTTGATAACGCCATATATACTCCACAAATGTAACGTAAGGCCAAGCAGAAAGAAAACGGCATTTTCCATATTGACATGGAAAGGAGTACGATAAAAAGCACATGCCAAGAACCTTTGGGTCAAGTCATCTTATGTGCGCTTTATTTATCTAATCGTTGTCCAACAAAAAATGTCAAATACAAGACTCAAATAAAGCAATTTCGAAATGAACCAAACCATTAGTCGGACATCTCGCACTTTTGAAACGATTGCATATGCATATATTCCCGATCGTAAGAGGCCGGATGACAAAGGCGAAAAATGTACCTTCATTGATATATTTTCAAAGAAGCAAAGCCCACTCTATAATCCAAATGACAAAGAATTTAATTATCTCTCGTGACGTTGAATTCGGCTAAAATGTATTAATGGAGACAGCTACGAAGAAAGAAATATTGCATGCTTATTTTTTAACGATGATAACGGCTGTGTCAATCAACACCGAAGATGATAGAACACATCTGCCTCCACAAAGTCCCGATTCAAACTCCTCAATCAACCCTAGTTAACGTTAGGAATAAACAATATGAATAATACCGCATTCAGCAACAATATGAATAATAAAGACTCTATGAAATCTATGATGCAACAAGTCCGGTTGAAAATTTTGATTATTCATTATTTTGTTAGAATTGTTGAATGATCCAACATTTCCGAGGAAGCCATCAAGAAAGTAAACGGAACAAAGAATGATGAAAGAAATTCAGTAACCAAGAAGAACATACTGGGAACTCACAATCTTCCAAAATGACACAAAACAATAGGTGTCAAATGGGTCTATAAGACAAAGACCAACCAAGAAGGAAAGTAGTTACACAAGGCAAGTACGCTAGCTGTAGAGTATTTAGATCGAATTATGATTTATGTATCGCCTAGCTACAAGAATCATACCTATAGACTTCTTTATAGCACCGTAGCCCGTAACCAATCGGGAAGATATCAAATGGACGTGAAAATCGGCATTTTTAAAATGATTATCTCAAAGAAGAAGATATACCGAAAGCAATCAATTCGAATATATCAGGAAGATCACTTAAAATAAAGTTTACAAATTAAAGAAAGCACTCAGACGGATCAAAGAAGTTTACTGGGAACACAAGTGGTTTAATACTTTCGAAGGTTAGAAACAGATTTGTAAAGAGTTCATACGAGCATGCTCTTACAGCCAAAAATAAATCCGTGGGGACAAGAGACGCATAGTTTGTTTATACGTGGACGATACGATCTTAAGGCGACAACCCCAAGTTATGTTCAATGAGTTTAAGAAAGTAAATGAACACAATTTGAAATGACGGATATTGGTCAAATGTCTTAATTTTTGGTGTCAAGTCACACAAAACAAAAAACAGGATTCCTTGTGTCACAAACAAAATATGCAGAGGAAATACTAAAGTAGTTTTTAACGAAAGAATTAGCCGGTAAACACACCCAAGAGAAAGTAGGAACGTGTTCGAGAACTAACCCAATAAAAGAGTCGGTAACTGACATCGCTCAAGAGTCTGGGCTGGAAGTTCGAGGTATCTAACTTTCACTGCCCGCATATTACGTATGCAGCTTGGACTAGTAAGCGTGTACACGTGAAAACCTAATCAAGATCATTTCATTACATACCCAAAAGGATTTTGAGATATATCAAAGGTACACTCAATATGGCTTATTTATACACATTCTCAAGATTCAAATTTAGTTGGCTACTCGCATGGAAGATTAGGGCGGTAACTGACGATGGAAAAATTACTCCGGATACGCATTTCATATCGGTTCAAAGAAGATTTCTACGGCCATCGAAGAAGCAAAAACAAATAAGCCTTCAACACGCGAAATGTAATATATGGCAGTAGCTGCATGTACATACGTTAGCTTACGGTTGAAGTATATTTGGAGGAAGAGATTATTCAAAGGAAGAACCGGTTACTATATATGTTGATAACAAATACCCATATCACTGTTAATCCAAAGATCACATAATGGAGTAAGCATATAAACATTAAATATCATTTCACTTGAGAACGTGTAAACAACAAAGACGCTGAACCGTACACCTAACCTAAGATCAATTAGCGTATTTCACGGCCGTTAAAGACCGAAGTGTTTCAAAATCAAAAGAGAAGCTCGGAACGCAGTTTGGCGGGAGCCGTTAGAATTTAACCATATCGCACGCGGGAGAAAATAGCTGAATGAAAATAATAATAATATATACATCATTAGTTTCAGATGTAATAAAAGTTAAAAAGTTTATGCATCGAATGACGCCAGATTATAGGATTTTCTTCACTATATATCTCCTGCATGTAAGTAATATAAACAATAAAAATATATAGAAACACAATAACTTTCTTGTATATAATACAAGTCTCTCCATTAGAAAGAAATTTCTATTGTAATAGATTTATTCTAAATTATTTGTACACATATATATTTTTTGAATCACACGCTTTCCAACACAGAGTGTCGTAGATGCCATGCCATATTCAATGCGACGTATCACTTTTTAATAATTTTCTGTATATTGTAAGATCAAAGATGTTTTGCGAGAAGTATTTTAAACACTTCCTATATAATTCCTATTATTTTTATTTTTAAAAATTCACTACATAATTCATGAGAAATAGTTAAAATAAGGAGTATATCAGTTTTTTTGACATAATATATAAACATTTTCGAGCAACATGTCAATATGAATTTTCACATGCCATATTGCCATCTAGATACAAATTCAAATACATATATAATTCACTCAACAACCGACAATAATTTATCTCGATCAATATCTAATCATCCATTGCTATAGCCAATAATACCATACAATTCCAAGACAGTATCTTAAAAGCGCCAGTGTACCAGTTTTACACTTTTTAATAATACCATACAATCAAATTTTCTTTCGTCAAAATAATAAGTTAAAATGACATTTATCTCCATTTCATTATTAAGTCATGCATGTATTAGTAGCTCGATCAAGTCGAGGAAGGACATATTGGTAACTTCAAAGATTCAACTTGGGATTTGCCACAAGGACCTCTTGTTCTAATGTAAGCCCTATATTCATTGAAGGTCATGTTTGGATACAGAGGTGGACGATCTTCTCCCACAAGCTCATCAGATGGTTTAATGACAATATCACCCTTTGGATTATAGAAAAATGCAAGAGACACCCTCTCTTTCTCTGAGTTAACTATCACTCTATGCTCCACACTTTTGTAATTTGCATTGCTAATCACCTACAATAATTTAGCCATGTGATAAATACCATATATATCCATAAAGCCAAAATTTTCTTTGATACAAAGTATAATAACATGTATGTTGATATTTTAGCTAAGTCATTGTTTTATTCATGAATTTTACCTTAAAATTAATTGGTAATATATAGAAGAGCGATATTACTACTCCGTAATTAATATATGATCATATATATAAACCTCAATTTATGATTTTGACATATCACGATCTTCCTTCATCAATACTCTATCTAACACATGGAATCCAATTATATTGGTCACGTGGACGAAATCAAGGGATAATCGATTCATGATATCATACCTGAATTTGATCTCCAATGTTGACAATGAAGGCATTAGGAGCAGGCTTAACAGTAATCCAGCCGTCGCCACGGCGGACCTGGAGGCCAGGAACATCATGGTCAGGGAGGAGAATGGTCATGCCACCAGGATCTGAGTGAGGTGAGAGCCCAAGTGCAAGGTCTGGTTGTGGGCATTTTGGGTAGTAGTTTACCCTTAAGCATGCACCTACTTCTTCCCCTCCAAAAGCTTCTTCAAGAGCATCCTCCTTCAGTCCTAAGTTTACTGAAAAAATCTTCATCAAAATTTCACATAGTTTTGTCACCTCATCTCCATATTGCCCAATAGTTTCCCTGTCAACATGTACACAATTCTTACTCAGTTATTCAATTTATTATTACAGATCCATGTGTAACATATATATCATGTTAAGTATTCATGGAGTTTCACCTAAATCATCAATTTGCAATAAAGAAGCGGTTCATCAAGACCATATAATAATACACTTAAAAAAAAGTCAATAGAATAATACACTTGATATGACTTGACATGCTCGATATTGTATTACCATACTCATCATCCTTCAATTTATCGTGTATGTATGTATATATGCGTGTGAATGTATGTATGTGTGATATTTTATGTCGTAAATTATTGAGATTTTTAAGAGATTATATATCCAAATTAAAAAGGATAATAAACATGCTTTGTCGGTGGCAGATTCTTTCATGATTAAGCTCATTCTACTAGTCATGTTTCATACTAGAAATCTTGCCTTTATTTGTGGGACATTCATTTTGAGAAATCATACCATAAAATAAAATATATATAACTAACTAGGACTATTACCAATCAATACCAACCTGCATGAAGTTGCGAAATGGGGCCATTTGTTTTGGTCTCTTAGGGAAGTTGGAAGCAAATGAAGGAAGAAATAATCACTCCAATCCAACTTAGCACCCTTCTCTACCCCCAAACGGCTCCCATATCCTTCATAAGTAGTCGGCGAATTGGAATATTGTTGTTTCATTTCAACTGGGAGTCTGAAAAATGCCCTCCAAGCTTCCCTTGTTCGGGCCATAATTTCGGTGCTAACACCATGGTTGATCACTTGGAAGAACCCCCACTCCCGACATGCTCGGGAGATTAGGGCGAGGGTTTCTTCGCGAAGTGTAGAATTTTTCGAGTTCAGGTTTTGCATGTCAATGATAGGGATATTATTATTATCCCCATCACTGCCTTCAAAACTGAGTTTGGAAGGCCTTTCACATAGCGGTTTCACATAGCGTGGGGGAATAAACTTCCCCCCACGTTCCGCTAGAGATTGCACTCTCACAATAGGCTCGGGCCAACTTTGTAAGCTGTTCATTGTTGCTAAGTGTGTATTTTTTGTGTGAAGACAGAGGGGGATATATAGATATGTCAATATGTGTTTATTACAATGCTTCCATTTGGTTGTGGGTCGTTATCAAAGAAAAAATGGAACAGTGATAAAAACGTGATATTAGTGAATAGTTTTCCAAACAAAAATGTGCATGCAATTATGTGGAAAAAGATGGTATAAAGCAAGTTTGCTAGGAGTAGCTAGTGGTACAAGCAAGTCATAAAATGAGTGCTGGATGGTGAATAAAAGCTAAGATTTAAGCAATGAAAAGTGCTATTGAATTAATGTTATTGATTGTGCTTGGCTGAATACTGAGAGGTGGCATACTTATAATACTCATGATCATATTCATATGCATGTGTATATATTGTATGTGCGTACTACTTCATTCCTAAGAAAAGGAAAGATGAAGATTTCGGCGACGTGCTCAATTTGAAGACTATAGCTACTACACACCATAAAAAATTCGAAGAATTGATATGTATGGATAAATGTGCCGTTTTACTATTTGGGATTAGAGGAAACTAACAAAATGTAGTACATAAAGTACATTCTTGCACATGTGAAAATATATAGGGAGTATTTCTTTGAAACTCTAATATTGACAACAGGTTGATGACATTATTATTAAGCCTACTAGAATAACTTTTCAATGTCCTCAAGTGACCTCAACTTAGTCAGTGGGTATGTTAGAGATTGTCGACACGGTCCGGAGTTACTTCTCCATCCCATGTCCCTATCTTTCTACGCTGGAGTCGCAGAGGGAGTTCTGGAGAAGTTCTGACTTGCGAATCCATTCCGACTTCCACGTCGGACTTGTATTTTGACATAATGCTTAGCGAGCAGTTTAATCACTTCCTGCTATTAGACGTAGAGCAATTTCCTTTTCGAGGTACCATTATGACGGAAAGGTGATTCGTGAGTGGACTACGCCCCTGTAGGCGTCCGAACCGATGGCGGACGAAGCCGCTGCCGCTCCTGATTTATGAGGAGGCCGAATCGATTTGACGATGAAGAGCATCGCTCGACCTGCTGTCGCATACGGCGTGGTGGCCGAGGTAGTCTCGCCACCGACGCCGGTTCGACCGAGGTCGGGACGACGACCACCGAAAGGCCTCGCTTTGGTTTGGGTAACACGACCGAGCCTCAGCTGCAGACATAAGGGTACGCTCGCCCCACATCTCAGATTTTGTGACACATGTGATTAGTCCACCCTCCGCCTCAACATTCACCCTGCTTCCTCTTATCTTTATTTACCTCTCGCACATTGTTTGAGTTATAACCATTTCTAGTGACAGAGGTTTTCGCCGCTATTACCGCAGGTAAGCCGAATCCTACATCCTATCTTCAAGCACCAAGGATTCAGTTAAGCGAAGCGTTAAGCGGTATTTTGCCTGTAGATAACGCACGAGTTCCGGTTGATTACCATGTTAAGGCCTCAGTGAGTCAGCTGGGTGTACAAGATTAACTAACCTATGGAGTGTTAAGCGCCCAAGGTGAGACTTGTCAGGTTGGTAACCAAATGTAAGGAAGTAATTGACTATTTTGATACATTCGCAGACTCCTGCCGCCGTGACGCTCTACCGTCAGAGCTCCTGGCCGCTGCACTGCCGAGCGGATACTCCATCGATGACGTGTATAATTCTTTTTTGCATGAGATCAACAGAGGTATATGGTGCTCTTCCACCAAGTTTTGATCATATGAACCCAACAGCAAGGCCGTCTGCTGCATTATCAATCGAAACAGCACCTCGCTCGTCGGGTTCGCTAAACTTAATACAACTTTGATTTCTTTTACGACACCCGCCCGCCGGGACTGGCCTCTGTTCTTTATGTCCTACGAGGTTCACCGCTTGTTCTGTGTATGCTATTTATATGATTATTTCGCACTAATATGACGACACGTTGAATAATTTCAAGAAGTACCTCCTGCTTTCACATGGTGCGAGCTAGAGTCCCAAGTATTTTTTGGGTATCGAGGTAGCGGTGAAAGCATGAATCTCTTTGGCGTCGAGAAAATATGCTTTGGACACTATTATGAGCGGGGTTTGTCAGTAGTCGCCCCGCAGTTTTTCCTATGAACCAAACCGCAAACTTGGCTCATCCGGCACTCCATAATCTACAGAGTGGGAGGCGATAGCGCTTGATTGTATGACTCATTTGCCCTCTATACTGGCCCTAATATTTGCCTATGTCAGGTATATCCTTTCATGAGCCCCGCAAGGATCATTGAACGCAACACCTTTAATGGTAAGATACTCAAAATTGCCCGGCCGAAATTCTCATACGAAATGATTCTCGATTTCTAAAATTGTAGACTATCATGAGCTATCCTGCTACTGGGACGCCCGCCATCATTGTCAGCGGTATTTGGGGATTCTCCCGCTTGAAGACGTTAGCGTAAGATTGTACATTATCTTCAATGATAAGGATGGTACATGTTTTGACGTAGACAGCGTCAAGTGGATCACAAATGTTTGGCATTGATCATGCTCACAGAGATGATAATGGGCTTTTACATCCTGCTTATAATCCTTGCTTTCATGAGCCGAAACAATATCAGATTGATGGTTACTTTTATTCATTATTCAGATTTAGACTATCAAGATTCTCATGTTTCACTTCTTCATACTGCGTATTATTTTACCAAGTTCTCTGAAGAATTGAAACTACTAACAAAGCAGGTGATTTCAGGATCTTCATGCTCCAACTCGGCGGGAGGCGTTGAACATTGCTCGGGACACGGTCGGAGTTACTTCTCCCCACCTGAACCCCATCTTTCACGCTGTGGAAATGCAGAGCCCGGAGAAGTCGGGACCAACGCCCCACCTTCTCCCGACGCCGACCTATATTTCGACTCCAGCTTTTTTATTTTATTCGACCTAATATTTATATAGGAGGCCATTAGCTATTGTGTATAAATTATATTCTGAACTCATTATTTTATACCTGTGAAACTACTATTCTACAGTATCTCCACTTACCAACACGAGCATCACTTTTTCAATAGTAATGAAGATTTCATAGATTATATATCCTAGTACATACATGTGCAGAATTGCATATGGTATTAGCGGACTTCATAAAAAAGAGGAAGATATTCATTAATGGTTAGGTAGATTACCATATTTATTCATTAAAATATTCTATTATTAATATTTTATAACAATTTTTATTATTATTGGACTTAAAAATATCATCAAACGAATTATTATTTCATCGGCATGCGGATTTTAAGTCATAATGGATTTGAGGAATCAATCATAAGAATGCATTATAATAACCCAAATCGAATATAAAGATACAGGTTGAACTTTCCAAAAGTACCTCTGACTAAAGATGATTAAGAAATTAAATATTTTCTTCAATTCAAAATAATCGAATTTTTATATATTCTGTATAAATTTTTTAATTTTTAATTACTCTTTAATTATATTATTAAAAAAATTAAAAATTAATATTATGAAAGTATTTTAAAAAGATAAATTTTAATATATAAATTTATATTTTAAAATAATTAATAATTAATAATTATCATTAAAAGTTTACTCAAAAAAATCAAATCTTAATTGTTTTGGATTGAAGGGAGTATGTTTATTAATAATAACAAAGAGGAGTTTAAGGACGTTGTCGGCCGACATCACTGCAATTTTCGTAAAAAAACTATGCCAAAATGAAAATCTACCATTAGAATTTGCTTGTGCACTACTTTGACCATTTCGACCAGTCGGTATAGTGGGCACTGGGCATGTCAATTAAATGTTCGAACATAGATATTAATTCCCCTAGATTTAGCCTCAACAATATGAAATGTCCATAGTAAGTCGATATTGGGTGGTTTTCAATGATGGCGAAACGCACATCGAATATGTCTTAAATTACGTTTTAATGCTTGTTTATCGCTGTTGTTCTGAGAATGCGTCTTGTATCAGGAGTTGCAAATCACGATACAATACCTGATGGAGATGTCGTGGAGTCCGGAGATTTTTCGGGGATTACACATCAGGTGCTGAAGTCCCATTCTAGATGTCCAGGGTCGTTTCGGGACTTGTATTGGGTGTTGATGTCCCGATACAAACCCCGACGTGGGTTTTCACTGAGGTGGTTTCAAGGCTTGGGTCATTTTACTTATATATACCTAGACCTTCTTTGCTGAAATTTTAACTGTAATTGTCAGATAAAGAATATAATAGAATCCGTAGCCTTTAACAATTTTGTGATATTATTCTATTCTTCCAATAGCCAGAAAATGAACAGATTTTTGAATTATTTTTTTGTGAGCAAGCATATATACACAACAAGGAAAGTATACAGTTTATTCTATATAATCAAAATATATTGTCAATTCAAGAAATGGCTTTTATCTCCTCAAGTCAGAATATATTCCTCCATTATAAGATAATTTGTCTACACTGTTTTAGACAATACAATTATAAAGATATCACTTGGGCTTTCCGTTTCTTTATTTTCACTACTTTACTTAATTCTTTATTTTAGATTTGCATCTATTTGTACAATTTCGCTTCCCACAAACCAAATCTACAAATATGACTTCGTCAATCAGGTCATACGTTGACTTCATCCCTTCTTGTTAACCACATGAACTCCTATATATGAATTCTAAGCCATTCGACGATATAGTCTCTTCCAAACTTTTTTAGTTCGATCTATTTCTGCCTCTACATAAAACCTATTGTAATTAAGATAACTTTGTAAGTGACGAGACATAAAACGTAGTAACTATAACGTAAAAACTGAAGCAGTTAAATCAATGTATTAAAACATCCACCCACCAAAGTCATCTGCATACAATCTCCTTAAAACAAATTTCCTCTCTACCCGGCGCCATGGTAATATGAAAGGATTTATTTCCCAGATAATGATGGTAAAAACCAACACCGCCCAAGACTCTGTGATAATGAATCGGCAAGAAGAAGAACTATCACTGCTGAAATTGGTTGTGTAAAATGATATTTTGTTTTTCGGTGTTTCTAATGGAGACAGAAAAGCTTATGACGGTTGCAGGATAAAGATCATCCTCCATTACTCCCACTATTAACTCGCAGTAGCTATCATTTATGCTAAATGTACCAAATTAACGCCAACCTCAAGTGCTGTTTCACAAATCCAAGAACGCCAGCCGCTTTCCAAACCTTTAAAAACAAAATGTTCAGATTTTATGGTACATTTTATTTCCTCAATCCACCCGCTTCCATTATATTGGCCACCCGAATAACATTCAGCATTTGTCCCGAAGAACGCACTACGAAGTTGTTTGATTACTCATTTCTAATGGTACTCAACTATTTAAAGCGGCCACCACACTCTTTTTTATATTGCATAAGATACCTTTAATTTCTATTCCTCAACATATCCAACAAACTTATATCTTTAGCTATTGGTGCATGCATAAATATACTGTAGTCATATTGTACAGTATCCAGCAGGTGATTGAATTAAGCTCCAGAACTTGAAGGGATTCCTTCGTTTAATTTGCTAGCGCCAACTACTTGTTTTGTACAAGGATAAAACATGAATAAATTGGTTTGTTCCACCCTGCATATAGCAGCAATAGAAACAGAGAAATATTCGTCTGTATCATGCTATCTTTACCCTTTATCTCATATTCCATCTCAACTTTGATGCCTCTTTATTTATTATTCTTTGAAATAATATACGCATGTCTGCTTCCAAACCCTCCTCTTCCAGGTGGCACAACTTGACTTCCATCCAAGAGTGAAAGTTAATTATTAATTTGATCTTAGTCAGTGGGATTAAGTTACATACAACTTAGTCTTAAATAATTACATTGATATATCAATTTTCGAAAGGCAATAAACTACATTATGATTCCCTTTAAAAGATAACATTTAATATTCATTACTATTTTGATCTTTAAATAAAATATGACAGAAGATTTTTGCCATTTTCGATGACTGAACCACTCATTTAACCCAATTTCAACTTGGTCTAATTATCTTCCGGTACAGCATTGACTTATAACACTACCACATTTCTGACCTAATGTAACGCCAAAATTCGTTGTATTAGGCAAAAAAATCGCTAGACACTCCAACGCAACAAATTATCCTTGCATCTGTGGGTGCGTATGGATCGGTTCGGGATTCGCTTTGAGCAAAATGTAACCGAAACCCTATTTCATCGTCTTCAAAGTGCCAACCCTAAACCGGTTCCGCCTGCCCGATTGGTTTTCGCCGGTTCCGGCTTGGCTCGCTAAGTTTCGCCTGAGATGGCTGAAGCCCATTTGTCTCAACTCAAAATTAAGTCCTAAGAGGATCTAATCCATGGGAATTAAATTAACTCCTTTTAAGATTACTTATACAATCTACATACTAATTCAATACACAATACCACCTTTTACATATTCAGGATTCTTTATTATTATTAGTTTACATTTATATATATCTTTGTTCCATTATACCAATACCAACAATAAATCTAAATTATATTCTTAAATGTGCACAAGCAAATACTACAAGATCTTCAAAAGGATAATAAATGGTGTAATTGAGAAATTCATATAAAATTTAGAAATCTATTCAGTCGGTTATTTCTAAGACCGAACCTAAATTAGTTTTATTCTTTCTGACGCCGAACTAAATCGCTCGTTTAAAAATGGTTATTTCGGTTCGGCTCGTCGGTTCGGCCTCAGATAACATTTGCCAAATTATATTTATCGGGTCAGTGGTGGGACCCGAGATGATACTAATAATTTCGTAATAGTATAGGATATATCGGCACGAAATGGTATTTAGCAAGAATATATTGGGAATAACATATTTGAAATCAAGCCATCGAGATTTAAGTAACGAAAGCTTTTTGCAACAAATGTAACCAAACGGGACTTAAGTCATTCACAATATCTCTTTATCCTTATCATTTTGACTATTTATCCAAAACACAAAACCATCCCCTTCTTCCACATGGTATTTAACTCCACTCTTTCCCCTTGAATTTTTTTCTTTCATTTCTTTGTGGCTCAAGACACAAAAGCGACATCTTCCCTCAACATTCCCTATACATCAAGGTAAATAAAGGTTAAATTCGTTGATATCACAAGCGTTAAGTTCGACTTTTGTCAATTTTTAAGATTTTCGAGATTGGGGACTTTAAACGGTATAGTTTCATTCAAGTCGATTAAGTGATTCGAGGTGATTATAATCGATCTTTGGGGTTGAAAACGTATGATTTCAGAGTTGACTTTGTTAACTTTTTTCCCAAACTTCCTTAAATTATATTATGATGTTACGAGATCTTAATATAGTTGTTTTGGAATATAAGCCGGATGTTTTGACGTTGATCGGAAGAGAATATTATGTTAGGCTTTGTAAGCGAAAATAATCGAAGTTTTTGAATTTAAGGTCAGATTATATAGATTAATTGGTCGTGGAATCATCATGGATCGATCGGAAAGGTTTAGAGCGTCAGAATCGCGCGGGTGGCCAAATTTATCAAGGTCAGCGGTCAATTCCGTTGTTTTATTAGTCGCTAAAAGCGCCAGAGTAATATTATCACCTACGCTTGTTAAGTTTGAGAACCATAATCGTTGTGTTAGATAGTTAAAAACTAAAACAGGTTATGATCAGAAGAAGTAGTAATCAGATTTTCTGCTATGACAGTTGAAATAGCAAAACGGCACTTGGACCAATTAGGCGTATTTTGCCAGTCAGGCGTGAGTATTTATGTCAATGGCGAGATTGCTACTTCGCAATATGTTGCATTTGTTGATATCATGAAAGTAATGTTTGGCTGCATGTATCAAACGGATCGACCGTCGAAAGTACGCATGGTTAGTTGCTGGTTGCCTTCTACTACGGTACAAGTGTAATGCGATTGGCCTCAGTACTCACGGTAGGAGTTGTCATGTTGTCTCAGACTACGGCACGAAAGGCTGAAGTTGCCTTGTACCACGGCACGAGCTGGCTGCTGCTGCCTGCATCACGTAGAGCGTCATGATTGCTCATCACGGTACTGAGCGTTGCAGGGATTATTCAGACCACGGTACAAAGGTGTTGCTTGCCTCAGATCTCACGAAAAGCGTCATATCCGGTATCGCTTTATACTTCGGAGCATGAGCATGCTTCATTTCTGGGACTCAGCAAATGTGATGTATAGCTTATGTCGACGGCATAAGTTTCTCCCGTGAAGCCGAACATTATATGCGATGAAGGTGGAACCGGATTTGCATTGAAGTTGATTGAGTTGTTTAACCGCTGGGTCGAGTAAAGACTAGCGCTACCGGGTAGTAGCTGGTGAGTTTCTGACGGTTCAGTTGTCGGTCGCAGGTTTTACATTGCTAGTTGATAGAGTAGAAATGACGATCAGTATCAAGGTCATTGTTTACTGATACACACTTTCAAGATTATTGTCTTTTATTAGAATGCGCATGTTAGTTGGGATTGGGCCTATGAACTAATGACCATAGTAACGATGGTATCGAGAGCACTCATGACGCGAGCATGATAACGAACTCACTAATGATATGTACTTTTATTTATGGCCTCGAATAAAGATTGTGATCCCAATCATCTACATATTTGCGAAATTAATAATTTGTAAAGCACACTACCTCGTGAGTGAGTTAATTTTCGCCTGAGGATAATGTATTCACTAAACTTCGGCAACTTACACCCTATTCGCTACGGGCTTACATTTTCATTCAGCGCTGTGTCACAGGCGGGCGCCAGCATTTTTCGAAATTGTTTACCGACGTGCCCAGCCTAGGTGAGGACGGGTAAGCGTAAGATCCTCAATCTCATTGTTTTTGGATTGTATCTCGGTTGTCCGTATTTTTGTATTTTGGGATTTTAATCGGTCATTGTGAGATATTTCTGTATAATGATGCTTTACTAGATGTCATTGTAAGCCAAGGTTAGAAATACCACGATGGATTCTTTTTCTTAAAAACTACTCTTGTCCGTTGTATATTGTTTTATGAGTTTATTTGAGGACAGGTGGGTTTGTAAATTGAGTCATCCATCGACGTGGTGACTCTGGTGTCCAGGATTTGGACGATTCTAACCTCAGGGCGGCCGACCTGGGCCGGATCGTTACATTTTGCACACCTATAGTTGCATCCGCTTCCGTTGCATTAGGTCATCATATGAAAATTTATCAAATTATTATGCAAGTTCTTTTATTGTTCAATTAGTAGTTAGCGGGACGAGGCCAGACGCTACATTATTACACGCGATTTTTACTGTTATAATTATAAAATGTAACATAAAATTGTATGTTTTGTTATTAATGTAATTTCATTATTATAATTATAAAAGGTAACATAAAATTGTAGTAAAAAGGTAATTATCAAAATATAATTTTATATATTTTAAAGAGTATCAATTTCATCGTAAAAGATCGCTTCACTTCTTTCTATGCCTCCTTTCTGATTAATAATAAGATCAGATCTCATGGTGGCCATGAGACCCATGATAATTATATAATCGAACACCCAACATACGATGTACAATACTATAAGCAAGTAGATATTTCACAAGAATTCCTAAAACTACTTAACTCAGAGTAAAATCTAAAAATATATTTTACATATTTTAAACTTTATTATCTAAAATGCACTGACATACTTAAATAGTCAAAATTTCTCCATCTTTTATCTTTTATTTGTTAATTAAACATCTTCACTCCATCTATTCCTATTTTTATTATATATAATTATTCAATCATACTTGGCTTTCAAATTAATTTGTCTCAACTAAAGAATATTAAGCAAAACTATTTATGCTTTTTGATGAAATAATAACCTGTTAATATGAACTTTAAAAATATAGGTCAAATATATTAGTAGGACCTGAGATAGTATAAATACTGAATAAAATAGATATACCGAGATCTAATATTAGTATTATACACGGATAATAATATATTTAGGATCAAGCTTAATAAATTTAATGACAAAAAGTGGAGAAATAAAGCACCATACCAAACGAGGCCTAAATTTTACTCTATATATATCCCTTAAACCCAAAATATCTCCCCATCCTTATCTTCTCCCCCTCTTGGCCGAAATCATCATCATCTTCATCACCATTTCATTTTTTTTTCTTTTTTTTTTTGTCTTGTGAAGTTCTCATAATAAAAATTCAAGCTTTAAGTGATTCTTACAATCATCTAAGGTAGGCGATACAACTCTTAAGCTCTTCTTTCATGTCTGTAATATCTAGATATGTTATGTTGTTTTATAATTTGAAAAGTTAGGACAAAATGAATACTTTATTAAAGATCAATCTTTATGTAGTTTACGGTAGGTTTGTGAATCCAGTTATTTTGTTATGACCAAATATTGAACATTTTTGTGGAGTATATCATTGAGATAACTATATTATGTATGAGTTGATTTTGTTCCTATTTAATCTCGCTTATATAAGAAATAGGAAATAAATAGGTAAATATGTTCCAAAAATTATAAAATTCTATTTTTATAAGTGTTGTCATATGGCGTCAATTCCATGTGTTAAGGTTTTGATTTTGAAGTACTTTTGTATATATTATGTACTTAGAAGTTAAATGTAGAAATGATATATTAAATGGAAACAAATATAAATTCGAAATAAAGTTGATTTGATATTTATTTTGAACTATGAGATCTAGAATAATAATAATCGATTTAAATGGGAGAAAATTATATTTTTATGCTAAAATACTCATCATTGAATTATTTACTTACATTTTAATTAGGATCATTATACCGATCATTGGATTATATTTGATGTCTATTTGTGTCAAGAAAAGGGTGATTATAAAATGGATAGTAAATAACGATATAATTGTTGGATAGAGTCGGTACTCGACCCAAGACGCATTTGAGATATTTAGTTGTTTTTGCTCGAAAGTAGTAAAATCTCACGATGGAACCTTTTCATATATTATGATTATATATTTGGCATGCAAGCCATTACATATATTGGAATGTATATGGAGTTATCGAGATCGAATGCTTTGAGATCGGCTAGAAGGCATTATACTACGAAAGCCAGCGACAAGTACAAGGCATGTATGCGGTGTATTCTTTCATAGTCGATTGGGTGAAATTATATATATACATCAAGTGGGTAGCCTCGATCGTGGGAGGTCTGCTCGATATGCATATCGAGGAGGTAGCCCCGATATATTTCGTGAGGCTCAGCGATATAATATCGGTGAGGCAATTTCGGGTCGGCGGTGATCATGATGATATATATGTCAGACGGTACCGTGAACGCCAGGTTTAATGGACGCCATGGACGAGGTTTCATGTTATATATTTTGCCGGACTAACCATTATCATCATGTTGTTTTATTTGAATGAATATTTGATTATGCGTTGTCGATGGTTGCAACATATGCGTGGGAGTTGTTGGGCGGTGATCTCGTAGTGATAAGCCGAATAAGAGTTACTATGTAATTGGGAGTAGTTGTTCTTGAGTAGCGCATTAATGCTTATACATACGCCTCATGGATGTGTTATGATTATACGTGGTCGATACCATTCAAGCAGATTTGTTTTCACTAAAGCTTCGCATTTGCTCCATTATGGGCGAAGGCTATGAATAGGTTTCTAGGAATGTCGCCGAGGTCACGAGAAACAAGGCCGATGCGTCATGAATAAGATCAGAAGTAGCGCGGCATAGGAAGTCCTTAAATAGTCATTCTCCTTGTCTCTCTTGTTATGTTTCTAGAACTTTTATGTTGTATATTAAGGGTCATGTTTGACATATTACCACTCATGATGTATATCAAGACTATGTTAGTATCGTTTGGGTTGTATTATTCTAAGTCGATGTAATGCTTACGTCATTTAATGGATTATGGTTGCTGCGGTTGTTAGTTCACCACGATGTACAAAAAGGTGTATTGTTATTATTAAGGGCTAATGGTCCAAATGATCATACATGTTTCAAAATGTTCACTGTTTGATCACACATGTTTCAAAGTGTCCTATTCGATCACACATGTTTAAAATTGTGTCCCGCTTGGTCACCTACAATCGACGCAATCCTCCGTTAGTAGCATCACGCTGACCACACCCGACTAAATTCTGTGGGTAAATTAGTCATTTCATTTTAGACCTCATCGGCATGCCTCTACTGTACAACCTACACAACTCAAAAAACAAGGTAGAAGACTAAATGTACCCCTCTACACACCTCCTCTTACTTGTCAACTCCCTAAATTGGACTACATCATCATCACATAAGAGTGGTTTTAACCCACATATCAGCTCTATTTCAGGCTCCTTATAAGCATAAAAAAGTCTACTACCCACATCATATCCTGACCTCAAAGCAAATTCATCTACATCCTTAAGGTCAAACAAATTCAGATTAACTACCAACATTTATACAAATGTTCCCCTTAATAGACTAAATAGTAGGATAAAGCTCACAATTCACCCAAAAACATGGACTTCTCATGCTGGAAGAACTCATCATGTAATTCGCGATGCATAAAAAGAAATATCAATTAGTTACAATTAATCCTAATTTAATAAACTATTAACCCTAATTTGGACAAATGTCCCTTAACTTACCACACAAAACTTGCACACAACTGTGAATGTTACCACTTTTCGAATAACCCAAGTCATCTTCTAAGCTTGCGGATTCGAGAAAGTTTTGATAGAAAAATCGATTTTCGCTTGGGGTAAAAAAATTCCATTTAGGTTTGGGGCGAGAAATCAAATTTTGGGTTTGTGAAATTTGGGTTTTGAATTTGGGAAGTAGATGGGGTAAGGAATTTAAACTCGAACGACTAATTTACCTCAAGTTTACCACGCGATACCACGCTGACGCTACTAACGGAGGATTTAACATCGATTGTAACGGAGCCGAATTAAACGTTAACAATTTTTAAACATGTGCGATCAACAGACACTTAAACACGCTGCTGATCGAACAATGAACGTTTTGAAACATGTATGATCATTCACATACTTAATATTAATGTCAAACGAAGTCATTTTATGTCATATCCACGATTGGGCGACTTGCATGTGTTGTCGATGATCTTAACTGCATGGCCGACCATGGTCGTTACATTTGGATAGTTTTGATCGAGTAGTTCTCCTTATTATTTTTAATTTACTTTATCTTGTTATATTCTCTCTCGTAATATTCAATATACGAGCGAAACAAAGAAACAACGTAAACTAACGCGACATTCAAGTGAAAATTCAATTAATGTCAAACTTATGATATCTACCTTGTATATATATATATATTACTAACCTAGTATATCCACATTACTGCTTTCAAATACAAAATTTAAAAATAAAAGAGCTTTTGCCCAAATTATACACATATAACATAATATAATATGAAAACTTTATATGTAATAATTGATATTATATGTATTATTTAATTTTAATAAAAATGAACAAATCTAGTTTAAAAGGTAAGACTATAATAGTTTTATAAAAGTATATAAGATTAAATATGTATAAAATATAATTAAATTATTATAGTAATGTAAATCTAATAATAATAATTTAAAAATAGCGTCAAGTTTTGAAGAAAAAAAATCAGAATACATCAAGTCAAGTTACTATTTGTAATAATTATTTCATATATATTAGTAACAAAATATATCATAATAACCAAAATTTATATGCTATTGACATAAAAATTAAAGCATCATTATCTTGGTCAATAAAAAGTCAACTTTGTAGGTTTCACTCACAATGGTTAATCACATGGGGAATGATATTCTTTTCTTAGTAATGAAAACGTATCAGTTTAAAAATGAATCACATGGTTTGAAAACAATGACGCATATGTTTAACTTATATTATCTAAGAATTATAGTTTTAATAATATTGTACTTTTAATATGTGGTACAACCTCCATTACTTGCTTAAACATTGTCAAGTTTTGATTGTTTATTAGTTGACCTTTATAAATTTGGAACTGCACACTTTTCATGTACAATTGATCATAAGGGTAATTTTTAGGAAATTGTTTAAAGAAGTACGCTGCTATACGCAATCATGATATGGTTTTTTTCTCAAATAAATTCTTTATTTTGTATATAAATACTAAGACAATTATGATCATCTAAGACTTTGTATATATTCAACGGCCTAATACATTATCTACTAACATAATTATGATCATTTAAGTAAATTAATAACCCCTATATCTTGAAATCTAACTAAAGACTATTATAATTTTTCAACCATTTAAATATAAAAGCGGTGAATATTACATACTTTATTATCTCTAAAAAGATCATAAAATTTTCTTTTTCAATAATCAAAATAATTTAAATCTCTACCAACAAATTTCAAAATTATGAATATTTATATAATACCTCAAAAGGTTGTTCGATTTTCTTTTTCAATAGTCAAAATTATTAAGAATTTAACCACTAAATTATGAATACCACATACAAAATCCATCTTTAAAAAAGCGTTCAATTTTTTTTCAATAGTCAATTTTTTTTAAATCTCAACCAACAAAACTTAAAAATTATATAAACATCATAGTAACTCTATCTCTAAAAGTTGAATTGATTTTCTTTTTGAATAATTAAAATTATTTAAAAATCCACCAAAAATTTAAAATTTATAAATACTAAATTTCACATCCATCTCTAAAAGATCGTCTAATTTTTCATTTAGTCAAAATTATTTTAAACACAATCAACAAAACTAAAAATTACGAAGACCGCATACTACCTATATCTCTAAAATGTTCATGAATTTTTCTTTTTTCAATGCTAAAATTATTTAAACCGAACCGCCAAAATTCAAAATTCATAAATACTAAATACGACGATTTTAAAAAGAGACGTCAATTTTCTTTTTCAATAATACTATTTAAAACTCCACTAACAAATTGATAGTGTATGATTACTACATATTATAAAGTAGGTTCAAAATATTATATGTCATATACATATTTCACATATAATAATATATTCAAATTTTATAAAGTATTTGAATTCAAAATTAAACGCTAATCATTATAATTATTATGTCATTCATACATAATTTGAATATAAAGTGGTTGAGTTCAAGATTAATACTTCAACTTGTCATAATTAATTATACATAATTTGAATACTTTTTATCCATCAAAGAAAGATTATCTAGATTAATTTTGTAATGATCAAATTAACAAACTTTGTCATTCTAATTTATGTACATAGCATTGATTTGAATAAAAAATTATAATATTTTTTAGTAAATTCCGTTAAATATATTAATATTTTAAATATTTTTTATCGTATATTATATAATACTCAATATTAACGTAAAACGTTAGATTTTACTCTTCATATTAAATCTTGTAGCAATAACTTTAACTTATACTCCTTCCTTCCCAATATTATTTTTCATTACTATATGTGAATCATATTAAGAAATTTCAATAAGAACAAATTTCATGTTCAAATAGAAAATTTAAAATTGTTCAACTTTGATGATTGAAATTTTAATTATAAACTCAATTATTTTATAAAGTATAATTTTTGAAGAAAATATACAAATAGCTAATATTTTTAACCCATAATTATTCTAAGATAATACTTTTGATTATTCGCAAAATAACGTGTTACTTTATATCAAACTTTAATAATTTTATTAAGTAGAGTCTCATAATTTAATACCATCCAACTTGTAAATAGAAGTCTCCTAATAAAATAATTCTATTCAAGTACGTGTAATCCTATATTATATGATTTGTATTTGTAGTATTTTAGTTTAATTAAAATTTATGAAAATATAATTATACCCTTCACAAGTATTTTAGTCATTCAAAAACGAAAGAAACTTTTAAGAATTCTGCATTTATATATATATATATATAGATATATAGATAGATAAATAGATAGATAGAAATATATAGATATAAATATAGATAAATAGATAGAGTTTGAACGAAAATAACTATTATCGTTTCTTATTTTATTTTTTGCAGACTCTACATCACTATTGGAATGATAAAACTTATCACAATAATCAACATGATCACATGCATGCAGCATAAGTCTTTCTAGGTCTTATCTTATCTCAATTGGAAAAAAACAAAATGAACTCAAGAATAAGTAAAAGAAGATCAAAACGTGCAAATATGTCCAAAGTTATCCTTCATTATTCATTGGTTGTTACAGCTACTGAAGACCAGGAAAAACGATTGAGACGGACACAAACAAAATTAATTCTTTAATTTTATACAGAGATGAAGAAATGATCGATCGACTAATCGATGAAAAAATTAAAAAATATCGATCGATCGTTAATTATTAATATCAAAGTTCAACTATAAAATAATATAAAAAATCAAAATATTCATATCATTTAAGTACGGAGATAGTAATATATAAAATTGACGAGACAAGACAAATGTGATCAACAATATATATATATATATATATATATATAGTTACTTGCCATTGTTTTCCTTGAGAAACTTGACACAAATTATTTTTTGTCAATAAGGCCTGTAATACATCACCGCCTTTGGTGGTAATTCAAATATATATATAATCGGAATGAGATAAGGTTTGATTTGATCGCTTAGACAATAAAGTAATAATTGATATATATAATTACCTAAGGAAAGAGTCACATGTATTCACATGCTCAAAAGATATGCCATTATAAGATCACGAATTGGCCCATCTATAAACAATTAATTTTACTATGGACTCTTATCGACTTCAAGACAGATTACGAAGTTTCTCGATTTCGCCCACGCGATCAACGAAAACCTAAGTTCCATGTAATATATCATGAGTAATCACCTATATCAAGACGCCAAAGATATATGATTTATAAAATTCTGGATTTCATCCATTTATAACCAATTGTAATATTAGGATGGGGATTGACCCTCTAAATTTAAAAAAAAATGATGATATTTACTCTTATAATTGTGATATATATATTTTAAATAATATGTTTGGACCCTCAAATTTTATCTATTACTGCATTATATTAAAAAAATATTTATTTTATGAATAAATTTATGAACTCAATCTTATTTTATGGCTTCATCCCAGGACAACGGACACAATAAACTTAGAAAAAATAATACTCCCTCCATCAAACCCATTTGAATTTTTACGGTCATCAAGACACGACTTAAAACATAAATATTTCTAATTCTATACGCGTACAAATGATAAAATAATTGATATTTCAAAAATATATATTGAAATGAATCTAACAAGATCTTATATGACTATATTATTTTTATCTATTAACAACGAAGGTCAAAGTTTTCAAAATTTGATAAAAAATCGAAATTGAAATACGATTTATAATGAAAGGAGTAATAGCCTCAAGTGTCAAAATAATATAGTGTTAATAAAGTGTACATACATTGCACACAAATATGTATTCTCATTTTCAGATATGGGAGTGGCAACTGTGTCCATAATTCATATGTTTGATATGGACTAGAAGCACCAGTAGTACTCATTGGTGATCTTTACTTTTATCGTTGGGATGGAATGAGAGAATACTCCTGTCTGCCACATAATGAAAACCCGTGACTGTTACAAAGAATTTTTTTTTTTTGTTAATTAGGGAGAAATTTTTTTTTTAGAAAATTATGCATGTAAATTGAGCAATATATAATCCTCATAAAGAATTTGAATATGTAACCTCTTCTATAAAAAGTTCAAACAAATACCATTGGACTAGATGTTCGGTGTAACTGACAAAGATAAGTTATATGACATACAATATATACTTATATCAGAAAAAATTTGGGATTAGATCTAATTTGTTTAGGCTTTAAATTCTTATGATTAGACATGTCTAACGGTTTCTCGGTGGCACAAGCCCGATTCGAAGTTCGGCCCCGCCCGCACTGCCCGAGGCTCCCTTAACAAACGGTAAATCGTCAGCCACCTTGCTGACGCAAAATATTTACACAAGACAAAAGTTGACGATTCGATATTATACGATAATAATAAATCGCTTATTTAGCTTCAAATAATATATAAATAAAATCATAAGATTCAATAATATATTATCCTTCAAATCATAAAAACATATTTCTAATTAAAAACTACTTCAAGATATCGATGATAACTTAGATTTGATATTATTTAATATATTATATTTATTTGATATATTATCCTTCAAGAAATAATTGAAATGATTCTATTTAAATCATGAGAGTTATTTAGTATTGTATAGTAAGATTCATTAATATATAAAGGTTGTTTTGTGTCAACTAATATCTTATTAAAAGAGAAATATTCATATATTACAAAGTAATAATATTGTATTCTAGTTATTTTAATTATATGGTAAAAGTTGTTATTTAATTTTGAATATTCTTCAATGTATATGGATAGAGCATAAGATATTTAGATAGTATTGAATAATATATGAATAAAAGCATTAGATGCACCAATATATGATTTAAATAATTGAAGACTTTATTATTTAACTCAAAACTTTATCGATGATAATATTTCAAATTATCATATACAAAATATATTATTTAAATCAAAACTTTATTGATGAATTAAACATGTTCATTTAATATATTATCTATTTATTATAATGCTTTTAATTATACGATAAAAAGTTAAGTATTAAACGTTGAATATTCTTCAATGTACTAAAATGCAACATTAAACAAATTACAATATGTTTAAGTAAATTAAAAAGAATTTACATACAATCTTATTACTTGTTATATAGCAACAAATATTATTCGTTTATCAATAATATATTATTTAAGCCAAAACTTTATCGATTGGTGAATATTCCAAATCGTAATAATTTAAAATAAGCTATATTTAAAGATATATTACTTTAACAAGTATAACATATGACATTAATCACAAAAGTTTCTATTCAATCTGCCATTGCCTACCTTTTAATTCGGTCCACCAAACCTCACAACCACCAATATTATTTTCTTGAAATTCTATTTAAACAAACCAGCCTTAACCGTGCTAATGCACGTTAAGCGCCTTCTGCGCCTTTAAAAAGCTGCCGCCGAATATGATCACTAACGACCAAATTTCGACCCGCCCGTTAAGGGCCTTGACCATCTAACACGTGATACGAGCTGGCTCGATTCGTGACATGTTTACCTATCATCATATTCAAACATGGAAGTGGGCCTTCTAACGGCCCATTATTTATAAGTAGGCCAAGACCGCAAGATGACTCATGTAACAAGTTAGAGGGGCTTAAGCCTCTTACAAGGTGGGCCTGACAGGATTGTCCTTTAGAAAATTACATGGCCCATCCAAAGTCTATTCTACTCTTAATGAGTCTCATAGTGAGCTGGAATCTAGTGGACCAAAGTCACCAAACTAGCAAAAGCCACATCACGAGTTCACGACTATTTTAATCACTGGCGAATCATAAATCATTATTGTCGAGCCGAATCCAACGACGAATCATAAATCATTATTGTCGAGCCCAATCCAGCGAACATCGAAAACATTGACCAATGTATAATATTTATTACTTTAGAGACCATATTGCAACATTCCTATCACTTTAAGGATTAATCTGCAACAATTCCACTATATGAGAATAAACTACCAAAAAATCACAATATGTATCACTATATTAACAATTAATTCCTACTTTCCTAATAGAAAGTCAAAGGTTCTGAATTGAAATTAAGGAGTGGAAACATAAGCATCTAACAGATAACTCAAGAATGTAATTGCTAGTAATGACTCTGGTCAAGTAATGATATTAGCATGTGCTTACAAGGGTACTCTAGTCATTTGTCCATAATTTCAATCAAGCACTGCATTTTACCTCATGCTATCGCTGCATGTTTTGTAGTTTCGAACTATCGCTTATTTCGTGGTCGGTCCCTAAACCTTTTATCAAGCTGTGGTCGGTTCTCGGGTCCATATACTATCGATTTCTCGCACAAAATACCCACTTTACCCCAACATTAAACTTTTAAAGATATGAGACATTTAAGAGAAGTTTACACAATTAGAATAAGGTTACCGTGATTTTGCCTCCTATACTATCACAAGCAAGTTTCTATGTATTCTATGAACTATCGCTTGTTTCGTAATGGGGTCCCTTTAATCTTTTTATCGCTTCGTGGTGGTCCTCGGTATACTATCGATTATGCACAAAACGACTATTTCATTCAACACTAAAACTAAAGCATAACACATCTTGCATAATTAAATAGAACCCTACACTTTTTTTCTTTAACACACCTACGCTACCCCTACCCCTACCTCCTAAACTTTGACCAACCCTACACCTTCTTCTTCAACACACCCTACCCCTACCGGCCACACCACCCTACCCCACCCCACCACCCCTTCTCCCCACCGCCCTACCCCACCACTACTACCCTATATTAGAAAAGAGCTACAAATTATTTCGCTGAAATAAAAAAAATTGTAGAAAAAGAGGTTACAAATTGCAGAAAAAGAGGCTACAAACATTTTGAAATACCCACACACACAAGCATACACTACATCCATTCATTTTCACCAAACTAGACAAATATTTTGGGACACACCCAACCCTAAATCCTCAAATTTCATCAAACTGGACAAACATTTTGGGACACTTACGTGCCACCAACACCACCAGCAGAGTCCGAAGAAATAGTAGCAAACGGAAGCTCACAAACCGCAACCGACGCCCTAAAATTCACAGCGAATCTCGAAGCCCTAACTCCTCCACTTCCAACTCCAATAGTCAACAAGTCAAAGTCAAACCATTATTCTCCGCCCGATTTTCACTTGATTAAGCCCTAGTGGTAGCGTATCTACTTCAAGGGCGGTGGAGGTGACGGTGGAGTAAGGTTGGAGATGGCAGCCAAGCGAGAATTCAACTAGGGAAGAAGTCAACCTAAGTATAGAAGATGTAGGCTCTCGGGGGCGAATAAACCCCCGATCACGAAGCTACCATATTGCCTGAGCACGCGTGGCCAAGCTAATTATTAGGGGCAACACTATACACACACCAAACAAGAAAGTGAAATCTATTTTGGTTCTTATGCACATAAATAACTATGCTTATAAACATATGTTTAATTAACCTGGTTGCTTAAACTACAAATGTCGAATTCGCATTCTTATTAGATAAAAACGTTTAATTGCTTGTTTGGGTTAACCAGTACGCAATTAATTTTGTTTGTCATATTACGTCAATTCATATTTATGCTTATTACTTGATCAAGCGAATTTTTTATGTGTTTGTTTGATAACGAAAGTATTGCATAGCTTGTTATAATTAAATATAACAAATATTAAATAATTTATTACATAAGAATGAATTAAATATATTACATAAGAATGAATTAAATATATCTAAGACACGAATTTGAAAAATAAATAACTAATTACAAAAATGAAATAAATAATGAATACATAAGAATGAATTAAATAGTAATTCCATAAGAAGAAAACTAATCTCATTATTGCTTTTTCATGCCGCACAAAAACAAAGCTTCTAATGCTAGTCTCGCGAAAATTGCACACGATCGCTACTCGTGAATTCGCTGACATGACTATAAAGTACCAACAAAGCTTATATGAAATTGTTTGTTAACATTTACTATGAATTGTGTAATTTATTATGAAATTGTTTCTAACATTTACTATGAATTGTGTCATTTATTATGAAATTGTTTTAACAAATCGATAGTTACCGCCAAGTTTCTACTATTTAGAATTTTGGAATGTCATAATTATTTAATATTAAATTATCGAGATTATGAAATTGTAATAAATTGTTTATCAAAGAATATGAAATTATTAAGATTATGAAATTGTAATAAATTGTGTATTAACACGTTCGAATTTTGGTCATTTTGAATGTTGACACTAAATTAATAATTCAGTCAATCGACAATTAAAATTGATTACCTACTGTAAATTGAACATTTTAACGATTTGAATATGTGTCAACATGATTATATACTAAATGCAATAAAGTACCAAATTTATTCCGTGTCACTAGTTCAACTAACAACTAAATATAACAGTGATTAAACAAGAATGAAAAAAATTTGCCTTACCGAACAAAGAATAAACAACCGGTCGCTTGTTACTGCTAATGATAATTCGCCGATGCTCAACAACCATGGGAGAAATAATTGCTGTTGCACAACAACCTAATCGACGGATTCGACAACACACCACACCGCCTCGAAACCGTCCGATGTGACAACACCGACTCCACTTTACACCTGCTTTTTTATATATATCGCCCAAAACCAAATTGCACACGTTTATTGTATAACAATCGAATTTGCACTTGGTTTTATCGATAAACACCGGACGGCATCGGTATGCCATATACAAACGAATTTTCCTAAAGCTTAAATTACTAACAACCTAATTCACCATTTTGACAAATCATTTCACTAAATTTCCAAGTGATTTGTTAGAAGCTTTCAACTCAAATTTTGTGTTCATCAAAGTAATTAACAATTCAATAAACAAGTAAGTAAAATAAATTTAATCATTTGTTTATATTATAAATGAATTTGTTTTAAATATGAATTGTGTACTTATTATGAAATCGGGTACGAATTATTACGACAAGTGTGTATTATGTTATGAAACCGTTTCTTAAGATTATGAATCGTATTAGCATACTTATTTGTGTATTATAATTGTGTATTCAATTTAATCATATTATGTTTTGTGTATTTAAAATTATGGTTGTTTGTTAAGATTTATTAATAATTTCGAATCATATTTTAAAATAATTTCGAATCATATTATGTTTCTTAAGATTTATTGTTATGTAATTACTTACTTTTTGTTAAGTAACAATCGAAATAAAATCATGGTTAATATGTAACAAGCGAATTGATCATTTAAGTTCAAGCTTCATGACAAAATTTAATTATTTTATGGTTTGTTACAAATGTCAATTCAAGCAAATGGCCATAAAGACATTAAATCAAGATTTATTAAAGTGTAATGAGAATGAATTGCAGACAAATGAATCAAAATGAAGAATTGTGGTATTAAATTGAATCAAATGTAATGAATTGTGTATTGAATAGTATCAATTTATGAATTTTATATTAGCAAATTATTGACATCAAGTAAATTATGAAATATATTTACTAAATTATGATTAAAAATAACAAATAAGAAATACAGTGAAATTGGTGAAAATTATTATGAAATATGAAATGATGAAATTATAAAAATTATGAAATATTATGAAATTAAGAAATTATTATATATGAAATTATAAAAATTTTAAATTATGAAATATGAAATATGAAATTATAAATTATGAAATTATAAAATTATGAAATTATTATAAAATATGTTAATTTCCAGATTATGAAATCAGAAATAACGACATAGCGCATAATTATAAAAATTTGATGAAATTATGAAATATGGTAAACTACGGTCAAAAATAGTAAATTATGGTAAAAATGGTAACATTATGAAATTATGACATATGAAATATGGTAATTTACCCGGTTTTGTTGAGAAAGAAGAATTTCTACATACTGGAAGTCAAGGGTGAATTTCGCCACCGATTTGCTATGTAGCTTAACTGACTGTATTTACGAACATGTACGAAAATATTATATATTTAACTTTGTATAACAGATGGAAAAATGGCTTAAATCGCTCCCATTTGAGCCATGTTTATTTTGTAACAAGCACCATTGTTATGAAACTAACAAGTGCATAATTCAGCTTGCTTCAACTAACCCGGACAAATTCGCCTATTTCTTAACAAACATGATCCTTGTTCTGGGGTAAAATAGTACTTCAATAATCGCTCATTTTACCTGCTTTGGCGTGTGTATAATGTCAAGCATCGATAGCCATAGTATAAATTGAAAGAGTAATGTTTTTATTATTATCAAATAATTTACGTAGTAGTTTTTTTAATTTATTATAGTTAAGTGGGATAACATTTATTAATTATGGTTATATGATGAGGTGGTTAAGAGTAATCAAAGTTGCTCAAAGTTTATTATGGGAAAAGGGTGTTAAAGAAAAAAGGCGGCTCTATTTTTAATTACGTAAAACGCACTTTATACTTTAGTTTGCTGGGCAAAAATAGTACTTTGTGCAAAATCGACAAGATAGTAGACTGTGGACTACCCCTAAAACGATAAAAAACTCTCAGAGACCAAAATTTCTCTAAATCAAAATGATAGTTCAGATAACACATGTAAACGCACGCGACAAGATAGGGCACCATAATCAATTCCAGCACAAACCTCCACCATTTTCTTCTTTCACACACTTTATCATACCTCTACCCTCCCTCTTCCTCCCTAAACTTTCACCAAATATCACTTTTGTTTTGACATATCCCATCCTACCCCTACCCCACCCCTACTACACGCTCTCTACTCCTACCACCACTGCCGAAAAACATATAATCGAACAAGTCCAGACGAAAAGCATTTACCGCAGCCTCTGCTATGTGTTATCTCGAAACAACATCACGGGAGTGCATAAAAGTGATCTTTTTATTGGGTTTATAGGATTGTGTACATGTTATTACACTCTGTACGGCATGATTATGTTGGTTTGAAAAATAATGGCGCTCTCAAAGAAGTCGATACAATTTTTGTCGAGATCCTAAAAGTTAGCGCGTTCTACTTCGCCTTTAATTTTGAAGGCCTCTAAAGAAAGCATGCTCCCTTAAAATCTGGACAGTTCGAAAAATGATGTCTCTGAGCAATTGCTGGTTTCAAATTTAATCTTAACTCCTAAATTTTTACAGAGCGCAAACCAATTAATATTATAAACGTAAATAAAAAATATACAAAAATTGCTAAACGAATAAATTAATTTTTAATAAACGAATAATAAAATTTTTATTTTTAATAATAAAATATAATTTTCAAATTTTAAGAAATGCACTACCGGCTATCCCTCCTAATTACTCTACTAAACCTCTACTAAACCTTCCAACCTAACCTCCCCACCCACTAAAAAACCGCCGCCACATCTCGGGATCCAAACCACAAAAAAACAGAAAATAAACCTGAAAATCGTGCAACATACCGTGTCTAACCAAACCCATAGAATCGCAACAACATACCAAAATTCAACCTAAATTCAGAAGTCGAGCAGATCTAGTGAGTTGATGGGGTGGAGATCAAAGATGATGTTGCAGTTATGGAGATCTGGTGGTGGCGATGATAAAAGGAGGCGGCGCCGGAGAAAATCTGTAGTGCATGAATCGTTTCACATTTATTGTGCTCATACAGTTTCAAATTCATTTCTCAGTTAAAGATGATAACTTCATTGGTGCTACCTTATTTGGAAAAGCTTTTACATACCCCTTGATTTGCTCTTACAACTCAGATTCATATTGTGTTGTGTTATCTACCCATATTATTATTTTATTATTATAATGCGAAGTTTAAGAATTGTAACTACTAAAAGCCAAGCTCATCTTCTCAAAATTTTGAAGAATAAGTTAACACCTCTTGACAACAAGCATATAAAAAGTATAATCGCCTACTACTGACAGGTCAGATACAAACACCAAAACAAGAAAACGGCGCCATGAATTATCGTTTTAGCGCCGATTTAATACGCCCACGTCATAACAAACAAAGAAAGTATTCTTCAGTGTTTATATAGAAATGTTTAATTATGCCTACGACAGACAAACAAGCGAATTCGCTTATAAACAAACAAACAAAAAGATAAATTGCTTAATATAAAACAATCATAAAACTTGTTTGCTACTTTCCTAATAAACATGGAGTAAACTCGTTTGTTTCATTATAAACATGGAAAGGAAGAGCTTACTTGCTTATAAACACAAAAAGAATTCGTTAGTTTTACATCGATGTGCTTGAAATAATTAAAGCATAAAAGAAATTTTGTCATAATTGCTAAGGATAATTTAGTTAGAAAATTCGTTATTTTCACAATAAACATGACATTATTACTTACTTGTACGTCTAACATGATTTTTATAATTTCATAATATTTAACATCAATTAATTTAAGAAGATTCTACGAAATTAGCACATAATCGAATTCGTTTGTTAGACTTCGATATGCGTGAAAATTAACATAAAATTGAAACAGCTAATATCTTATTACAACAATAATTTGGAATAATTTCATCATATTTAAATACCAATTAATATAATTGGAGAAATATTAACACATTTTTTGAACAATACTGAAATTTATCGGACATTAAAGAAACCAATTTTCCTAAGAATCATGATACATATTCGTTTACTTTTGAAATAAAACACAAAGAAAAAGTTTATTTATTAACAACAAGAAATGTATTCGCTTGTTTTCTAACTATCATGGCATGAATTCGTTTGTTTTCTAACTATCATGGAATTAATTCGCTTGTTCTCTACCTATCATGGCATTAATTCGCTTGTTTTCTAACAACCATGCCTTGAATTTGCTAGTATTATAACAATCATAGCTCGAATTTCAACAATAATATATATTGATCCCAAACGAACAAAAATTGAGATAAGATGGAGAAGAAACGAATTCTTGAGTACAATTTGAGAAAGATTAACAATTTAATAAATATTAACAATAATTTGACAATTAACTATCTCAATTAATACACATAATCTAGAAAATTTAATAATATTTAACACATAATCTCAATTCATAATTGAAAAATAACTATATCAATTAATACATATAATCTCAACTAATACATTTATAACATATAATTTTCATTTCCATGCTAGTTGGGTTCTCACTTTTCTTCCATACTTCATCTATAACATATATTTTCCATGCTTGTTGTCTAATAAACATTAGATAAATTCGCTTATTATAAAACAACCATGAAAAATCTTTTACTATCGATTTATTTAACGGAATGTCGATGAATGAATGTGGTTAGAAACGATCTTCTTGCCGATCTATTTCAACGACCACAACTTTACGAGCGGATCTTAGGGGCTCGTTTGATGACCTTGTTCTCAAAATATCTCACTCCTGCCCGGCCCCGTGAGATAAAACGGACGACATTGCCCGAATATGGACACGTCGTGGCTACTACATACAATGTCGTATTTGAGACAAGCATTAACGCGGCAGATTAACCTGCCTTCCAACTATCTTCGATAAAAAAGTGGACCGCCGATGTAATTTGGTTTTAGGGAATGTACATGAATGGAATCATTTATACTGTATATCATATATCTCTAAATTACGAATCACTTGCTATATATCAGAGTACCAATTTGTCAAATTTTAATTGTAGCTACACATGATCAACATTGATCATCCTATCCCTCTGATAACATTGTATTGGAAAAATGGACGATATGCTTCAGCTCAATGTTTGGAAATTCAATATAAAGATAGAATCAACTTATTCAACGCATTACTATCTGCATTTAACCACGCCGCTGTAGATATCAAGCTACATGCCGGAGCAACGCATTTTAGCCATTTTCATCATTATTTAATTCATTATTAAGTAATTAATTATTTAATTTCTTCTTATGTAATTAATTATTTAATTCATTCTTATATAATTAATCATTTAATTCATTCTTATGTAATTAGTTATTTATTTCATTCTTATGTAATAAACTATTTAATTCATTCTTATGTAATAAATTATTTAATTCATTATTATGTAATTAATTATTTAATGCATTTTTATGTAATTAATTATTTAATTCATTTCTATGTAATTAATTATTTAATTCATTCTTGTGTAATTAATTATTTAATTCACTCTTATATAATTAATTATTTAATTCGTTTTTATGTAATTAATTTGTAAATTCATTCTTATGTAATTAATTTACATTTTCTTAAAATATAATTAGTTATTTAATTCATTTTTATAAAAATGTGTTTATATGAAAACAAACAAGTTAATAGAATGATTCCTAGCTTACAACCGAATTATCTTGATAGTTTACTTATAAACATAAAAGTAAACGGTTTGTCGGAATAGGTTGCATTAAACTCGCTTTTGTTTTCTTACTAACAAATTCATTTGTTGTCAAATTATATATAAAAAATTGATCATATCTTATAAGCACAAAATAATTCGCTTGTTTTGCTACAAGTCCTTTGTGCGTGTTTGCTGTTTATTGTGCGGCAAACAAGAATTTCATGTCTCATTTTTACTGTTTTGGTGTGTGTATATTGGTGCCCTATGGACAACCAATTATTAGTACATCATGACAGACTCGACCTAAGTGAATTAAAGTAAAAACTGAACTGAAAGTAAAAATGCAACAAATACGGTAACTCGCCCGGTGTCAACAGAAGATTGTGTCTGTGGCCAAGTTGCCCAAGGAAGGATTCTACTATGATACGAGAATTACAAATAAGGACTTATACGAATGCTCTTCATTCTTCTTCGCATTATTCTACTCCTATCTCTATATATTTAGCACAAGCTCCCCCCTCGAATTTCACAATACATCTATCCTTTACTACACACTATTATCCATAATATATGTCAACTACGTGATAATCACTAAAGCAGGATTGTTGTAACAAAGTTAACAACAAATAGACAATCTAAAAGAGCTTATAGAACACTCCGCATATCTAAATTCTACAAAATAAAAATAAACACTTAAAAGTTCTTTCACTTCACAAAATACAATGCAGAATACTCTCTTGTTTCGGTGAAGAACTAAGTCCGCATGTGGAGGACTTATATAGTATAAGTTATTAAACAAGTTTATGGAAATAACTTCCATAAACAAAACTTCCATCTTGTAAAACAATCAATGCATTAGGTCCTCTTTCCTTCTTTATTATAGACGTGTGAATCTTCATACTTTTAAAAAAACCCCACCCATCGCCTCTCACAACGGTAGACCGAACCTACGACTTAAGTTACTCGGAAGGCCTCTAACCACTGTGACTATTCGATGTTCTCACGTGAATCTTCATACTTGATGCCCAAGTAAATCATTTTCCATCAATCAAATCACATCTCAAGAGATTTTCTTCATAAAAGAAAACAATATCTTCTTTGAAATATCTACTCTGCCCTCGAGCTGTTGCTACCAAATGTTAGAGACAGCTGGCCTGACATCGCGAAATACTTGGCCAATTTTCATTCACTAACATCATAAAACACTAACTATTATAAATAAAAAATTTCTTATAACCAACCGTCTTTTTTTCCTCCAATCAAAAAATTCAAATTTCTTATATGACGTTGCAATTATAATCTAATGCGCTATATTTATACATTAAGCACTTATTTCACTTATTAATCTATCCACCAATTATTATTTTTCCCTTTTCTTCCCTTCTATCTTATATTATTTTAATAATTGATATTATTTCAATTGAACAAAAATTAATATAAAAGTGATTGTTGAATATGAATTCGCACAGACTGGACTATGCCACCGATAACTAGTTTTATTTATTTCTCAATATCAAAATCAGATAAAAATGGTATTCTTGTGGTATTGAGAAACACCAAAATCATATAAAACATGGTATTTTTTCGTGGTATCGAGAAACACCAAAACGCTATAAAATTATATCTTGTGTATTTCTCAATACCAAAATCACAAAAATGAGATTCTGCTGCATCGGTAAATAGCTAAATCATATAAAAATGATATTCTTGTGGTATTTCAATATCAAAAATCATATAAAATGGTATTCTGTGTATCAGAAATACCAAAATCATATATAAAATGGTATTCTTGTGGTATTAAGAAATACCAAAATCACAAAAAATGGTATTCTTTTGGTATCGAAAGAATATCAAAATCATATAAAAATAAAATTTTGTGGTATCGACTATCGAGCAATACCAAAATCATATAAATGGTATTTCAAGTGGGTATCAGTAAAAATTATCAAAATCATATAAAAATGATATTCTTGTGGTATTTCTGTTGGAACTAAGAGATATTAGATCTCATAAAATGCCCGTTGAACAATTTAGATTGATCAACCAATTTAAACATTCAATACTATAAGTTCAATATATATTAATTGTTGGACAATTAATATTTAGGATTTACCGGCATCGACATTAGGGGTTATGATGGCTTACTAGGATCCGCTCGTAATCTATATATTAAAGTAATAGTCGGTTAATATTACTTAATATATTGCTCTTGTCGATCCGTTCTAGAAGTTAAATTGTAGGCTTTCGGT
Organism: Lithospermum erythrorhizon; assembly: GCA_019722365.1. NCBI lineage: Eukaryota > Viridiplantae > Streptophyta > Magnoliopsida > Boraginales > Boraginaceae > Lithospermum > Lithospermum erythrorhizon. The sequence goes on along the minus strand of JADFUC010000391.1, from coordinate 1,800,039 downwards.
GCCTATAAATAGAGACCAAGTTGACGTGGAATAAATGCT
>JADFUC010001637.1:0-52211 GCA_019722365.1 Lithospermum erythrorhizon | reverse complement strand
CTCAGTACTTCGTTCAGTTGCGTATTGCTCTAAAAGCCTTTTCTCACTTTTCTATTGAATGAAAAAGAAAATGTGTATTTTCAAATCACAAAAGCAAAACTTATGACAAAACCAATTGGGTGGTGCTTTGTTGACTGCTGGCTGTGAATTCATGAACGATTCTTGGATTTGAATCGTAAAATTGTGATTTCTTAGTTAATGACATAATTCATTTGTATAAATTTTTTTTTTCAATCAAAAAATCCCTTTCATTTTCAATTATAACTAAAATTCTGAATATATGTAAACCCTAGAACATAAATTGTTACACAGATATTAGATACGTTATAAATGTATCTCTGTTACCTATAAAATAAAGAAGATAATTTTCAGGAAATTATCATATTTCCATTTTGCATTGAATAGAAAATCCAATTTTTATTTTGATAGAACACGATCCGTCCTGCCCCGAACTAGATATCCGTCGCTTTTCCTAAAAACACCTTCTTATCTACTTTAGAATCATATTCGACTCAAAAAAAAAGATCTCTCTCCTCTTTTCTTTGCGAATCATTTTTTTAACAATGAAATCCATAACATAAAGGGGTTCGGTGCTAAAAAAATCCATTCCTATATTGTTTCTTATTTTATATCGCTTTTATCTCAGTGAAAAGATCAAATGTGTGGAATCCTTTTATTTCTTTTCTGAAGTATTCAAGCAGATTGAAATATGTAATATCATAATAATGGTAGAAATAAAATCAGCTTGTTTTTGATATTCTATACAAAATCCTATAACTTAATAATAAGAAATCTATTATAAGTGACAAATTCAGTTTCTAGGAATATTTTATCAATTCTGTTCTATTTGTATCTGTTGCAAAATTTCCAATTTAAGTAGAAAATTCTCTTTTATTCCTCTCCAGTTCCAGTTATAGTTATACGTATTTCTTATTCATCCCTGGAATTGGGTAAAATTTCATGTTATTCAGTAAACAGAATATAAATTCAACTTTGCTAGATCTTTTTATAAAATTCGATGAAGAATCAACCACTAATGGGATTTTTTGATAAATGGGGAAATTCAAAATGCTCCGGGAATGCAAATGAGGAATACAGAATTCCACCTTTTGATAAGTATGGAATAAATCATCCGACATCCCATTAAGAATATTGCCGCGACACGCAGCGTGCTGCATCGTTCTCTACTAATAACAAATCCCATTCTCCCACTTTGCTTCTCTTTGCTCTTGCATTACAACCAAAAGAAATCGTCATCTTGTTCTTGTGTTTGTGGTGCTTTAGAAAATAAGCAACCTTCAAATATGTCCACAAAAAGTGAGTGTCAAACCTCTCCGGTTTCACGAATTTTGAAGTCATTTCTCTTACACTGTCCATTTTTTGTAATACTCTGTAATAGTCTTAAGATTGTTAGAAATGTGAGTATTATCTAGAGAAAATACAACATGAAACAAAGTAAATTCAGATTCTTCAAGCACTCAAATATGTTGCCTTTATGACTATTTCACCCTAATCAAAGTACTCCGGAGTGGATCGAATGTCTCAGAGAGAATGAAAGAGTTTCTTTCCCTTCAAAAATCATCAAAAAATACTTACAATATCGCTCAATCTTTTAGAAAGGGTTGCCATAGGGACTGACCTAAGTTCAGACCTCAAGAGATCTCGAACGTCGAAGGGATTAGGACTTGCATCAGGAGATGATCGGGACATGCAACAAGTCAACATCACTTGAGACTAAAAAAGTAAAGGGGTTAGGATTTGCGTCGGGACCCGACATAAGTCCCAACTACAGAAATCTCCAACAAGATGCACTAATAGCAGTATGGTTACATGGTAGTGATGAATCCAGTGGAATACCTAATGTTATATTTGGTAATTTCGAATTCCAAAGTCATCTACCTCTAACCTGCTCAAAGGAAGTTCATCATATATAATATTGACATACCTCACTACCTTTCAAAAAGCTCCTTCCTAAGTGAGGTAAGGGCGGAGTCGGAATGCGCAACTACGTTATGATACTTGAGGAATATTTTTCGAATTGAACCAAAGCTATGATAGAAAACATTATCACCTACTTCACATAGATTCTTTAACATATCCAAAAGAACATAGCAGAGCGGCAACGCGGAGGAATCGCCTAGTTATCGTACCTGCAAGAACAAATTCTAGGATTAATAAAGAGTATTAAAGACACGATGAAAATTATGCGAGAATGAACTACATTGCTTATCTTTTCTAGTAAGAGAAGAAAACTATATGGAACTCTAGAAAAATATGAACTCATCCATTATGTTAAAATAAATGAAAGCAAATTCAAATAGTAATATAATATTCAGTGATAGCACCAGATGATATCCCAACAAGCAAAAAAGAAATTTGTATACACATAAACAAAGAATTTTCCAAACATTATAAAAGCATTATAAATGTCCTTCGAACTTCACAATGATTATTTCTTCAATTAAAGCATCTTAGCTATTTCAATGGATTCCTCGTTTAAAATCTGGATATGGAATGAAAATACAATAAGAATTTAGCTATCAGAAAATAAAGATAGATTAATAAGCTGTATGAATATGATAGAAAGCTAAAATAATACTCGTATTAGTTACCATTATAAATAGGAGAAGAGGCCAACACACAATAGATTGATCCCCCCAAAACCTCAACAAATTTAATGAATAAAAATTGTTCAATTTTCCAGATTAAAACCTTAATCAAACTAGATATAAAAACTAAACTGAAAAGTCAACCAATATTAAAATGCTTAAACTAATGAAGCTACCGTTATTATCGATTATGAAGAACTCTTGCAAAAATATTTCTTCAAAAATAAGCACACAAAATTTGAATTAAAAAAACATGTAAGAAAATTAACTAGAAGAGTAACTTAGAAGCCTTACAATTATTATCTTCTTGAGATGACCTCGAAACCGTTAAATGGCTAATGCTAACAACTAACTTAATCTCTGATTATTTGAATTCCGAATAAGTTGTATATCATTAACATTTTACTCAAAATTTCTGAATTTTTCCATAAATATGTAACTCTACTTCACTCAAACTGGAACTACATAAATGAGCTACACTATCAAGAAAAATTATCATTATAAGCTAGATTAATTTCGGTATACAACTACCAAAACTAGATTCAATCACCTCAAAAAAGTTGAAAACCAAATTAACAAATTCGTATGGAGCATATATACAGTGTACCTCACTAGTTTCAGTATCTCAAACAATATTTAAATCAATTACTTTTCAAAATTTCTCCAACCTCAAACTAAAACTACAACAACCAAAGAACTTAATAAAATAAAGCAATATATTTCTCAATAATTGAAACTTAATAATAAAATAAAGCATTCGATTTAATAATCGAAATTAATCTCACAAAAATCAAACCTTTAGTTCAAATCTGAAATAATCAAACATTCAATTTAATAATCGCGGGAGATTTCGGCGAGGGATTCAATTAGCGAGGCAATCTGGACATCCCAAAATGATTGTCCACTTTGGTTTTGTCGATTTTGAGGTGGAGGGGGAGGGGGATAAATCGACAAGGGATGAGAAGAAGGAGTTTGGTTTTGTATATTACTTCCTTTATCCCCCAAATTATAGTCGGGAGTTTAAGCCGTACGTAACTTATTAAAATAATTGAAGACAAATGAGAAAGGAGAAGGGATGAAGAGAGAAAGAAGGGGTGGAGGAATGAATGTATGTGTTTCATGCTTTTAAACTTTAGGGTTAGTTTAATTTCGCTGGCTTTGAAGAGACGGGCGTTGGTTTATAATATAACTTGGGCATTAAGCAGGCGCTATATAAGAAGTACTTAGATGGTGCTCCTTGTGCGAGCTATATCTAGTGCCTCTTAGGCGGCGTTTTTTAGATAATCGTTTGAATGTTATTTGTAGTAGTGGTTGAAATGCTCGTGCTAAGCGAATCACAAAGAGAGTTTTATCTTTTTGTGCAGAAAGAATTGGATGCATCATAGGTTGCTTTCACAATGCAACTTGCAGAGGCTGCTGTTGTAAAATGCTCTAAAAAGTATTGCCAATTTGTCATCCATCAAATGTGCAAAATGTATATAATTTGCATTCAGCTAACTTTCATTGGGCATAGATAGAGTGACGACAGTATATAATAAAATTAATAGAGATCGATTACATGTAAGGGAGCATAAACCAACTTTTTCTAGTTTAATTCTTTTTTTCTTTTTTTGACTTTAATGAGGAGATGATTTTAAAGGGAAAATTGTCGAAATGAGTGCGATAATGGCGTGAAGTTGTCTGCTGGATTCCGTGGGTAAATAAATTATTGCAATTTTAATAAAGTAATTGGCCTTGAAGTTGGCTTTGGTCAAGTATGTTTAGTTAAATCTAAATATCACGAGATTAAGCACCCAGCTTTAGATAAAATAGTATCGCGTTATGATTTAGTGCAATAATTGGCGTAGTTGCTTGACTTTGATGCAGCCCAATATTTTTTGTTTAATCTAGTATCTGAAGTTAAGCGTAATTAGTTTGGAATGCATCAAAACTATGAGGACAAACCTGACTTGAGTGGTAGATTTACTTGAAATATTAGTTTGGGTAGAAATCTGACTTTTTAAGCCATGGGAGAGTAAGCTACTAGGTAATATTATTGGGGGCCAAAGTCTGTGCAATCACCATTATGAGGGCCAGATTTCGATAATTAACTACGATTTTAGATGAATTTTAATAAAGTAAGAAGTGATTTTTGTCTTGAATGACTAGAGTGGCAAACCACTTAGAAGATATAAACGATTAAGTTATGAATACTTGAAATTTAGTCTATACCATATACAGGATATTAATTACAATGATAAAGATAGAGAAAATTTTGTCAAAATGGTACAGATAATGATGCCAAAGTTGTGCTTTGGTGCGATAATATCATTGTGGCGATCTAATCCCAGTAGAGGTGGCCTTGAAGTTGCTGACTTTGTCATCAAACTAAGGTTTCCGTTAAATCCCAAACTTATCCCCGGAGATTAAATGTGTCATTGGTTTGGGGATCGAGTCTGGCCTTTTATCTGCATTACGAACTCATATAACTGAAGTGTTAAGATTAAATGGAAATGTTAGTTTGGGGATCGAGAGTACATTTTTTGTGCCTTTACGAGGGGGACTGGCCCCTTTCTGGTGTGACTATTGGAAGCCAAAGTCTGTGCTGTGGCAATCATGGACCATTTCGGCAATTATCTTGATAAAGATAAGATTTGTTTTTAAGATAATTAAATTCAATAAAGATAAAGAATGAGGAATATTTTTATCCCATTATTGAAATATAACACACTAAATAGTTGTAGCATAAAAATTACACATGGTTAGACATGGACATTTATTGGAAATGTAAAATGCATGTTTGGAGAATAGGTGGAAGTGTAATAGAGATATAGGCCGATTGGTAAAAAGGTACTTAGTGTTAAATGCCGATATCATAAATATAACTTACGTGAGGTGTGGGTTCGGCTAAGGGAGTGAATTGTATTAAAAGTTGTTAAAGGAAGATTACAGTTACGTCGATTGAGGCACGTCACGATTAAGCTTACCAAAAGTGATATCCCAGCGGGGATCTCGAATGATCGTTAATATGTGGCCGGTTTAGCCTCTGAAAAATTGGCGCATCCATTCAAAGCATGATGGTGTATTAAGTGATCAATCTGAATTTTTCAAAGATTTGTTGATGTTGTAGATACTATTGTGTCCTAATTTTGTATTTTGAGGAAAATATTTTTATTTATTTTCCATTTTTATTTTTCTCAATCCCTTATATGAAATCTCCTAGTGGTATACATGATTATTTGTTTTTTTCCTCATTTATTAACATATAAAATGATCAGATTGAATCCCCAATAATCTGATACATAAAATATTCTTTAGTCCCAATTTGACATATATTGTAACTTTAATACCCAAATTGGCCATTTATCAATGCTTTAGATGGTCATATAATTTAAATCATATTTTATTTTATCAAATTCTATATATAACATCACTTCTTTTTAAATAACTAAAATTTGTCCTTAAAAATGAGAACCATCCAAACACTTGGCATATTAGAGATAGTGATCAAATTATAATACCCTTAGGTTGTGATCCACAAAAAAAGTATCTATCTGAGAAAAATAATTGTTTTTACTGGTACTAAATTGCATGGGACGTCTTTTCTTTTGAGCAAATGGGTGTCACTTTCACCAGTTTAGATTAGGTTTGTCTAATAATCTAACATAGTGTCTTCATATTAAGATTTAAGGAATAATTTAAATCTCCAAATTTGAACAAACAATAGATAACGATAGAGTAAATTGCGGTAAATAAACAAATACATAAAATTTATACAGGTTTCTCCTCAATGTAAAAGATACGTTCTGTTGGTACTGCAAAATCAACTAAAATCGAGTCACCGGAAGATTGTTACAAACCTATCAAGCTAAATACTCGATTAAATAATATATTATACCTTATTATTCTTAATCACAAATACATTATACCTTAGTATTCTTAATCACAAGATTATTGATGATGATTCAATAATCTTTTCTCAAAAATATTATTTAGGATGATTATTTTGTGATACAACACTCATAGAAAATACATCTCCATATATAAGAAAATATCTAACCTAACTTGGTTATTCCCGAGCCTCAGAAAATTCAAAAACCGCCTCAAACAATTTGCCTAGGCTCCTCCAATCGGCCCCTCCAGCAGTCGATCCAGGGGCCGAGTGTTTTACAGAGATTTTTTAGCCAAAATCGGCTCCTCCAGTCGGCCCCTGCAGCAGCTGATTGCAGGGGCCGATTGACACCAGTATCAAATCGAAAAATACACTTCAATCTTAACACTACATTGTATCAACAATTTAATTGCTTATACATGCATACCATAATAATACCATACCATTTCTGTGTTGAAATTAATTTTACTAATCTCACCTTTTTTCACAAAATAACTTGTAAACTTTTATACAATGACTTAATACCTTAATTATCAATCCAAATTAACTGATGTATTCGTTTATTTATCAAAAATAAATTTTGTCCACTGGTATTTTTTTTTATTTTTTATTCTAATAAAATAAATTTCCATGTTCTGTGAAATCAGAGATTTTATATTATATGTCTTTAGCATATAATGTATCATCGGGTTTTGCTATACTCTGACCGACCAGATTCTAAATAGAGAAAACAAGAAAATCAATTTTGTACAAATTTGGGTCCAAACTTAGACCCGGAATCGGCTCGAACTAAGAAACAATTGATGTGTACTCCACTCGAGACCGAATCGAAACCGGACTTGATACTCACATCGGCTCAAAAGTCTCGAAATAGACTCAAACCAGCTTGAATCGACTTTATGTAATATAATAAATATTAATGTTTAATTTTCAAAAATGAATCGAGTTACCGTCAGTTCGGGTATGCGGTCGATTCGAATCAAATTTGAATCAAAATTAATTTTATTTCGAGTTGATCATTGAGGCGAAGACTCTGGAGTTCGATCCGGTACCGACTAACCCGGCTTGCGAGAAGCAGCACTATTAGAAGTGTTAAACTCTCTTTCGCCGAAAAATGCAATTTAAGCGATAAATGCGCAAATTTTTTTATAACTTTTCATTATGAATACATTAGTTTCATTTGCAATCGGCGTTTTGCGTTGAAGTTTGTATTGTTCACAATATTAACTTTCTCTACATTGGTTGATATCGCTTTTTTTATGCCGGCGAAATTATACAACCAATCAGCGATTTTTCTTGTAAAATATTTTCTTTTAAACGATCAAATAAATTGAGACGGAGTAAGTATTAACTTATGGTCAAAATTTTAATTTGAAAAAAAAACTACTATTAAAACGAATCAGAAGGAAATGGAGTATGGTCGAATTGGGTGTGTTTTGTTGTTTTAGCTTTGTCCGAACTTTTAATACGGAGTATTTTTTTTTTTTTATGTTTAGAAAACATCTGAAAGTTGTAGAAAAAGTTAATGGAATTAGGAGGGAAATATTAGAAGGGAAGTGCTCGTTTTTTAGCTAAATTAGCACATAATGCACCGGTTCCAAATAAGTCGTGTATTACCTATTGCAACAGTTAGTTGAATGGTGTTGCATTAGCTTTACTTAATGCAACAGTCAAGAGGAAAGGTGTTGCCTTAGCTACTCCTCAACCGTTAAATTGCAAAAAATATATAGTCATGTCAAAGAAATGGGCTGCATTCACATTCACACTACTAACTTACGTATGTATTAGTAAAATGTAGCCAATGAATTTAACGGCTTAAGTATTTATCTTCGTTTCTTGAGATAATAAATAAGGTAATTAATTATTTATGCTTTAATTTATACATTATAATTTTTTGATTTATATTATAATTCATTTTTTCATAGTTGTATGATCCGCATAATTTTTTTTAATTATTTAATTTTAATAATAGATTTAAAAGTTTTATTCTTGTCACTAACTGCTTACGTTTTTGAGGTTTAATAAAAGAATGCGTATAATTTTATTTATTGTTAGAAAAAATTACTTTTTCTATTTCAATAAAAAACGACCAAAGAGGCAGGACATTAGGCGTCCTTATTCGGGAATGTAAAATACTCCAAATAAATTATATTGAAAATCGATGGAATAAAAGACTTTTTAAAAACTATATCTTATACAATGATTTTTTAATAAAAAGTTAAGCGCAATAGTATATATGATTAATATTGATATGAAAACTTTTAAACTGCATAAATAACAACTTAATATAAAGGTCAGCCAATTGAAGATGAGAATGCAGATTTATGCATCAAATGTTAAATCATTAAAATGGATTATATATACATAATATACACATATTCATGCGTGTATTTTTTAGGCCAATAATATCGATAAATTATATTTAAGTATAGAATGGCCAATATAAGTATTATTTTGACAATATACTTTTATTTAGTTTACTGCCCCTTCCGGGTTTTTTTTAGTTGTCGTTTTAGCCAAAGAAATTTGTTTGAAAATAGCTACTGTTTTAGAATAATAAATAGTATTTTTACATTTTCAATGTACTTTTTGACTACTTTTTCTCTTTAAATTAACAATCAACCAATGGTATAGTTTTGATTGATTAGTTACATTTCGATTCAACTTTAGAATTACTTTTCTTTTTCATTAATCTATATCCAAATGACTAAATATGACTAAAAAAGCTTGAGAGGGGAGTAATACTAATTAATATTAAATAGTGAAGATTGATGTTTTTTAATTTGTTTTTCGTATGACTAAATTATTTCCCCAGTGAGTAGTGAATCTATAGTTTATAAAAATATATTTTTTATTAAAAACTAACATGTTATATATATTATAATTAAAAAATATATTTTTGAAATAAAATATTCAAATCTATTACTCCTTACATACTAAATGATTGTCATGCTTGATTTACGTGCTCTAAATTGATGATAAACTTTTATGCTTTGATTTGAATAAATTTAATTTCAATATTAAAGTACATTGAAAATATTACGGAATATTATTTGATCATGTTTACCAAATATTATTCAACATAAATAAAAATATTTGAATTTAATATTTAATCTGTGAAAATGGAGTATTAGATATGTAAGTTGATACTTTTATATTTCAATTGTTGAAATGATCTATAAAATATTACATAATAATTTAGATATATATTCTTTAATAAGTAATATTTTTGAATTAAGAAAATTATTTTTAATTTATAATTGTTAATTATCATACAAAAAAAAATTTAGTATGAGTAGACTAATTATTGCATTAAATGAAGTACTTATTATTTTGATCAAATTCAAAAATCAAAACTTAATATTATATCAAATACTTTTTATCTGTTGGTAAAAGATATTGGTATGTTTTATATAATTAGATTAATGAGCATATGGTAATTAATGGTAAAACTATTGCACATATTAGAGAGTAGATAACTCATTATGTTTGAATTGTTATAGAATTTTTAGGCAAAAATTTAGGACTTATTAATTATTGAATTGTTATAGGAGTCCTTTTTAAAATTTAGAAACATATCTTTCACAAATAGAAAATATTACAATAAGGGTAATATATAACGATTAGTAATGTGAAAATGGAAGAAAGCATGCTTCAAATATAAGTGGAGGGATTGTGAATTTGTAGATAGTGTTTGCGTATCATTTCGTAGGTCGGTCGAATAGTTATTTGTTATCAAAGATAAGGATCATCTTGTTCGTCGTCTTATCTTATTTGAGAGCGGGAGGCTTTCATGGCGTTGAGACGTGTTGATATTGACTCTAATAAAAATAACTTTGATATAATTTGATTTTTAAATATTTTCATAATATTATTTCAAAATCTCTAATCTGCAACATATATAAGCTAGGAATAAATTTTGTGTTTCTTCGTTCCGTCCACTTCACACTATTAAATTACCCTTCTCTCTAAAATTTAGATAAAAATATAATTTCATGAAATATACTATGAAAACTACTAGTACTCTATTAAACTAATATTAAACATAATTTATTTCATATACACCGTATTTGCTTGATATTAATTATCAAATTTTCTTCATACAACATAAACAAATAACATTAAATTAATAATGTCATCGATTCATGAAACTCTCTTCATATTAAATATCACTACTACTTCTTGAAATCTCTTGGTTAAAAAGGTAATCATTGTTCTCTCACATTAATAATACTCATTATCGTCCTTGTATTCCTCACGTTAAACAATAATTTTCATTGAATAAAAAGTACCCACTACCCTCCACCTCATATTAATGCTTCTTTTCTTTTTTTATTACTATTTCATTCTGTTTTAGAAATGAGATCGTAGAAAAATATCCAAATATATCATGTTTCAATAAAAATACTTCATTCATCCAAAAATATTATTACATGATTGAAATATGGTATTTAAGTTTATAAAAATTATTATTTGTTGAATATGTATTAAGAATAATAAATTAATAATTTAAGTAATATTACTAATAAAATTATACTTGAAATAAAATGTAGTATAAAACAAAACAAATATTATTTACAAAGCAATCAATGGGTATATAAAATTGATACTATTGATTTTATAAAAATATTTAATCATCGTATTTTATTATAATTTTTATAATATATTTAAAGATTTATTCGTGATAAGTAAATCTTAAAAATAAAAATATTGAGTAGAAAAAATCGAGAAAAAGAATACATATTTACATAGTTTTCGAATAATTTCAAAATTAAATATAAAAAATATTTCAAATATTTGAAAAATCAATTGCTACTAATGAAAAAATGAAAACATCAAACCAATTTGAATTTGAAATAGTAAGAGTTAATTTCATTTCCAACATATACAAAAACACTAGATGCATAGCACACTGGCCACTTTTTGTCATTGCAGAATAATTCAATCCCATGATTCTTTGTGATTTGGATGTGCTAAAGCACAAGATGCCAAATTAGTGGAATTCAGACTCAGCTTGACAAAGTGATAGATGACCATACACAGTCAACTTGACTACACTACTAATTCCATTATTCTAAAGATGGCCATACAGAATCAAGTTAATTTATAGCAACATTATTATTAAAGTAAATTGAACTATGCAACTAATGATGGACAATAATTGCTTCAAATAGAAAGTAATGTGCAAAATAATTGAACTAGATGTTGGGATGGATCTTAATAACATACATAATATAATAAGAATTCTTTGCTCTTAAGGGGGCACACCGCCTTATAGTCAATGAAAGTTTGAGAAGACATAGTAGATCAAACAATTTACATGAAGAAGGTCAGAAGAATAGAGATCCTAGCTAAGATAGCAGAAAGAAAAAATACAGAAACCATAACAACCTTTTGCTTCATACTTTAGCAGAAAATGACCAACTAATAAGTGGAGAATGGGGATGTACATGCATTCTTCACCTACCAATATTTAACAAAGAGACATTATGATATTACTCCACAGATCAGAACATAGTTTGTTTTATTAAGTGTTCTGCTTCTAAGACTGAAATCCTGTTTTCACGCTTCCAGTATCAGCTCCATAACCCCGGAATCCTGCAAAATCGGGCAAATATGCTGCGAAAATGTCATTGTTGATGGAGCCAAATTCCATAAACCCTTCATCAACTGAATCATTCCATTCAACAACAATTTTGTTTGTAGGACTAGAATTCTGCAATGCATTATTAGCCATACTGCAGTCTCCAAATGAAGCAACTTGATTTGGCTCCACCAGAGTTGAAGAGTTATTTGCAACATGGACTGTAGTAATATCATGAATGCTTGGTCTCCTTTTCTCTTTATTACCGCCTCCTCCTCCGACTTCTCCTCCTCCTCCTCCAAGCTGTTGCCGGAGGAAGTACTTCTGAGCATGACTCGCTACTTGAGTTGGCGTCTTGGTGATCACAAAATTACGTGATATGTTCTTCCAATCCCCTTTACCACACTTTAGTAATCCCTGGAGAAATCGCCTGCATATACATTATAACCAACCAGGTCAAGTATGGAAGCAACTTAGTACTACAAATGTTTCAATTTGAATGATCAAATTAACTTTTTAAATCAACGTATACTTTCAAATAAATCGAAAACCAAATGGCATGTTCACAAGCGTCATGATCAAACATTACTCAAACAGAATACTAAACTTGAAGATTATACCACCTATTCACCTGTGTTTCTTTCAGACCATAGATAATGTTATCAATATATTAAACTATTGGTACGGTAATTTCGATCCAAATTAAAATTATGTGCGTCAATTAGTTATTAAATTGTTTTTTCTAATTTAAGAACCAATAACTTTAAAGTACGATAACTGAAGATAAATTCACCTGTGTTCTTCTTCTGTCCATGGAACACCTTTCTTCCTTTCTTGATCACAACTCCTAACTCTCTTCCTAAACCCATCAAGGCCTCGATTTTCGGTTAAATCCAGAGTAAAGGAAGGAGATAAGTATCCTGGAGCCTCAACCAAACCTGCTTCAATATCACAAACATCTGCCTCAAGTTTTATATACTGATTTATCACTTCTGATACTGACTTTCCTGTCATAGTAGCCAATTTCAACCATCTATCAGGTGTTTTCTCATCAATCAGTGCAAGAGCACTCTCAAAAAGCTTGTTTTCCTCTTTTGTCCACTTTGTATTCTTGCTCTGAAACCTCTGCTGCATGGACCAGTTTGAGTTCCACATATGTGAAGCAGGATTCAAAGTTTCCATCTATAAAATATGACTAATATTTTGTAAGTTGGTGCAAGAATGCAAAAGGGATTGAATTTATATATTGGTATGTGGTCTTGATTATGTAAACAAAGTTGTGATCATAAGAATTGTTCAGAAAACTTTGTATTTATTAGGATCACTTGTTGAGAATAAGAATACCCCCTTTTTTGTTTTAGCATAAACTGAAGAATCTAGAAAACACTATCTACTTAGAATCAAAAGAATCTTGAAAATTTGTCACAATAAGGAACACAAGACTCACAATCCAAGTAGTATGGAGTATCTACTATATAGTACAATCTTTCAGCCTTCTTAAATTGAGATAATAGTCTACTAAAGGAGAAAAAAAAATCCAGTTGACTCTTGTAACAAGTCAAATTCAAGATTATAGAAGTAGCGAAGAGAATATTTTTGAAAATTAAAATAAAGAAGAGGGAAATGTCAATTTTTCATGGTTGATGAACAATTTATATGTAGTTTGACTAGTTTATTGGGTCGTGGTCGTGGATGAAGCCGAATGATAATAATGTTAAGAAGAGGAAAGTAGACATTAAATTTGGAACAAGTGTTTATTGATAAGTTGTATGAAATGAGTATATATGAAGGAGTATGATTATCAATTCCTGAGGTGTGTTTCTTTAGTTTGGTCGTTGGTATAGACGTATAGTTATATTTCATTGCTTGAGGTTAAAGGTGGTTATGTGGAATGCATTACTTCATTTTTTGTGTCGGTATAAAGAATGTCTCCACATTTTTAGCCCTTTTCCTTTTTCTTTTAATGGAAATAGGTTGCGAGCATAATAATTCATACTGGCTCCATTTCATGAATATTGTATTTTTAACTTCCTTTTTTCATTTCCACAATTTATCTCATTTAATCATTTTTATATACATATTTAAAAATAGGTTAATTTTAACTAATATTCCGTATTAAAATACTTCTCCCTATTTCTAAATCTTTTTAAAATATCAAATCTGTACAATCTTTATGCGTGGAGGGAGGATTTCTTTTTATGTTTACCATAACGTGAAATATGTGCTTGTCTATTTCTTTAGGGTAGCTCACCAGTCACCTCAATAGCTCTTTAGGTGGTAAATGTTAAGAGTAACTTGCATCATAAAATCAATTGTTAATAAGAGAAAGATGTTCAAGTAGCATTAATTATAAATAATTTTAAATTATTAGACTCTCAACTTTTTAGCGACACAATTTTAATTATTAATTAATTACTTTTTTAATTATTTGGCTCATGAAAATTCTCATGTCTTGAACTTGTATTTGTAATGTAAAATGAAGTACAAGAAATCTATGAATGAAAATTGAAAGATAGTACACTTGATCTGGTTATGTCAGAAATCTAATAAGCTAATATGAATTTGTTGTTGGAAATCAATAGTTATTGGTTTCATTTATTTATGTTTATTGTGCTAATTGTTGTAACAATTCATTTGCGGATTTAGTTAAATTATAGTAATTGTAATTACTAGTTAGGTTCTCATGATAATATGGGGTTATGCGGTGTTAGTTCTTCCATGGATAACCGTTATAATAATATTAATGGTTTATTTATAATATTATATTGTTCTTTATTATACGGCGCAGAAAGGTCATAAATGGAACGTTGAGTTATTTCATGTATCCAAATAAAGCCGCGCTTGATACGTTGGAAAGTTGATTGTAATCAACAAGATTCCCCTAATTGGGATATTCACACTAACCGTGTGAAATATTATTGGATGAATCGAATTATTAACTTGATAATTAGATTAATTGATTATTAGTTAAATGATATTTTTTTAATTAAGCAGTAAGATTAATTAACATGTTGTTACCTTAATGATCAGCCGTTTTCTTAGCAAGGCGGCTCATTAAGCTATAGGGCTAGGGTTTGCTTATTATATAAGTTATATATAAATAAGTTTTATGAGAAATCATTAGCAACAATTTCACACAAAGCCTTAAAACCTAGCTCAAATTTTCTGCCCCCACCCTTCCCAGAGGTCCGTTGAAATCAGAAGTCGCAGAGACAAAATTTGTTCATCAGTTTTAAATGTAGGTGCTCCTACTTGAGGATCGAATGCAGATTATTCATCTCACTTGATTGTGCAACCATTAGAGGCCTTTAGGCCGTGGAGTGCTAGTATTGCTGATCTAAGGCTTCGGTAAAGAAAAGTTGTTGGGTAGCTTCCATTGGGATCTCACAGCCAAGTCTCATTTTAATTAGTTAGTTATTTAATCACCTATGAGAGAGAATATAATGGATGCATGTACATAACAATGAGTTAATCATTGTTTTTGTTATTATTTCCTTAAGTATGTCTAAAATATAATTGATACAATGAGAATGGCTCACGGTTCATTAATGGTCTGATTCATAATTTTTATTAATCTTGTAATAATTTTGATATAAATGAGACACATTACTAAAATGTATTATTCTAAGATGTTAAAATTTAAACAATCCTAAAGAAAGTACCAAAATTAATCCTATACTTTTATATATATGTACCAAAATTTGTTGAACAAATTGGTTGAATGCACAAAAAGGGGTAAAAAACATATAATTATTATTGAATTTTTTTGGAAAAAAAGGGTTAAGTATTGTCTAAAATAAGATGTTATAATTAATATTTTTTATCTTTAATGAACAAAAAAAACTTAATTTTCCACTTGTCTGATGATAGTATTTTACAACTAATTGATATATTATTCCTATATTACATATATCGTTGTCTGTTTCAATAATGTTATCGAGATGTGCCTCGAGGCAGGTTGTGCTTCCCATATACACTTGGCCCCAGCATGGCAGGAGTAGCCTGACACCGGCGCCTGACCAGATTCGGCGCTCCCGCCAGTCGCTTAATAGAGGAGGAATTGGCCCCGAATGTCGCACGGGCAATTAAAGTAGTCACATACTCTGCTTGTGCCCATAAGCCAGCCACTGACACCGGCGTGACCACGGATTCGGCAACAATTACTTCTTGGCTGCCGAGGGATCGAACCCTTGCCGTCACGCTTGGTATACCATGAAAACGGCCGATATAAAGTGAGATGTGTAAAGTGAACTCACATATTACATATATGTGTCTAAACTACATGGTAACGCACGTATTATTTGTTCTAGAGCTTCATTTTGCAAGAACACTCAAGCTTTGGCTCCGATAAAGGTGTCGAGATGTGGTCTTTAGACATGAATAGTTCGAGAGCAGGACATGAGTGACTTGCTTCAATATGCTCGAGTAGCTAGAGTTGGTATTCGAACAACTTGTTAAGGAGTTTCAAGCCGAAATATATGCGTGTAAGCCAATCCATATATCAAACAAGTAGGTCGAGCTCACATGATATTTTTTTTTCAATATTTAATTTCAATAATATACTACCATTCATTTCTAAAAGATCGAGTTTATTTTCAATTATTGAAATTGACAATTTTTTTGAGGTGCTTTAATTAACGTGCGTAAATTTAATTTTGAATCGAAGTATCGTATTAATAGTAGAATTAAAGTATGTTAAAAATGTATTATTTTGATAAATTTTCAACAATAATTCTACACCACTTATTAAAAATGCTAAGTTATTATACATAATCTCAATTCTTTATCACCTTGGAATTCGAAAAATGAAAAAGATAAATATAACCTTTACATATTTCAATGATTAAAATTTCAAAATTACCCAATAAATTACTAATTAATTTTAATCCCCCAAAATATTTAAGTAAGCCTTTGCACCTTTATGATCATTGTTGGCATTTGCTTAATATTATGAAAGCTTTCCTGGCTGCTCTCTCACATTTGAATACGAAGTTTCAATTCCCCAACTTCTAGTTGTTTGACAAAACTCTTTAAATTCGCTGAAACTCTGGCAAGGCATGAATGTGTAGTTCTTGCATCATTGGCTTGTTTCAAAATTTGTTGATTGAAATCAATCATATTAATAGAATCACCAATTGAAATAACTCCTCAATTCCTCAACAATAGAACTGCAATTGTTGATTGAAATTGATTCGAACTACTAATTTATGAGGGAAGTATGATGTTGTGGTTAGGGTGGGAAATAAAAGTGTCAATGTATTATTTAAGTTGAACAGTTAAAAAATAGTTGAGGATATATTTGTCTTTTTGGTATGTTTTATATCAATATATAAAGAATTTTAGATCGGTATATAATAGGTCCTAAAAATAATATATTCAATATTTTAAAAGAGGTGTGTGGTTATTATTAATTAAGTATACATGTTGCCCATATTCAAAAGTGACTGAAAGTATTATGTGTGTCCAGAATTTTACGTCATTTGCTTTCAAAACAAAATTTAAATACCGTCGTAGAGCGGTGAATAGT
Source organism: Lithospermum erythrorhizon (assembly GCA_019722365.1). Classification (NCBI taxonomy): domain Eukaryota; kingdom Viridiplantae; phylum Streptophyta; class Magnoliopsida; order Boraginales; family Boraginaceae; genus Lithospermum; species Lithospermum erythrorhizon. Next base: position 34,620 of record JADFUC010001637.1, on the reverse strand, counting down.
TGATGGGGGTAATTTGAGGCAATATATGAAACTTGGGTAGTTTAGGGGATAACTTGAAGCTTGATAATATTATTAGGGATAATTTAAGAATGCCATGATATTATGAGGCAATAAGAAATTAAGCTACAGACAATTCATCAAAAGTTCAAAATTTTAATAATATTTTAGTGATTAAGGGAGTATATTGTCGTAATAACGCTATATACCAGCTCTTTGGTGACTATATCGAGCAGAGTCGACTAAATTCACTACTTGATGTTAAAGGCGTAGAAATAATTGTTTATCACTAAATGAAACTTCCTCAAACACTACACTGAAATAGAGGTAAAGTAGTAATTTCATATTGCTTAATACTGTTTGGAATGTGACTTTACAACTCCAATGATCAAGCCCACTATAGACTATAGTTAATAAAGGATATTCAGCTTCATTCTTACAGTACTTATTTGTTCCTCCAATTTGAGTAAGGTATGTCTATTTTCTCTTTCTTGTTATAGCTCTAATTATTAATCTTTTCTGTTGCTACTTGCTTCTGCTCAATTATCATTTTTTAGAAAAGAATTTAAGATTTTTTTTTTCTTTCTAATTATAATCTTTATATATATATATGCTTACCAGCGAGTATTTTTTTTTTATAATGATAGTGTTTAAACAATAATTATAGTTTGTATTTTAGTGTTTTAACTTTTGTTCGGCTATAAAAGTCCGTTCAATTTGTTTTTCGATCAAAATTAATCAACTTTGTGGACTTAATTGACACACGTAACTTTAATTTAAATCAGAAGTATCATGTTAGTAGTATCATGTTAGTAGTAAAATACGCTGAAATATTATATTATTTGTACTACATTTTCCCCTAAATATTATACAACTTTAGAAAGTATTTTATTTCAGAATATAAAAATTCAATGGTTAAAATTCAAAATTGGGCGATTATGTATGGATAGAGGGAGGAGAAAACAAGATAAATTGACACATGTATGTTTATCAAGGTTGGCAGAATAATTGTGTGAGGTGATTCCACGCTTGATTAGTGGATTCGTAGTTGTATTAAACCTACAACATTATTACTAAATTAGAGTGCGTAAAAATTGGCAGTGGTACAGTTGGGGTATCTAGTATGGTGACTATGTATTAAGGTCCATTGTTCCAACATCGAAATGAATATACGTATAGGGCGGAACCAGGATTTTTAAAAATCGGTCATGCTACATATATTAATGTTAATAGCCGAACAAAAAAATACTTTTTTGAAAGATGAGTGATAAACGGAACATTTTGAAACATATGTGATTGAAAAGACTTTTACTTGATGAAAATGGAAGCTGTACCATGCTAGCCATGTCTGGAAATGTTTTCTGAAAAAAATAGAGCTTATGTTCTCCGAATGAATCAACTTGGTATTCCCCTTCAATAGTTGAACTCTAAACCAGTTAAGATACGTTATGTTTGTGTGTAATATATATTTTTAATATATTTATTGACATTTTGTGGCTGTCCTCTAACAACAGGGAAAACCCTTCAGCTCTACCCCTGCGTATATTTCACACATTATAGTATAGATAATGCTCATATGTGCAAGTTATGTATATGTATGATGTATGCAATGGAAATGTTAATGCGTAATCCACAACTTATATACAACCTACATACTTGTTACTGTGTATAATTAAGATTCGTATTGTGCATACACATTGGCGTTGTTCCAATAATTGAGTTGTTTACATCATATACAATCAATCATACAATGATGGCCTTTAATTTCTATCTTGTTATTTTTATTTAATTTTTGCATTTCTGTAAGAACTTGCATCATAGTCTAGATTTGGAAATTTAGTGCTTACCTGTTCCAACATCCCAATCTTGTTTATTATTTGAAATAAAGCATCAAACTTCATGATTGATGGCATCTCAGGAATCATCGTGGAGCTTATTAAACTATTTGAGTTTTGCAGAAATATTCAAAGATACCTTGTTATGAGTACTTATACGGGCTTGTTCTTCATGCTTAAATAGGCTAATGCCTCCAAAACGTGATATTGGTTGGGCGTATGCAGACCCTGTTGATGGAAGTTCAAAAGTTGCAAAATGTAAATACTGTGGGAAGGTTATGCATGGCGGAGTTACAAGATTGAAGCAACATATTGCACAAGCACCAGGGGTTGAAGCATGTCCTCGAGCTCCCCGCAAAGTCTCACTAATGCTGTTGAAGCTTTTGTGTGAGGATAGGAGTGAATTGACTGTGACCAAAAGAAAAAGAAAAGAACATAATGATGCTTATTCTAGTAATGAAATGCCATCCTTTAATTTGCATGCAATTGATTCTGGAGATGATATTTTAGGATTTGAGCACTTCTTGATGGATTTAGAAAGTAGGCAACTGAAGCATGCTATGGAAAAGAGCCGTGACATGGCTTTGATGAAGCAGAAAATGCAAAGTGATCCTGTTTCTTATATATCTCCTACAATGGAATCTTGCAGAAGGCAGTTTTCCTCTGGTACTGTTATTATTGACGAAGACAGTGATAGAGAGTCGGAGTTGGAATTAAGGCAGCTTCAGCAGGCCATGGAAGAAAGCAGGAAGTTGGCCCTTTTGGAAGATGAACGACTATCGTGTTATCCTGATCCTAGATCTTCAGAGCTGGAAAGAAGGCAGCTTACACAGGCAATGGAAGAAAGCCGGTACATGGCTATTATGGCAGAAAAAGGACAAGGGCATTTGGGTTCTGGAACGTCTGATAGAGCTACATCATTGACTGGTTGGTACCTCTCTCAAGTGACACTGTAGATATTAATTAAGTGCATTTTCTGTTTTTCCATTATATGGAATTTCTCATCGTGCAGAATATTTATCAACTCTTTTCAAGCACTCGTTGCACATATTATGCATAAGAATGTTTTATTCCGTCTCTGTATCACAAATGCTGAATGATTTTGCTGCAAAAGTGAAATGCCAGGATTAGCAGATTTAACTTGAAAGAGTGAATAAGTTTAAGAAATATACTGTGAATAAATGAATAATGTAGTCCATAGTCTTCTGCAGAAATGGAGAAAATGAAATTCAGTGAGTTGCAAAGTGAAAAGATGAATACTGAAATGACAGCCAGTGCAGTGGAAATGCCTTTATCCGGAGTACAGACACCAAAGCTGAAAGAATACATGGGATCTATTTTAGAGGAGTTGGAACGTAGAGCTGAAAAGGATACTAACAAGGGCCAATGCGACAAGGAGCTGGCAATGTTACTCGTTGAGAATGAAAAGGTTTGGGTCTATTTACTTATCAAGTTCTTACTGCAGAATGAAAAGCAAAATAATGTATGTGTTTTTCCTTCAACAATAAGTTGAAGTAAATTTTATTTTATTTTATTGCACTCTTTGTTATGTGTAGGAAAAAAAATATTTGCCTTTATAAGTTTTCATTTTATAATGTAAAAATAACCGAAGCCCATGTTGTTTCGTATTTGATAACTCATAACTTCCAGAAATTACTACAGAATGCACTGTATCTTGTTGAGGAATGCAACCTTAGTTTTCATTTACAAATAAATGAGTTTCTTAAAATCAGAACTCTGCTCTCTTTAGGTGCTGACTGATAATTAATGATATTTTCTGCTAAATGATTGGTGGTTTATTGGGTAGTTTTCTACATTGAATATGGATAGATTACCTATATCTACTATACAGTTGAAATATGAAATTGATGAGTTGAAGAAACAATTCGCTGAAAAAGATGAAGAGTTTCAAGATGCTGAATCGCTGAACCAAACTCTTATACTCAAGGAGCGGACAAGCAACAATGAGCTACAAGATGCTCGCAAGGAGCTGATACAGGTGAGATACTAGTCTTCTGAATACCTTTGCTTGCACAGACTCAGAGTTCAATATTTTTTAGTACTCCGTATCTATCTTTGATGGAAATATATACATTCTGAAGTAAGTTTATTACTCCGTATCCGATTTGTTTTAACATTGATATTTCCATGCAGATTATGCAAAAAATTACAGGTAAAACAACAATTGGAGTTAAAAGGATGGGAGAAGTGGATCAAAAGCCGTTTCAGGACGTCTGCTCGCAGAAGTTCTGTAGTGATGACTGGGAAATGAGATGTATGGAACTAAGCTCTCTATGGCAAGATAAGGTTAACGATCCAAACTGGCAACCTTTCAAGAAAATATCGAGAGATGGCAAGTGGGAAGTATGCATCTCCCTTACAAACACTTTACTTCACATATGATATATTCAATTCTATTTATGTAATATGATGAACACAGTCAAGTTTCAGAATCAATGATAATCTCAGAGATTAGCGATTCACCTACTTGAGTTAAATTATACTTACTCCATTCTTATTCAAATAAGAACAGTAAGAACGGAGGAGGTAGTGAAGGGTTGTTTGCCATCTACCATTTCCCTAACTGTCTCATGTCTACATGGAATATGTTGATTGAATTAGAGTTACCTGAAATGCAGGAAACAATAAATGAGGACGACGATATGTTGAAAGAATTAAAAACTGAGTTTGGTGGCAGAGTGTATAAAGCAGTTACCGATGCATTGTTGGAAATAAATGAATACAACCCAAGTGGTCGATATGTTGTTGCGGAGCTTTGGAACTTCAAGGAAAGACGGAAGGCTAGCTTAAAAGAGGCGATCAGGCAGATACTCAGGAGCTCGAAGTCTCGTTAGTCTTCTGTGTAGATAGCAACTGATACCAACGAAATTTGATACGTGCGTTGTACGTGATAATTACTGCTTCTAATTTTTATTGATTATATATGTTATTTCTTTAGGAGTTTACAAATATTCTTTTTTCTTAAAGTTAATATGAAATTATAACTTGGTTTTCCAAAACGTATTTAACCCACATTCACCGACCGGTGATCCCCGCCTGATTCCACGGAGAGGTGAATTGCTGGATCTCGCCTCAACTTGTCGGGGATCTAGAGTCTTTAAACCACTTCAATACGAGACTGGCTACTATGCTGATTCGAACTCTACACCGCATGAAGAGGCCATGTACCGACATTAAATACTGCTTCCTTTACCGCTTAAACTTTGCCCAAGTGGCTTATAACTTGGTTTTCCAATATTATTAACGAGTGTCTAAAAGTTTATTATCTTTAGTAGTTTAACCATTGTCACGTTTGAAATATAATTTGTATTCTCTTGAATTAAAAGATCTATGTTGTTGGTAGTGCATTGAATTTGTTTGATCCAATCAATTTTGAAGATATGAATAGGCTTATTTATAGTTGTGATAGTAATTCTTGTCACATCTTTTAGTTAGATATTTGAGGACTTTGTATACAAGATTTGACATATTTCATGATTGTGTATTATTCATTATACATTGTAGTTCGTTTCGCCATGCTGCAAGCATCGACCACCTGTAATATATATAACTTCTTTCTTGAGACCAAAATCAGTTATTATTATTTGGAAAATAGTTAAAAGGTACAATTAATATGTATATTATAAATAGATATTGTTGGTGTTAGATGTAACTTATTATTGTAAAAATAATTAAATACATATTTATTATTTTCATAATTGTTGAAATTATTAAACCATCTTAAGTAATTTCTGATAATAATATTAATTGTGAAAATTTATTCGAAATGAATTACATTTATAATTTATAGTAAGAATGGGATAATCTGTTGCTAGATCGCTCACTGCTCGACAACTCGATTCATTGATTCACAAACCCCGTATGGCTTTTGTGACTTAAGAGCTAAGTTATCATCTTCCATCCTTATCATCAAAATCACAAAATATCTTCTTCCTCCATCCTAGCCTTGGCCGAGAGCTCCCTTAAGCTCAAACAAGATTTTTCTTCCATTTCGTCACTTTGTCGCATATAAAGATCCTCAAGCTTGATATGTTTCCCAACATCTTTCCTTACGACCTTGGTGTAAGAAATTGGAGTTTTGCTGATTTTTGGAGGTTTGACTTTTGGTTGACTTTGACATAACTCAATTTTATGTTGTTTCTAAGTTTGTTATGGATGTTACGATGTATATAAGGATTTAATCTCATGATTTAGAGGTCGTTTGAGATGTTATGGTCGAGTTGACTTTTCTAGGTTTTGCTGACTTTTGGCCGATTATTTTTATAAGACTTTAAATGTGTAGGGAGTTTAATTGGGATCTTAATGAAGTTACAGATGTTAAACGGTGATTTAAAATTGATTAAGCGGGAGCTTAGGTTGAAAAGTGCGATTTGGTAGTTTGTTATAATGATTTAAGATAGCTGTTAATTATGGATTTGGGGGTTAATTAGAATGACTTATGTTGATATGAAATGTTAAAATAATAAGGAATTCTAGCAGGGAGATCATCATTGTGTCCGACGGGTTATTATTTCGTTGTTTTATCCGTCATTATATACCGTTGTAAATCGCTAAGCACTGGTCATATCTTCTAGAACGCAAGTATAGTAGTAGATTTTGATTATACATTCTGGGTGTTTTGTTAGGCGTGATCGTGGAAAGGAGCAGCTATCGCGGATTGTGTTCGCGAAAGTTTTTGTGGTAGCTACAGAAAGTAGTACTTATCTCACAGTGTTACTTTTACGTAATTTCATTTTTTAAAATTGCGAATACGCTGTTGTAGTATGATTATGTGTGAATAGTATACATGTTCTTGTAGTATTATTACGGGTATGATTATGTGAGAATGATATGTATGGTTGTACGATTACGGTGATTCATTTGTGTGAGCCATTTATATGATTATGCGATTATATTCTGTGGCGCTAAGATTGATCGAGGTGTTAATAAATAACTCTAACTTATATTTCTCGATTTCGTGGCCTCATGGTACCGTTGTATTTCGTGGCCTTGTCGGGTCGTGATTGATTTATGATCAGGAGATGTTTTAGTCAAGTGTTTGGATATTGCTCGGGGAGCAGAGAAGGCCGTTACCGAAAGGTCGGGTTGGAGTTATGTATGACTTCAAGTGAGTCGAGTATCGTGATTCAATTCATGCCGATTTATTGTGTTTAAAGTAATTCTCCTTCCTTCTGTGATATGTGATTTATTGGCCTTATACTTCTAAGATAAGTGCAAGATGAGATCTATTATCACTTTGTTACGCATATTGTCGCTATGGCCTTATACCGGTGGCAACCGCAGCTGAGATCTATTATCATTTTGCTATGTGCATTGTTGCGTAGCTCTATACTTTGCAGGCAAAATACAGATTTATTATCACTGCTATGGGCATTTAAGCGATGTTGGCCTTATACTACGGTATGTTGCTAGTTATTAGCGATTGACCTCGTAGGCAATTTGATCGAGTATATGACAGGTGGTATATTTCAGGAGATATGAGATGTAAGGTGATGACCAGAAAGTTATAGTCGCTGTGTCTCTATGATTTCATTCTCATGCTGCGGCCTTATCGGCACCTTCTATTATATCTTAACACAGCATGCCAGACCTTCTTTGAAATCTTATTGTATGACTTATTAGGTAGTCATGATATATATATATACGTATTTTATTCAAGGGGCTGGGCTATTATAATATTTGTCTGCCTCGTCTGCATTTTAAGTTCACCCCACTAAGTTACTTGCTTCAAGGCTTACACCCTTTTTCGCCAAGATTTCATCTACATGCGGCCGACAGACGGTTGTGAGTTAAGCCGTGAGGTCAGTTGAGAGTTTGTTCCGAGTGTCTGTGTGAGTATCAGCGGCCGAGATCCTCACAAATTTCATTTCGACAAGGTCAACCGATTTTGATTGTCAGATTTTCCTTTTCAAACTTTAGCCTTGTCGGCAGCTTGTCATTTTGTATTCGAATACAATACTTACTCGCCAGCCTCACGGCATTATCGTGTTTTGGGATATGTCAGATATATATATACTAAGCCGGCTGATGATATCACCCGATTTGACAGAAATTTTAAACTGCTTTTATTTTCGGTAATCTTAATAAATCACTTGATTTAAACGAAGTTGTGCTCTCTAAACTCGAAGTCGCCCATCCGTTGGTGATTCGATGTTCGATTATAATGATTCTCACCTCGTGGTGGCCGATTCAAGTGGGTCGTTACATTATTGACATTTAGACTATCTCCAATAGAGTGGCATTCAAAAAACAATAATTCTCTGCCACATTAGATTATTCTCTTACCACCTTATCAAATAATCCCACTATCTTTTAAGCATACCACAACATGTGGGCATTTCAAAAACTATTCACTTTATTTTTTCCTTCATATCACTCAATATTATTTACACATGACTACTATATATATATACATTTTATCTCATATTTAATTTATTATATTTTTAATTTCATAAGTTAATTAATTAAGACTAAAATAATAAGTCATTAAAATTTCAATAATTGATATACAAAATTTAAATAGTTATTAAGTTATAGCAAAATAATTATTATTACATTCAAATCACATCAAGACATGATTTTATTAAAATAATAATTGTTGAAAAATATTAATAATGAAGAAAATGATGAAATTTTTTAATGTTAAATGAGGAAATAAGCTTCTATTTATAAAGAATAAAAAAACGAAAAACAATGATATATTTAATTTTAAAAAAATTGGAGCATAGTAAAAATAAAGCAAATATTGTTAATCCCATTGTCATTGCTTGTGATTGGCCACCCAAGAAGCAGTTAGCCCAGAGTTATTAATGCTTAAGGCCAAAAAAGCAAGCAACTAGGTCCCACACGCGCCGTCAAACCGCCTTTAATTCAAATCAAACCGATCATTATGACAAATTTCAAATATTTGGTTCAAGTTTTGATTTAAATTTTATATTAGTACAAGATAAACCTAATAATTAACCATATATTGAATTGGATCGTATTCCACTAATTTATATTTATTTTCAGCTTTAGAGTTTCATTCTCATTTATTTTACTTCACGCTGAATTTTTGAATATTTTCGTTGATTGCTACTGGGTAAAATTAAATATTAGTGATTTTGTGTTGACTTTCTTCTGTTAATAAATATTATTTTTTAATTAGCTGGGTTATCAAACCGCCTCAAACCAAACATTCAACCTCGCAAATATCAAACCGCATGGTTTATATATCAATGAGTCGTTATGGTTTTGACATTTTAAAATCGCTTATGTCGGATCGGGTTTGAAGCCAGGTCAAAACTGTCCAAATCCCGAACTACGTGCACCCCTATGGCCACCCAAAAGCAAAGAACTAGGTCTCACACGTGTTTTAGCTTATGATTGCATCAGACAATTTCGAAATATTAATATTTCCCCAAAATTCAACAAACTTGCCCCTACAATAAATAACCTCCTATTGAATCATTTAATTCGCTTATCTCGACATTTGTCCTCTATCGGAGGTAGTCTAATGTTAATGTTGAAAAAAGTTGGTGAATATGTGTAATTGTTGACCTTGCGGAATTCTTCAATGTGATTGTTCCAAAATCCTTTGGAATATCATATCCAATGTCCTAATTAGTAACCTTGAACACCATAAAGAGTCGTATAATTCTTTGTCGACAGAATCTTTTCATAGTCTTTAAACCAATATAATTGTCCTTGTAATTTTATTTTAGCAAATTATTCATGCATTGCAATATGTTTTCTAGTAAAATTAAAAATTATTTTTAACTTTTTTGAACGTTCATTATTTTTTAATTATATATTGATGTTCTCAGAGTCATTAGTTGTCTCTGGCACTAATAAACTAGTATGTTGAACTTAATTGATTGTTATCTCTCTCTTATCAATATATATATATATATATATATATATATATATATATATATATATATATATATATAAAGATTTGTTATAGAAATAGTATACCTTAAAGAATGTATGAAATTATATATTTACTACACCAACCATTCATTAAATTCTGTCATTCCACCAATGGATGTTATCGGGTCCTGCTTCGGCCCGATATCGCCGACCGAGATCGGATCGTCCAAACTATTGATATTTTTGGACCGGAACCGGTCCGGTAGTGAACCGGATGGATACCGGTCCGGACCGGTTCCAATTTAAAAACCCCCAAATAAAAAACCACAAATCAAGAACCGTAAATCCCCAAATCAAAATATGTAAAAATAAAATAAAAAATTCAACACAATACAAATCGAATTCATCATAATAAATCTAAATCGAAATCGTGATTTATTATGCTTGAATCATTCAAGGCTCGCATTTATAAAAAATCATCAGCTGCTAAAAATTAGATAACCTTGTAAATCACCTTCAAAGTCGAGATCAAGAATTGGCTGCCCGATTTATTGCAAATCATCATTGCCTTGGTACTTGGTAGTGGTCTAGTAGATGAAAAGGAACAGCGACCATTAAAGAGAGGAACCTTATTCATCAATGGAGAAACAGAGAATAGTAATGGAGGCGTGAAGAAATGGGTTATAAACCCTATTTCACTTATTTATATAACCCTTCCTCTACCGGATTTAACGTTTACCGGTCTGGTTCTACCGGGCTTTGGGCCCAAAACAAGAAATCTTATCCGACCGATATCCATTGACGGATATTCGGTCCAGCTTTGCCGACCGCCCCGGTGGCCTTCGGTTTACCCGTCCAAAGAATATCCTTTAATCTCGAACTAACGATAGTTCCCTTAAGAACCATCTTATGGGGATTTATTTTTTAATAAATCAAGTCAAAATTTATCGACAATTTTATACAAAGATGAGAAGGAAGCTTTAAGTTTCGAATTTAGATGATAAAATTATTTAATGTGTATATTGATTGGATGTTGTTAGATGTAACTTCTACACAAATGTCAATCAAAATGTTATAATCATATAAAGATTTAGAGAAGCGAACCATTTAATTTAGATGACTGCTGACTTGATAGAAGCTCAAAATATTCTGCTTTGATTTGAGCTCGACTCTGGATTTGATTTGGCTTGGATTTAACTCGATTGACAGAGCCTACTTGAAATTCTGGACATTGTCCCGGTCTCTAATGAGACTGTCCGACCTCGATATGGTCCGAGCCAAAGAGCCTTGTTAGCCAGATTCGTCAGGCTATACTGACTGACATTCGGCTTCCTGACTGACTGTCAATGACTCGGCTTTGAGTACTATCAAGTGGGACTATTTAGCTACATGCCTACAACCTTCTACAGCGAGACTTTTTTAGCTCGGTGAGGCCACTGGCTCGTTGATGGAATTTGATTTGGGGATGTAACTCCGAGCTTTAAGTCATATGGAGCGATAGCAAGCAATTATTGGAAGCAGCTGGGCCGGCTTCTTGCTTCTTTACTATAGCGGCCTTAGTCATATCGACGTAGAAATGACGAAAGTGGCATTTGGAATCACTGGACTTGATTTAAGCCAAGTAGTATTTAACTTTACTACAACGCCTTGGGCAGCCTGTTGGCCGTAGTGACATTAGTACATGCAGCTACTTCAACCTTGTTGATGATACTAATCATCAGAGAAAATTTTAGGCAATAAGTTTCCCCGCCTCGAACGCAGCCTACACGACCAACTTTATCTCGGGAACTGATGAGTGAATCCTCAGATTTTCATGTTCATGCAAGATTTATGAATAATCGAGGCTATTTAGCTTATTCCCATTTATTCAAGCGTTCTTGAGAAATTTTCATCGATTCTCAATGATTTTGTTCTAACTTGAAGAATCATCGCTTTGCGCAATAATCTTGATTTCCTCAGTGCCTATTTTTACAATTGAGGCGTTTCCAGCCTACTACGTGGGCGTTACCGGGCGGTTTAAAAGATTTAACTTAGAGAAATCTCATGCATTTTCGTATTTTCTCGTGTTTTTGACGCAATTTGATTGTGATGTTTTTCAGATCCATTTTCGATCAAATAAGTGGGGTTATAGGCCTCCTAAGCCTAAATGCTATTTCAATGGTTGGTTTATTTTCATTGATTACGATCTTAACCGTTGATTTTTTAGGCAGCATCTGACCTTTGATCAAAACACAACTTGGTCACCAAGAAACCTAAAGTATACGCTCATTTTCAGGTCCTTGGACTTTTTGATTTTATTTTAACCCCAAACTCTTGGAGTCTTCATTTTCAACTCAGTAATTTCTAGATTCCTCATTTGAGCCATGGCTTTCTCGTAATGTTCCTTATAGCCATTTTAAAACAATAAAATTGGAGGTTTTTCGAGCCCCAACTTCCACCGACATTTATCATGTAGGTTGTTTTCTCGGGAACCCTATTTCGAAGCTTAATTTTGTGGTTACACTAATGTAAAACCATTGTTTTGACTTCGACACTTCTAGGGGCTTAATTTTCGAACCCTTGTTTGATCGAGTTCTTCAAAATGACCCCTTTGGGATGTTATTATTAAAAGACTAAAATATGTTAAAATAAAAAAATCAACTAATTTCTACATTTGTATTGATAAACAATTTATTATTATGACATATGAAAGATGAAAAGCTCTGGCTTAAGTCAATATATATAACTTCAAATGGTGAGTTTATTTGTAATGATTCTTAACTTTCATTATTATTGAAATTTGATAATGTATTAAGTGTCTTTTAATAAGCTTCATTTGGGAGGGACAATTTAGTCCTTCAAAAATGGGAAGAAACATCATGTATAAGTATACATTTAGAATATATACTTGCTATGTTAAAAGTTAAAACTGCCCAAAGAAGCGACCGCGATGTGATATTTCCTATTAATGGTAAAGAAAAAATTGAGACTTAATTCATTTAAATTTATTGGTACAAAATAAATGTTATAAACTTGGTTGCATAAAGATCATACATCGAAATTCTGCACGCAGACAACGACGTGTCATAAAATTTACACAAAAAGAAACCTGAGTTTGCATTGGCAGGTATAATGATAGTGTCCAAGTTTCATATTAATATTGATGGGAAGAAAATGATTAATTGTGCATTAAGCCCATAATTCTAGAGATACTATCTAATTGTTAAACAGTTTTTTGTAATGGATTTCTTTTATATTACACATTTTTTATTTATCTAACTGCTAATAGAATTTGTTGTAATGTTTTTTGGCCTATCTAACTACAGATAATTTTTTATAAATAATTCAAAATCAGTTATTCAAAAAAGTACATACAGTAGTTTACTACTTGTGTGGCTTCCAGTGTCTAGATTAGTACATGAACTGTCAATAAAAACATCAGGAAGATTTACAAAGCATTCAATATCCGTTAGATGACATAAAATATTGTAGTTCTTCATGACTCTTTCGTAAAGCGTAAAGACCCATCCCTTATCCCTAATTCTTGCTTAATCGTCGATAATATATCTAAACCAAACCTGAAAAAAGAATCCATCAGAAATGAAATAAACATCATGGAATGAAACTTTGAAAGGTTATGTAGTTTCCATAATAAGTGCGGCCATGAAACTTTGAAAGGTTATGTAGTTTCCAGAATGGAAATCACTGTATTTTAATATTGACGAGGACTTGCGGCCTAGATCACTAGATCATCGAATCTAATGGTCGTATGTCTTCCTTTGTGATCCAATGATAAAAGTATTAGAATTACAAGTATTAGAAGACATTATATATATAAATGTTAAACGATATTTCCAAAATGCATCCTCCAAAGGTTTCACCTCACTTAATGCCATGCGTGGACAGAAATACGAGAATTTTCTTATAAGCTAACTTTTGTGTGCTAATTTTGTATTAATTTTAATTTTGATCATTGGATCACTACTTTTTTATCCAACAATTTATATTAAATTGGACATTTAGGTAATTGATAATTTTAGTTATAAAAAAACCCTTGAAAATTGCATGCATGATCTCAAATGCGGATTTCATGCATTTTTTAATTCTTCTTTCTTTTTTTTCCTTTTCTCGTGCCTTATTTTTCATCCAAAATTCACATTTCAAATCATCCAATTTTCATTTCTATAGAGGAGTGTTTCTATAGAGGTGTGGAATATATTTTTGTTATAAATATGGTATATATCAATTATACATAACTACTATGGACTTTTTAATAATGATATCCATTATTTTTCATAATTTTGATTCTGTAATAGTAATACCGTCATTGAAACACTATAGGCTCATAGTAGAAAAATACCTCATTTATTTAATACATTACAATGTAAATAAAATATAAAATAATGGTTTGAGATGTGTTTTGTTATCTCTTATTACATAAGAATTTATATGAAATTAAATATGTCCGAATACCATATGTATCATAAGTATGGTATGTATTAATTGTACAAACATACCATGTTCTTTTTCAATAATGGTATCCCTTATTTTTCAGAATTGTCATTATTAATGTGTTTCTATAATAGTAATAGAATTGTTGAAATAATATAGCAGAAAATACTTCATTTATTTAATCCTATATAATGTAAATAGAATACAAAATAATATTTTGAGTTGTGTTTTCGTTATGTCTTTTTACATAAGAGTTTGTGATAAATTAGATTCGAATAGTTGTGGAATACCATTTGTGTTATAATTATTGTATGTATCAACTGTAGATAAATACCATGGTCTTCTTAATAATGATATCCATTATTTTGATTTTTAGTGTGTTTTTATAATAGTAATATTAAAATATGTAACATAAAGTACCTTATGTTGAATAATGGAATTCGATTCAAACCTTTTTTTGAAACAAATTGTTTAAACGAACTAATTCCGCTTTCAAGGAATCCTTGCGGATTTAGCTCATCTTAAGCAGTTCAAGTGCTTAAAGGGTCGATCGATGTTCGAAGACTCAAGATTGAGTCAATCAAACGCCAAGCCAAACGAGGGGCTCGTGGTCTATATTTGTTATAGGCGCCAGGCGAAACTCTACACTTTAAGATTATTGCTTTTCATACGAGTAATAACTTTGCGGCTTAATTCGACTCTGCTTAAAATAGATAGTCCAGAATTGCCTAATCCTAAGTATCGATTGATTCATTATTAAGGTTCTATAAATGATCGCAGGTCATTTCGCTTCGAGAATTGGTTTGAAATCCATCCTTATTTTGAGAAGAAATCATAGATCATCGAGAGAGACCCCATCGGTGAGGGTCTCGTCTCGACGACGAGGCCTCGACCTCTGGGATGATCCTTCCAAGGTGCAAACAAAATGCTTATCCTGTTCCTCAGGCTCATCGAGACCCTCGGTCTCGATACACGGATTTTTCTCGCCATTTTGTGCACTATACAAGCTTCTTTCTAATTTTAAAACCCTACCTTTTTGAACTCTCATTTTGACATTAATCTTCTCTTACAAATTCAAAAGGCAAAAGCTGAAAGCTCTCATATTTAATCTTCATCATCTTTAGTAGAGTGTTTCCTAAATTGTGTGATTATTGTACTCTTTATTCATTATTGTGATTGGTTGGAAAATCCTTCTGCGGGCGTAGCATGTGGTTGTTATTCTTGGTCAAGAGGTAGAACGAACCCCAAAAGGAAGTCTGTTCCTGGGCCTTGGTCGACAGAGCGAAATCCTAGATTGGAGCTTTGAGTCACTTGGTTAGGCTAGGTGTTTGATAATAGTCTGAGAGAGAAGTCGTCATAATCAAACAATTCTTCACAGCCTAGCTTATCGCTACTCAAAATCCCGAGGTTGGTGCCGTGGCCTAACATTGGCGGAATCAAGTCAGAAAATCTTGTGTATTGTCTCTTCTTACCTTTACTTTCAAGTGTTTTATTTTTGCTAATTATATTTTAGTTGTCTATCACTGACTAATCATTTCCTTTGTTTCGTGTATTGATTTATTGAATCAATTTATATTCACATAGTTTGTTATTTCCCAATTTAAATTAAAACTTGAAGAAGCTAGAAGTTTAATTTAAAACCTTATTCACCTTCCCCCTCAGGTTATATTTAGGCTAACACCTTATTTATGTAATAAAATATAGTACAAATAGAATACAAAATACTAATATTTTAACATTTGTTTTGTTATGTCATAAGAGTTTATGAAAAAATATCTAAAAATATGTCAGAAATACCATTTGTATTACTACGTATTACTTTTAAAAGTACGTATGAGGATGTCATTTTTATTTATTTGGGCTCAATATTTATATTTGTTAATGATGTATACCAACAATTAACATTCAACACCATCCCCATTCTCCACGCCAACATGAGTTCATGAACCCTCCACCCTATTCCAGATTTTCACACTACGTATATTATGAGATTTGATCTTCCCCAATTTAATTAAAACTAATTAATAATCTGGTTTTAGTGTAACCTCTAAGCATTTTACAACAGCAGCAGAAATAATGCTTGTTTTATAATCTGCTTTAAGAGGCATGATTTTTAAGTATGAATGGAATCTCAAAGGATTCTATGGCTTGAATCTCATCTCTGCACCACCACATTTCTCGGCGATTTTTTGATGAATTTGCTTCAATATTTGGATTTTATGATGACATTGTTATACTAGAGTGCTTGTAGCTAAAAGAATGGCGGTGGAAATTATGGCTACGTGAAATGGATGAGTGAAGTGGCTAAAGTGTTTAGGTTTCTGGCTGGTTGGGAGTGGTGTGATTGCCATGGAGGCGTATGTATTTTATAGTTACTTAATTTTTGAACAAAATGATTATACTACTTCAACAATCCTATAAGTACTACCCAAGACCGTAACTACATACGTATGATGTTTTCTTTTTTCTTCTTTTTTTGACACTACCTAATAAGTCTTTTATTCGTTAAGACTACTACTAAAAGTCTAAAACAGATTGATCACTTGATGTAAAACATTGACAGAATGGAAGGCCACTAATCATCTAAACCGACTAGAAAGAATGAATCGCCCGTAAACGAGACGAACTCTACCGGACCTAAACATTTTCGAGTTTGGCTCGAACATAATGATTCGAGGTTTGGTTTGGCTAGAGGTATGAATGAATATGAACAATCAAGGTTCGGTTCGGTTCGAAAAGTTCGAAAGTTACGTTCGATTCGAAGTTCGGTCAGAACATTTGAATATTAATGATAGAATAAAATTAAATATTTATAAATTTATGTGTTTCGACCTGAATCGAGCCGTTGGCTAAGCTCGACCAAACCTAAAAACAAAGTTCGAGCTCGGCTCAACTACCTGGAATCGACTTCGAATCAACCTTCTCAATCGAACTTTGAACCGAATCAAAGTTTCAAGTTCTTTTTACTGCCCTAATCAGAAGTCATAGAAAGTAATAAGTTTGGCATGGCATGTTGGTTCCCAACTTCACAAAGATATCAAGCTCGAGTCTTACTTCAACTCCTTTCACTAACGAGCCAAACCATATACTTCACACCCGCCTCATTTCAAACACTAGTTCTAGGTGTCTAGCGCTTTCACTAAGACGGTTACTCTTATTTAGTTGTCGCAACTGTGATTCTTATAAAGAGTATGCTGACACTGATATCATACTTATGTTTAAAAAATATAAAATTTAGGAAGAACGAACAACATAATTTTTAAAAGAATAATTATATTTTTTGAAAAAATATTAAATAAAATTTTATTTTTCGAAAAATTAGGAGGAGGGAACTCCCCCAGTTCATCCATTGATCCTATACTTAGTCGGGATCCAGCTCGCCGGCTTACTCAGTTCACAAATGATTCAAACACAAACCTTTGTTTAGAACCCGCTTGTTTACTGGTCGGTAAATAACAGGCTCGTTAACTTAACAAGCCAGTCCAACTATCTCAATATCCGGCAACACTCAATCCAACACCATCATCAGTTCATCACTAAGCTCATACCTGACTCCAAATATAATATAGTGTACATTTTGTTGGTAGAAACTGAATCCAAGGCACTTCATCCAAGGGACACACTCAGTTATGGAAGTACTAAATCCACATTTTGTACCTAATTTCTCCAATATCACAAGAATAGTATTGTTTAAAACTTAAAATCTTTTAGTTTTTCTAAAATGGTGGGGGGATATAATAACTGATGGATGAACCACAAAAAGATCAGTCTGCTATATGTTCATACCCAAGTGGCAAAACCCATCAATAACATCATACTGCAACTGCATGACAATATATAGGTTAATCAACTTCCGAAAGAAATAGACCTTCTACATGAAGCAGTCTCTCCCTCTCATCAGTCTCGTGTTTACGTCTGAAGACATCCGTCAAAGCCGTCTTTGATGTCAGAGCTGCCTTAAGAAGTTCCTTGGCCTGCATCAACAAATAAATCTCCTTATATACAACCAAAGACGATTGAATCTCTGCACTGAAATACATATACACACAGAGACAAAGCATGTAAAATATGGTTACACTTTCGCTAATCAGGTGATCAAGTAGTAAAGCATATTTCTCTAATACGAGAAGGCAAAAATGATGATAAAGGAATATGGTCATATATAAAGTGCTTGCATACTCTTTTCTTTCATGCCAAATTCTATAGAGACTTCATCGACATCTGAGATTGGGACATTTGATTTAGCAAGATATGCTATGGCTCCTGTGGGTGAAAGCAAGGTGATTGTGAGATCATCTGTAACCATAAACATAGCATGTCGTTTCAAATATGTTCCACCCTTTTTACATCCTCCAGTAGAAGACTTCGGGTCAGCAACTGAATGTGCAATCTTGTTGGGATGATTCCCGTCATTGGAGCCAGCAAATGATTCATTCTTCAAGTCACCTTCTTCAATATGCAGAAGCTGATTGTCGCTACCAGAAAATGGAGGAAGCTTGGGGCAGAGCAGCAAATTTTTAGCTCCTTCAGATTTCAAGTGTCCCTTATTTGCTAAATTAGAAACACTTTCATAAAGGCTGTCTAAACTAGCTAGCTGAGAGTTGCAGTCAAGAATTTTGAGTACGGACCCAAGTGGGAAAGCAAGGAAGCCAAATATGCAATCGACGAAATCAGCTCCACATTCAGCATATAAAACTGAATTCTGGGATTTTCTGATGTAAAGAACCAGTTTCATAATCTTTGAGCCATTCATTTCTGGGTGTTTGTCAGATGTTTCAACCGCAGAGCTTAGATCATCATCAGCTTTGGTCAGGCCAGGATAGTCTTTCTCAGACAAAATCCAATGTGTAAGAGCTGATCTAGAGACAAACGAGAGTCCAAGCAATTGTACAAGCTGCCGATGATTATTGAAAAGAAAAAGAAAAACATCATTTCTATGAACTCAATATTGAATGCACAAGAATATTATAAACAGAGTTGAGGGTACTAACTAAACAAGTAATTGTTTTTTACCTTGTCAAGCTTCACAACCTCATTTCGGATCTCCAACTCATGCAGATCCTCTATTCCAAGCCTTTTCAACAATGTCATGGTGAGCGAGGTGGATCCAACAAGAACCTGCAAATCATCAGTGATCACAAACAACTGAGATCCTCCCTTGACAAAAACATTTTGGTCCTCGTCATATGAACATATGTCAGATTGTTCTGAAGAAAAGCCAGATTCACGTTTGTTAGCTTCCAATTTCTCATCAACTTTTAGTTTCAACTTCCTCCATATACTTCCCAACGATGATCCAGGTAGCAGTAACATCTCCTTACAAGCGTTTGTGCTGAAATATTTTGAATCTAGGAGCCTCACGCTTTCATACAAATTGTTCGTGCATCCTATGATATCAGCATGAGATTTTCCGTGAAGAATACCAAAAATCCTTCCGATGGGAAGAGTTAAAAAGCTGAAAAGGATATCAACAAAATCATGGATGCACTCAAGAAACACAACACGGTTCTTCTTCTTTTCGATTGCCACTTTCAAGTAGATTGCTTCTTCCTTATTTTCACGCAGTGGGGTCTGATAACAATATACAAATGAAAATTACTTGCACCAGATTAAGATAAAACAACAAAAACAATGCCTCTCATGTTTGACTTGGATTAATAATTTTAGCAAATCTGTTACTTCAAAAACATGATATTAGTTATTAATGTACACACCAAACTACCAATATCAACCCACAAATATAAGGACAAAAAAATGTATAAATTAGCACCTAGTAGTCTAGTACCTACACCATGATTTTGAGTCACAACAAAATGTTACGGTAAAAACAATTATTATTAATGGAAAACTTTATAGATGTCAGCACAAAAATTACAATTATTCGTATAAAATGATTTGATTACTATCTTTTTAGGATGCATCTTGATTTTTTTTTGTTTTGTTTTGAGGATTACATAGAGAATGATTGCTAATAGAATATGCTTTTTCCATTCCATAAAAAATGTCTATTTTTATTTTTAATTGTTAAATTGACAAATTTTATAATCTTAGTTGACATATATAATTTTAATTCACTAAAAGTAACGAAGATTGATCACAGTCCCTACTAGAAATGCTAAGAAGTTAAAATTTTGGGTTGTCACATATATGATATACCTACTTCGATATTATACCTTGTGCTACGCGGCCTACGCCTAAAAAATGTATCCTACAATATTGTAATATGGAAATAGGAATCACCCGACCAATGAGGTCATCTATTATTATGTTCAAATTAATTAAATATTGTACTTAACACACTCTTGAACCGAGACTAGATACATAAAAGTATGTTCTCTATCACAAAATGATTGTGCAGTTAGTTTGATTTTCAATTGTCATATTAATATTTAAGAGTATAAGAAATACTCCGTTCATCCCAAAAAATAGTCTATGTTCATTTTTTTTTCATTTTTCATAAAGGAGTATATCATTTGACCAATAGATATATATATATATAAAGAAAGAATCCAACAAGTCAAAAATATGAAATCTTTATGGGATGTAAGAGTACTAGCAATAACCACTAGGTTGAAAATACTCAAGTTAAAAATCAAAAGTTAAGTGGACAATCTTTTGGGGAAGACAATGGTGAAAATTGCAAGAATACCATCATTTACAATAAAAATAGAGTTTCTAATATTTTTTAATAGAAGACCCAATTAGTTTTAACTTTTTTTATTACTCCATACTTACCATCTAAGAAATATCTAATACGAAGTAATATCTATTTAGAAAATAATACTCCTATCATTTCAAAATACATTATTATTTTAAAAAAAAAAATATTTTTTCATAATAGTTGATTATTTACAATATTAATATACTTTTTTACAATTCCAATATAATCTTTTACAATTATAATATAGTTTTTCACAATCCATTAATAAAATACTTTTCACCTAAATAATTAATCATCTATTTTAAAACGGAGGAGCATGTAACTAATATTGTAAGTATGTTATGGAGTGCAGCAATTAATAAAATGTGTCAAAACATCAATTTCTAGTGAAAAATATGGTATTCTTGCAATTTTCCCAAGACAAAGGAGGGAGTATATGAAAATCTGCAAACGAGATAGCTACTATATATAAATGTAGGGAGAACTGAGAAGGGTTGTGAGAAGTGTGGTCTGTTGTTTAGTATTTCCAGTAGAGGCAGATTTAGTGGCAGCAAAATGAAAAGGAAATGGTCCGTCTGGTGTTTTACCAAAGATATTGGTTTCGTTTGATTGTTTATTGGTGACAGGAGGAGGAGTAAAAAGAGGAAATGCCATTGTCACAATTGAGGACAACCAAAGTTCAACACCTTAAAATAAAAAGAACAAACACTGCAGCCTTAGCATTGATTGATTGGACTTCGGAACGTCAAATAACGTTCTTTTTCATTGGAAATTATACAAAGTTCAAATTACAATAATGCAGGGGTTGATTTGCTGAGTTAAAGAGGCCATACACCGAAATAGTGTTTGTTTGAGGGGTGAAATGACTATTTTGTCCCCTATTTTTAAGTATAGTATTACAGAAATTATATCTAGGGACAAAATAATTATTTCAATACTAAAATCACCATTGAAATAAGTATTCATATTGGTTTGGGCTACACTATATCGCACTGGACCTTTAAGAAAACTCGACTCGAAAAATTGATTCGATATGTTAAATCGAGATATAAACATTAATTTCAAAAACTCAATTCAACTCGAAAATTATTATACATAGTTATTAAATTAAAAAATAAGAAATAATTCATAATTATTAAATTATAATAATGTGAAACACTAATTTTAGCCTATTGTTATTATTTGGAGTTTGACTTGACTAGTTGAATGTAATATGATTGTGAACATCTATGAGAATATTTTGAGTCTAACTGAGTACAACAAGTGATGACATGTTCCGGGTTTGATAGTGGACCGATGTGCCCTCCAGCCAGCTCGGGATACGCCTGATCCAAATGGGGCTAGTTCTCGCAAACAAAGACCGGTTTCACGGTCAGAAATACTCCGACAATCAAGTCAATAAGAGCTTGAGAGAATATAGTTTATGTATGTAGATTTTGGATATCAAAGTGAACTTACTTGATTTGTCTCAAAATTTACCTTTTATAGGTGCCTGGACCTTTAGCTTATTGAGTTCTTGATTGACCCATTATTTTCGAGTGATAATGGCTTGCGGCTCGTTAAGGGGTCGAGTAATTATTGTCTTGAATGCTCCTCATAATTGCCTCCTTAATTCAGCTCTTTTGTGCCGTTATCCACTAACGGTCCTCTTCCTCCATAACGAAGCAGACGGCTCAGCCTTTTTAGCAAGGCTCGCCTCGCTCCATCTCAGACGCCTTGCAGTCCATTTATTCGCGGTTCTGCATCGGTCTTGTCCCTGGCAGAAGCTCAATCTACTTGACCCATCCACGACGCCCCCATTTATTCTCGTGAGGATTATCATTTGGTTCTCGCATTCACCCATTTTCCATGGGTCGGATCCTAGAATATCACGGGTATTTTTCAGGAGTACCAACAGAACCACCGCCCCATCACGACCGGCCAGTGACGCTTTCGCCTCTAGTCGCTTTCTCGCACACACCTTCCATCATTACACTCCAACTCAAGGTCTTATCCTCTCCTCACGCTTAGTATTTTCAATTTGAAACGGCACTCCTCCCTCTATAAATTTCCTTTGGCAGGACATAGTCGGTTCTCTTCATTCACATCCTTCCATTTGCTTGCTTCCTCCTCATTTTCTCATCACACCACTCCATTTTCACGCCACGCACTGCCAATACCGTTGTACTCAAGGCCTTCCCCACTATTATAAAGATCAAAATCTGCCGGGGGCGTTAAGATCGCCTCCACCTCCTCTCGGCAGGCATGCCGTGCTCTTATGGCCTCTGTGGGCATCCCCAAGAAGGCCGCCACTCTCCTCGCCTCCTCGAGCAAAGAGGGTGGTGGCTGACATGGAGTTGCTCCATAGACCCCTGTGCCTCCCATGAGGTCTCGGCATTTTCCTGTTCCTCAGGTACGTACTGATGCATTTTCAGGCCTTGCTTGATATTGTGTTTTAATTTCATACTTTTTGTTTGGTATTTAATTCTCCATGTTGGCTTGGGCTCACCCCTGACCTTCTGTTTGGAGGAGGATTTCTGCCGTTTACGGCTAGGGGTCCCACCTTAAAGAGTTTTGTATCGGTGTTTATTATCGGTGTTTATTCCAGCCCCTGTGCCGCCTTCTATGCTCGTGATACACGGAGAATTCGGGACCTCGCGAGGGGCGAATTGCATATCGGGACATCTCCCTTTACCCAAAACCTCCCGCTTCCAACGCAAGGGATTTGGTTCTCTCGATCACTGGCACAGATATACTCAAACATTTTAGATAGATTTACATCAACTTGCTTCATTGTGTCTTCATGACAGCCTTTGCATACTGATACTCTAATCTAAATTGTAGCCTCTGTCGCTATTTCAAGACAATCTAAGATAAAAAGTCTTTTATTCCAAGGAGACTAATAACAAAAATGGGCTTACACATAGTATTTTCTCATGTGGCATGCGCTCCACGATCGCTGCACTGCGCCATTCTAGACACACATTAAGGTCGTCATATGATCAATATCCCGCCTCCGCACATGATCATCAAGCTTTCCGCTGTAAACCGGGTCTCATTGTCTCAGGACTAAGCACTGCGTACCCCTCGAATCGTGAAGATTTCCTTGAGGAACTGGTACACTTGCTCCTGATCCTGCCGAAGGAGTGGCTTTTCTTCGACCCATTTGGTAAAGTAGTCTACCGCCACAATGACATATCTTTTGGACCTGGCGATTCTCGGGAGGTCTCCCACTATATCGAATTTCTAGTGGTAAAAGGGGATCGGGCAGAGCATATTGACCATTCCATGAGATGGTCGCGCTGAACGCGGGGTTGCCTCCGGCAAGAATCGTGATTTCACATGGTCCCGAGCATCCGTGGAAATCGAGGGCCGTAATACTCCCCGAATATAAGATCTTCTGCAGTTGTGGTTTCCTATCGATGTTGCCTCCCACATGCCCTCACGCACTTGCTCGAGCATCATCAATCCTACCTCCGGGTCACGCATCAAGCAACCGACCTGAAATGATCTCCCAGACAAGACCCCATCCATTAGGCATACCTCAAGATTTGCCTTGCATTTTATTAGCCACCGAAATCTCCAGTAGACCCCGCTCCTGTAGTCCAAGATATCCCGATACCAAAGCTATTTTAGGTCCCCCCCCACCCTTCTAGATATCATTGCTCATTACCTCCTCGTCCGAAGGCTTCCTCTTCGACTCAATTCCACCGCATTCTCTCCGAAGCCTCGCATCTACCGTGCAACCGAGACAACCATTCCACCTCCCCGATTCCTTTCCCTCAACATACCTACGTGACAAGAACGAAATAGTTCGCCACTTCCTGACCATCCGTTGTGTATCTAACCAACCTTTCCTTTGTCTCGTCAATCTTGAAATCTCCCCTCACATGCCCCACTAGTAGCTGAGAATCCGTCCGTATATGGATATTCTCTTCCCCCAAAGCATTTGCTAATGTGAGTCCATCGATGTTGCTTCATACTCAACTTCACATTTGTGGTCAGCAAGCGCGAACCCTGTGGCTTACTCAATCTTGTTGCCCTCGGGGGACCATATCAGGATCCCTGCTCCCGATCCTCCGAGATTGATGGCACCGTCTACGTACAACAACTGCACTGCTCGAGAGTCCTATCGTTGACCAACTCGGTACGCTACCTTTAATCACGAAAAGACTGACCATGAAGTCCGTTAGGGCCTGAGCCTTGATACTTATCCTTGGCCTATACAGTAGGTCAAACTCGCTCAATTCTATAGCCCACTTAACAATTCGACCGGACCAGCTGGGATTCTCCAAAATTTGTCCAAGGAGCAGATCCATGACCACCTCCACTGGATTTAGCCTCAAAGCCTGATCGTGCCAAATACCATGGTGGCTACCAATCATACTGACATTTCCTTTGTCTCATTAACGCCTTACTTTGCTCATCCTTGCCGTTTAGCTGATGTTGACATAGGGGTCCCAATCACCTTTGCATCATCCATGTCAAATTTCTTGATTAGCTCCTTCGTGAACTTACTTTGGGAAATGAAGATCCCATCATCCATTTGCTTCACTTGGAGTCCAAGAAAGAAGTTCAATTTCCATCATTTCGAAAATTGCTAACACAACAAATCATTAGTAGACCCAAATATAATATCATCAACATAGATTTGCACTACTAAGACGTTTGCCCTGGTTTGGGCGAGTGCTGTGGAGTTGAAGGCTTTAAAAACCATTCTCAACTAAATGCGTGATTAACCTCCTCATACCAAGCCTAGGTGCTTGTTTCAAACCAGAAGGTTTTATTCCACTTGAAAACGTTATTAGGATATTTAACATCTTCAAAGCCCGGGGGTTATTTTACAAAAACTTCTTCTTCCAAAAAACCATTTAGAACAACACTTTTGACATCCATTTGGTATAGTTTAAAATGCATATAACTAGCAAAAGCCAACATAATTCTAATGGATTCTGACCTAGCAACCAGAGGAAAGTTTCATCAAAATATACCCTTCGACGGGTTATAACCTTTGACACAAGCACGGCTTTGCTTACCAAAACAACACCTATTTCATCAAGTTTATTTCGAAAACCCATTTCGCTCCAATTATTGTTCTCATCTTTGGTCAGTTCTCAACTAAGTGTCAAACTTGCATCTTCAAATTGTTCAAGCTATTTTTGCATGTACAAACCAACTGCGTGTCTTCTGTAGTCATTAAGATCGGCAGGTACTACTGCACACGCAGTTAATTCAGCGAAGACAAACATTATTAAGAGATGATCAGTGGTTACCCCATTTCGAGATATCACCAATTATTTATTTCGGTTATGATCCTTATCGCCGTATCTCCTTAGGCAAGTCTTCGTGTGTTCGCTTATGGAGGTAATCATCCACATCTTTGGGTTCTCGATCATCCTTGTCTGCTCTCCCATAATTGGTGCTTCCTCATTGATACTTGATTTTGAGGCTTACCAACTCTTCGTGAGGCATCATCCACATTAACATTTAATGAATGATCCTCATCTAATACAACTTTCTCAACAAAATGGATTTTCAGATTCATCAAAAGCACATGAATAGACTCTTGCACGCATTGATCCTTCTTATTATAAATAATATAAGCCCTACTAGTTTTCGAGTAACCGAGGAAAATTGCTTCATTAGATTTTGCATCAAATTTACCCAATTTGTCCTTGGTGTTTAGGATATAGCATTTGGCTAATCTGGAAAACTTTGTGTGCACCAATACGAGGCTCTTACCATACCAAAGTTCATACGGAGTCTTGTCAAGAATAGTATAAGAATATCTAGTCGATAACATAGCAAGCAGCTATTCACTTGCATGTCCCAAAAGTATTTTGACAGCTTGTGCTCATTTAACATGGTCCCGCCCATTTCTGAATGGTTCTATTCTTTCGCCCATAACTCCATTTTGTTGAAAGCTCTTGGTGCCGAAAAGTCAGCAATGATCCCATACTCCCCACACAAAACTCTAACTCCGCTCGAACTCACCTCCATGATCACTCCTTATGGCTTTGATTTTAAAGTTCTTCTTATTCATAATCTTTCTACACAACTTAACAAACTCTTTAAACTCATCACTCTTATTAGCAAGACAAATTACCCAAGTAAACCTTGAGTAATCGTCAATAATTACTAACACATAATTAGAGCCACACAAACTCACAACATTCATCTCGCCAAATAAATCTATATGCAATAAATCAAGCACATTGTTTGATGATACACGACATGATTTAAAGATAATTTATGCATTTTACCGAAGCCGACATGCATCACAAAACTTATCTTTTTCATACTTGAGATTATGTCGACCTTTTACATGCGAATGCTTATGCAATTTAGACAACATTTCAATGCTAGCATGCCACAAACTTACATCATCATGCACAACATTCATGCAAATGTTGCTAGTTTAACTTTATCAAAATTACATTGTATACATTATTCAACCGATAACCATGCACAACAAATGATATGAAACATGCGAATGACGCACTACGGTCAGGAAAACTTAACCTCATAAACATTTTCTCGCATAATTGACTTTACACTAAACACATTGAACTTCGCACTATCAACAAGTAAAGTATCTTTAATCTTAAAGCAACCTTTCTTACCATCCACCATTTACCTAAGATTTGCTCAAGCAGGCAAACTTCACATTTCCAACCGTTACCAAACTTTAAGAGCGAGGCATCTCCATCATAAAGCCTTGAGCACCCGCTATCCACCATCCAAATATTTTTCTTCTTGGATGAGTGGCCCCACTACAAACACAATTCAAGTTCTCATTCTAGGTACCCAATGTGATTTATGTCCTCGGGGTTAATAGCGCGATCGCTCTGACAATCCATTTAGGCTTTTGAGATTTGGGAATTAAGGTACCCAATCTCACCAACCTTTAAACAGGACATCTAGAAGACGCATTATTCCCTTTCTCGAAATAAGTGCAAGTGAAATGCGGTCTTACGAACATAATACCGACGACGGCTAAATGTTGTGAACGTCCCACCCCAAGCCTGGCCGCCCGAGG
The DNA here is from genome assembly GCA_019722365.1 of Lithospermum erythrorhizon. Taxonomy (NCBI): domain Eukaryota; kingdom Viridiplantae; phylum Streptophyta; class Magnoliopsida; order Boraginales; family Boraginaceae; genus Lithospermum; species Lithospermum erythrorhizon. The sequence goes on along the minus strand of JADFUC010001637.1, from coordinate 6,806 downwards.
TTAAGATCATACACAACCTCAGACACCGAGTCACTGCCAACCGATGGATACAATAACGAATATGACCTGCTAACATTAACAAAGACATAACTCTCTATTCCATCGTGGTGTTCCAACAACATATCCAATAAAACAACAACGTATCACAAATCCACCTTAAATACAACATAGCGAAGTATGACAAATGACTGATGAGGACTTCTATGCCACCACCGCCTCATCTATGATCTTCACGCTACTCTATACGCATCCTCAACCACCTCAAAGATCTCTCTCCTAGAGACCCAGTATAAAACGCCCGTCCATGAGAATAGTGGAGTCGGCCTATCGAGCCGAAAGTGAATACAAATACTACTGCATCTGGATCCCATCACAAATATTCATACTTATATATATAACATATGCATATACATTAACTGTGCCGCATTAATAAATAATCGCCCTCAAATCGATTTCCAATCCTCCTATATGATATCACATAATACTATACTTCAGGAGGTTTATAACCATCGACAATGCATATTCATTTAAAAAGTCAGCCTCAAAGACACAAAGTCATCAAACGAGAATCCACTTCACAAATAATACATGCAGAATCCACCTCCAAATAATACACACGAGGAATCCACCTCCAAATAATACACACGAGGAATCCACCCTCCAAATAATACACATACGAATCCAATCTCCAAATAATCGATGAGGCCTCCACCTCCATCCTCCCGACCGAGGCTATAATTCCCCAACGCGCATATCACACCAAACTCCCGAACCACCTGTGGCTACCCACACACATGCACACCACACCAAACCTCCCGGCCTGGGTCACCACCGCCTCCCAAGCAAATAACACACAAAACAATCAAAAAACACATCCGCATTACGCCCACACAAGATAATACCTACGCTGTAACACAAGATATCAGCATTAATGCTGCATACCCACAATCTCATAACATGAATCATATTCACAACTATCCCATAATATAAATCATAATCACTAATATTCATGACAATCATAATCTCACTATCTCATAATATAACTCATAATCTCACTATTTCTTATCATAAATCGAATTTACATAATATTAATCATAATCACACAATACATATCAAAATAGTCTCATGACAAATACATGCAAAACATATAACATAATATATATGAACATAAATATAATATACGAAGTGGTTCCTATCGTGGAGATTTGTACTTCACTCAATCAAAAGCCATAACGATAATCTCTGCGTAGTTCATTAATGCTGGGATCCTGCTCAACTCCTATTCAAAAAAAATTATACATTATAACACATTCCATAATAACCTCTTTTTAAAGATCTATTTAAACCCCGAGTATTATACTCAATGCCTCACAATTCTAATTAACCTTTTAGTATTCATCATCCTAAAATTAGTATACACTTCTAAAATTCCAACTTAACTAAGATTCAATTTACCAACCTCATAACTCCCCACAGTTCTCGGTCATCACTTTATTATCCCAACAACAACACTTTAGTCACATTCTAATCAATCCAACAATCAATCGCCAACTAATTAACCCATTATAATCAACCTTTAATTCAAAACCCCAATTACAACTCGACTTGGAATAACCTAACTCAACAATATCCTCTACCAATCAACCTCAAAACATCCAAATTATACTCCAAAACAACTATATTAAATTCCAACAACACACTTTTACAAATTCCACAATTTCCTCAAAAAGTCAACAAAAGTCAACATAACCTATTCAACAATTTCAACCCAAGAATCGATCATTATCACTTCCTATCACATAATCCAAACTTAGGTGATAACTCTATACCATTTATATCCTCAAAACTCAAAGTCAACCTAAAAGTCAACATCTCAAATTCATGAAAATACCCCAAAAAGATTCCAACTTTAGCCTTAAACAAATTATATGGAAGACTACATAACATATTTCAAAGTTTAATATCAAATCGCAAAAGTCAATCCAAAGCGTCAACCTCTCCAAACTCAATAAATACTCAAAAGACGATCTTTCTACCTAGATATGATGAGGATGATGAGGAGAAGCAAATCCAATAACTTTGTCCTTGAGTTTAAGCAACACCTACGAGAAATGGAAGAAAATTTCAAGGGGGAGTAAGAGAAATGCATTAATCACAATACTGGGAAAGGCGAATGGGATTTAGCTTTATGGATTTAGACGGGAATAAGTATGGTAGTGAGATATTTAGAGGGTAAAATTCACAAGCCTGCTCGGGTTTCGGTTAATTTCTCCACTTTCCGCATTTCAATCTCAATGAAACCGATTTCCAATGTATTATTCCCCGAGACATATATTGGCTACTATCTCATACTCGTGTATATCGATACTATTCCAAAATTATTGATATCATCTCCGGGTCCCACGATCGAAATGTACCACCAACCGACCGATTTGTTATATTTGCCACTACTCAACTTCGAATTTTTTTAATTTCACCCCGAAATACTCCACCGAGAAACTTATATACTATCAACATAATATCGTGGGGGCAAGAACGAAGTTATTACGCTAGGGCTTATCACGAAGTTATCATTTGAGTAGCCTAAACCCTTTTTGTTGGTTGGATAACGTTGAGCATCAAGAATTTCATCTAACATGTTGGTTCTCAAGGAATACAAGTTGAGTGACTTTTTAAGTTCTACGTTTTCCAACTCAACCTTACTAAGACGTTGTTTAAGCTCCATTTTAATTCCATCATTTTAAGATCGGGAGTCAAGCTTAGCAAGGTAACTTTATGTTCAAGAGAAGTAGTTTTAGCAAGCAAACTTTTTGTTTATTTTAGAAAGTTTTGTTTCTTTTAAGCAATTTTTCAAAAAACTCTAACAACTCATTTTAGTTATCTTTTAAATTTGTCAAAACTACTACTCAAGTTGTTCACCATCACTAACAAGCTCATCATCCCAAGGAGAGCAGAGTCCGTGAGGTACCCATAGAGTCTTGTTCCACGAGACATAATATCGAGAGGTCCGCTTCGTTGCACATTCGCCATTTTATTCATCCTCCCAAGTGAAAGCTGTTGCATACTTTAGCTTCGAGACCTCCTTAGAAAGACAAGACAATCCATTCAGATTTCCGGCTTGTTGCATTCAAACATCTTAGCTCCTTAGATTTTTCTCTTTATCTTGCCCTTCATACTTCCTTTCATAGTTATCATACTTCTCGGCTCCTGTGTTCATAATCATCCTGTTTTGTATTTTAAAAATTTCTTTGTATTTTCGAGCAAAACATAGCCATGCCCTCATCATCCTAGTCAATCTCATCTTTCAATAACTTTGAGCTTTAGGCCACCGCTGTGCATCCATTGACTTTTTGTTCCTCAATGTTCGAGCCTTGTTTTGAGCTATCACTGCTCTTCTGGCCAAGGAACTAAATGATCTTCGGATGAGTGCTCCTGATATCTTTGGCTTCACACGGCACATACCTTTGACCAAACCCCGGAAATACTCCGCTTCAATAATTCTCCCATTCAATTCTTCCAAGGAGAATGTCTTTTCCTTGTGAGAGTCCAAGTTGTTGATTTATGGTATTAAACCTTTGGTTCATGTCCTCGATAGATTCTCATCAACCATTCGAACTTTTGATACTTTCTAGTCAAAATTCGAACCCTTGTAGTCTTCACTTGGCTAGAACTAACATGGTCGATTTTCAATAAGTCCCATATTTCCTTAGCCGTGTTGCATCCCTTTACCCGAGCATACTCCTCCATACACATGGCATTGTAAATCACATGTATGTCTTTCTTGGAATTCAACTCCAACCTTCGAAGTTCCTCGCCCCTAGCACGTCATCTCCTCATTATCCATGTCCCTCAATTGGCACCTCAATCCAGGCGACAACTAACTCTTTATCTCCTCCTTCTCGCCTTGGTCAAGTCTTTCCTATGAGCCCGGTCACACCTGATACTCTACGGAACGACCAATACGAATACCCTCCATAGTTTCAGGAATAATGCTTTGAACAGATACTTGAAAAGCGTTGCAACCAATAGTCGTAGTTTGATCCATCAAGCAATGGTGGTCGCAGCACTCGACCTACCTTCAACACAAAGGTTCCTAAGCTTCCTATAACCAAGTATTACCCGTAATCTGCCTAATACAAGATTTTGGGCAGCCATAACTGTAGAATAGGACTCTCGATACCACTTGTTAGCCTAAATATAACCTGTAGGGGTTGAAATTGTGTAACCTTCCCCGGAAAAAGTGATGCACCAACCGGCCAATGACTCCGCCAACAATCGGTGGTAAAGTAAACAACTCGAAAGTAAAAACACACAGTTTGATAACCCAGTTCAGTGCCAAAACAGCACCTACGTTTGGGAGGCAATTTGCCCAGTAAAGGATTCCAATAAGATCAAGAATTACAAATAGGGTGTCTTACTCGAATGCTCCCCATTCTCTTCGCCCTATTCTACTCCAATCAGAATGTATAAGCTCAAGCCCCCGACTATAACACCCCTATCCTTTACTATACACTACTATCCCTAGTAAGTGTAAACTACAATAATCTTCACAAGAATAAAACTGCTAGAATTGTGTGTCACGTACAGCTTGTACAACTAATGGAGTTTATAGTACTACTCCGTGACATTCACTCTACACACTAAATCTCACTATCAAAAGCTCTATGCTTCAATACAATATAATGAATAGACTTTGTTTTCTTAATTCACTCTTTCGCTCCCAAACGGGGCTTACACATAAGCAGTAGCATAACGCTTATAGCAAATATTGCTATAAACATAAACTTCCTTCTTGTACATAATAAATGCTTCCTTTCCTTCTTGCACAAATAAATTTGATCTACTAATATACTTTATTTAATTTAGACGTGTATCTTCTGTTTCTTGATTTACAAGTCATGCCCATAAGCTTCATCAAATCATATCTTCTAGGATCCTCCGAGATCCTCTTCAAATATGGTAACACAATCTCGCGTGAAAGATCCTGTTGGCTCTTGAGTAGTTACTAACATCTGTTAAGGACGGTTGGTCGCGATTAGCGAAACACTTGACCAACTATAATGCACTAACAAACTCCCTCAGTTATGGGTATTGGGATCAAATTTGCCACTTACCTTATGCAAAGACAAAGATACTTCACACTCAACTTAGAAGATGGCAATCCCTTTGTTCGCCACGTGTCAACCGCCTCCAAAGAAGCTAACACCTTGACTATTCACTAGTCCTCAAATTATACCCACACCCTCATTCGTCTTCTCCAAAGCGATCATTTATCAACTGGGAGAAAAATCCAAAGGTAATGGGTCATGAAAGGTTACCTTGTGGCGATGATGAGGACCGGCAAGGTCATCAATGTCTTCAACATGTTACATATGAACTCCCCGACAAGCTTCTCTCGATAGTGTGGGTCAGAACCTCCACAGCGGGCTACGACTCCAGCCTCCTCAAGAATACCTAAGGATGTCAGCAGCTTCTTCTTCGCCAATTTAGACAATAACTTCAGCAAATACCTGCCGGGTTGGCCACAAACTTCCAATCTAGCCATTGCTTCTCTAGAGTTAAGAGACATTGGTCATGTATATCTGCCACATTCTTCTCGAAATTCTTCGATTCTACCCCTGCTTTCATTTTATCCCTGAAGTTTCTGTCTCTTTTGCCTTCCTCCTTCTTTCCATCACAAATAGCACATTCTCTTCATCTGAGTCCTCATCAGGATCATTGGCTTGTTGTTCTTGTTCAGTAAATCCATTCACATCGATTGTGACGCATGACGGCGGTATCACCTCGCCTCCGGCAAATGCCTCTTCAACGCCCTCCTAGTCGTGATCGCCTCAAAGAACCTTTTGTGCCTCGACGAGCAGCCTTTTCTTGCCCTTTCTCTCGCTCTCCAGCCTTCTTTCTTTGAAGCTAGCTCTGGGCGACCGCCTCACTTATTTTCTTTAGTTTCGTCTTTCGATTTCTTTCGTTTTCCATGGTAAGAAACCCAATGTCTTCATCCAAGGTAAGAACATCTTGAGCATCAACCCCATGAGCCTCTTCAAATATAGACTTTGCGGAACTCGACTCTGCATCTCGAGGTTATACTTCCACAACATCGATCTCTTTAATGCATCATCTCGAACAAGAAGCTTTCATTTACAAAGAAGTGACACTGTTCTTTATTGTTTCAAGCCTTCGTTGCTTGGTCCTCTTACAACATCCGTACCACAACTCAAAGAAGCATGACTTGATCCTTATCAAAGATCGGGCCATTACATTCTCACTAGTAGGACCAAAATCCTCAACATCATCTTTCACGGATTCATTAATAGTAGATGGTTCAAGACCGGCCATTAACAGACGGCGACCTAACGGACCCTGTCGACTGCTAGCTCGACATCCCAAGATACGAAGAGTCGATGTTGTAATCCGTATTTAATTTTATTCGTGATAAACCTAAATTCACACATCATGGATCCTAAAAATAACGTATATTAATCTAAATTCACATAATAACGATATGAATGTGAGCACTTACAAAGGATGCCATGAAGTCTATCAACAAATTCTTTCACGAAGCCTCATTTGAATTCCAAATTCGAGCACTTCAAATGTAGCCATTTAGCCGTTGCACCGTGAGAGGTTTAACTTACACTTCGCGCTTTGCTAGAACGTGATCGATAAATCGATGACAAATAAATGAAATTTTCCAAATTCCATTGGTAAGCTCACGGCCATATTTTGGTGTGAAATCTTTTGTTTTATCACGATTTTCTAACGATTAGGCTTAGGTTTAGCAATACGTAACTGAACGAAGCAATACTGAT